>OZ010574.1:126110037-126490037 GCA_963932145.1 Acanthosepion lycidas | reverse complement strand
GTAGACTTGAAGAGGTTAAGATTGTAAGCATCTCCCCAAGAGTCTATTCCACAAAGTAGTGCCTCTTAAGAAGAAGCTAAGTGGAACTTCCTTCTTACTAATAGAACATAAAAAGAATAAGAATGATTCAACCCTGGGAATGTAGCATGGCAAGTCTTAGCTGTAATGTTCTGAACTGATAGAACTAAGGAATGTAGTTTGTTTAAATATTTGCCATGGAAATAATGATATAGCAGCATTAGGTATCATCTGTTGGGAAGAGGTTGTAGGATCTCTATCTATAAAAGGCAGGATGTGCGTGTGTGTGTGTGTGTGTGTGTGTAATGAATACACAGCCGCAATTTTCGACGGATTTGCACCAAAATTTACATGCATGTGCTCCAAGTAAGGAGGAAGGTCAAGACTGACTTTGCATTTCCCAACTCCCATCAATAGTGGAAATAATCGATTTTTTCATGCTTCTACAGCAGTTTTCATGTAGTTTGCGGCCATTTTCTACTGCCCAGAGTGAGAGCCAACAGCTGACTGACATGAATGTTAACTAGCATGCTAGCATGCAAAAAAAAAATTGATAGCTGCATTCGTCACAAGTGGGAAAAATTTAAATCTGCATGGCACTTTACTCCAATTGGCTCATTCGCTTGCTTAAACTCAATGTTGATTCTGATTCCGCAGAACCAGGTTGGTTTGAAAAAGTATTTGTTGTTAACATTCTTTTTTCATTCGATTTTTCCAGTTATGAGTCCTTTTTTAAAGCTGATCGTTTTGTGTTCATTTTGTTTAGTTCTTTTTTCGTAACAGATTTAATGTTTAGTATATAGCTTAGAAAAAATTTGCAGTGTGAGATAGGCAAGAAGTAAGGCATGTAGCAACATCAGCACGGCAAAGGGCACTCCTTTAAAGGCAAGGAAGGGCAAAAATATTTTAAGTCAAGTGATAGCGATTACTGTACGAGTCGTATGATTTTTGAATCAAGCACGGGCAACGCCGGGCCATGCTGCTAGTAAAAAAATAATTCATCACCACAAGGCTGCATAACTGCTTTGAAACTATGTCATAGCTGTGAAGTTAGAATTGAACAGCCCCTGTTGTGATATGGCAGCATTACTCCATTTTTAGTCTGATATGACTCTTGTAAAAATAAGCATGACTGAAGCAGTCAGGTACTTTTTTGAGCAATACAAGGAACCAACTATTTTCACAGCCTTTTTAGTGATGAATCATAGGTGTTTCCCTTGAGGTCTGAAGTAAAACAGAGTCCCAATAGACATCCAAAGCAAAGAGTCTCACTGTTAATATAATAACCCTTCATCATGATTTGACAAAATTCAGTGTTTGCTTGATGATGAAAAATTACTAGCTTGATTTTAGGGATATTGAAAGTGCCAAGCTAGTTTTTCTCTCAATGAGCAACTGTCAGATTCCAATAATCTAGATTTTGGAGATGTGCCAATACACTGTGGTTTTATCTGCATAGATAGAGGGTGTTTCTGGGCTGATAGTATTAGGTTGGTGCAAAAATAATGACGTAATAATGTCGTATTTTGACGTTAAAAAATACGTCAAAAACGACATTATTACGTCATTATTTTTGCACCAACCTAATATAAGGCAGAAAGAGGGTAGGACCATTGAAAGTGCCTTGGTAGACACTTGCATTGATTTCATGGACTTCAGAAGACTGTCCATTAACAACAACCTTCATGGATCTACCTGATAGGGAGGACTTGATAAATGCAAAGACTCTTCCAGAGATCTAGCTAGATAGTTTGTGAAGCAACCCCCATACCACACCTCATCAAAAGCCTTTGTGATTAATTTATCATCAAGTGCTTTGTCAATTTGTGATTAATGACAGTTAAGACATCAACAATGGACAAAGAGGAGTGAAATGTATACTGTTTATCAATTAGAGGTTGTTTCTGTTGAGATGACCAACAACCTTTTTGCTGATAATAGACTCAAGGAGTTTGCTGATTACACTAAGGAGGCTGATCAAGTGATATTGCAATGAAGATTTGTGCACACCCACATTCTTGAAAACAGGGCATACACCTTACATAGACCTTAGGAATCATTTCTTCTTCAGACAGTGGTTAAACAACTTTGCTAAGATTGAAGACAATATTGGGTTAAGGTTCTTAAGGCTTTCATAGAGTCAAGACATTTTAATGTGTCTGAAAACTTCCCAAGCCAAAATAAAGAAATTACAAAATTTGGGCTTTCTGAGAGTAGAAAAGTCAGGTAGAGGATGGCTCTTGTCATCTAATGGAGTTAGAGGCAAAGTTCATTATGAAGAGTTTAACCTTATTTGCCAAAGATGAGATAACCTCAGAGCCATTTATAATAGTAAGCACTGGTGGTTTGCCTCTATTAAGAATTTTGTTGGTTATTTTCCAGAACTCGCAAGAACCAAGTCTTTTGTTTTCAACTTTGGTTTGGGCTGACTGTGCATGGCTGCTCTTTGGATTTTCTGGAATGTTCCTGCCCTAATTGTGGGCATTTCTGAATGTAGTGAGATTTATGCTACACCATTCCCTGTGAGATATAAGTAGTGGTTACTGTGAGCTATGGTGGCAGCATACTAAGACATGGATCAAGGTTGGCTATTCAAACTTTGCAGATACTATTGTGTGGTATAAACTCCATGCCAGAAAGAACACATTTTGAAATAAGGAAGAATGTTCTGGGAGCTCTGTTTTTTAAGAATACTGAGAGAGGAGTTTCCATAATGTAAGATCTAAAGATATCCCAGTCAGCTTTTAAGTATTGAAAGATTACCCTGTGTAATGGGACATTAGAGGATGCCTTTGGTTTGGTATAAAACTTGACATTGATAAATGAGTGATCTGAAAATTCAAGAGAGGTAACACTTTGGCAGAACATTTGTCAAGACCAGAGGTGAGAAAGTAGTCTAGAAGGTTTGAGCAATACCCAGTTATATTGTGAACATGAGTAGGCTTATCTATGATCTAGGTCACCTTGTAGAAGAATGGGTTTATCTTTAATGCTGTGTCCTGTCAGGACATAAGCAATCTTAGCTCTCCACAGATTTCCTTTTTCTTTATTATCTGTGAATTACCATGACTTCTTGGGAAAGATGGGAGAGTGGTTTCTCCATTGCCTACTTCACAATTTTGAATTTAGAGTTGTCCTTCTAGACTGGCTGTCACCCAAAGCTAGAGAGCCCAGTCTATTATGCTATAGCTTAAGGAAAAAGAAATGGATTCATGCCTTTCCAAAGGTGATTAATACAAAAGTGAATGCAACAGACTGAACCCAAACTTGAACTCAGTTTGCCAATTCCTTTTTCCATGTTGATAGCCATTAAGCTACTTACATATTCATATTCAGTTGATAGTAAATTAAAAAGTAAAAAATGGTTTATTTAATCAAATATTAGCCTATTCAACTACACAAACTAGTTATTTATACCATTTAAAAAGTTGTAATCAAAAGATTTACTTCTTGAAAAAAAATAAATAAATAAAAAAAGATATAAATGTACACTTAGAAAACAATGAGATGGTTGGTGATTTTATAAACAAGTTCCCTTGGAAAATTTAAATGGTTCTTTCTTTACTACTAAATAATGAAATGGTTGGTGATTTTAGTACTTGTAGAGATTAGTTTCATATGCAGCTACAAGCGAATTCTATCAGAAAGCTAATATACTACAGAATAAAATAAAGAGCAATTGGATAGCAAAGATACTGAAAATGAGATTTTCTCAGAACAGGTTGGTTATTTTTTTTTTTTTTATATACAATTTTCAGTTACCAAAAGTGTCATGATGAGTTATCAACCAAGATTTTACTTCTTTTTATAATAACACCACATCAATCACAATCAAGATCATGGGGTCCACAACATGCACTGCAGTCAACTTACTATAAATTTTCCCATAGCTGTGTAGTATGTGCCTCATCAGGGCTACATACAGTTTTGAATTCAGAATTGTTGTTCTCCTAGACTGATCATCAACCATGCCTAGGAATACCAGTCTGGCTTGCTATTTAACCCATAGCTTGGGGGGAGGGAGAAAAGAGATGGATTCATACATTTCCCAACAGTATTTGAAAAAAGTGAATGTAACTAACTTCACTCATTGATTTTTCATTCCAAGCCACTAACTGTTAATCTATCAGCACAAAAGAATAAAATTCACAATTTTCAGAACAGTATCAAACATCTTGCAATTAAATTTTAAAAATACACACAACCTCTGCACTTATAATAACACTATTTTACTATATGGCATCGCAGTATTAAATATAGGAAAATAAGACAAAATTGAGTCATTGTAAAGATAAACTTTTAAAAAGATTCAAGTTTCCATAGAATTGTAATAAAAAAAAAAAAAAAAACACTGAGCTTTCATTATTGCTTTTTATTTGTTTTCATGGAGTGGTTTATATCAGCTATTCTAATTCTGTTACTATCTTTGCTTTATTTTTATACTCTGGTATACAAGATTTCAATATTTGGTATAGAAATGAACAGTACTGGTATGGGAAATAATGAATATTTGAGTAAAATTTTGCTGTTGTCAGTTGTGAAATTTCACTAAATTTTCAAATGCAAATTAGAACTTCAATTATAATTTTACAGATAATAAAATTCAGATACTTAATATCTATTTTACATAGTCTTTATTATTCATTATTTTCCCAATACATAAATGAACAAATATTTTAATTGGAAGTGAGGGGGGAGGAGTAACTTTCTTTTTTTTTTGGTAAAATGAGGAGGTTAGTTCTTTCCAACCACATTTACCTACAGCAAAAACTAATTTTAAACATTATGTAAATGTAATTTTACTATAAAGGAATTTTGTAAAAATTAAACTATTGTTATTTCATATATAGAGCTTTGAAATTAATATAAATTTACTGACAATGAAAAACAAACCTGAATGGAATGTGCATCCTTAGAGAATCATTGTTCACTAATACCAATACTATCTATCTCTATACCAAATAAGGAAATCTTGTACACTAAAGCATAAAGATAGAAAACGTCTGAGGAGACACACACGCACAACATGCTAACCATGCAAGTAAGTCTTTAGAAGACAAAGTAAGGAAAGATTCTCTTTCCTATAGTGTGCTTAGCTGATGTTCAGCCATAACAGAATTATTCATGGAGAGTGTGGTGATGAGCATGTCTCAACCTAAAATAGGTACCTCCATGAGATCTCTAAAAAAAAAAGAGCATAGCATCATGGAAAAGACACCAAAATTGACGAAAACAAAATTTTATCATCTAAATGTTTATGTTATTATGACAAGGAAAGACCAAAATTTATTTTAATTATTTTTAAAAATTTTTCCTTCTTTTTAGAACATTCTAAATTTTAATTAAAAAAACTGTTTCTTTTTGTATCACCGGAACTAGTAAAATAACATACAATTTTTAGCACATTTTTTTTTGTATGATACATTAATTTGGAAAATCTTGCAAAAACAAAAATAATTGTCAGATGTTAATAAAACTTTCAGAAACTATTCACAGATGATCAAAATTATTATAAATAAGGTTTTTTTTTTATTAAAACCATGGCAGAAATATTTTTTATATTTATTACCCTCTCCATAACTAATTTTATGAAAACACTAGAAATTCGATTGAGTTCATTTTAGCGATTACAATAGTTAAAGCTTTGAGGAATGTAAATCATGTTTTTTTTTCGTTTTTAATTGGACCCCCTACCTGAAAATCACCTCTGAATTGTAACATACAAAACTCAATAAAATAAAGATATTATTTCATTTCAAATGCTTTTTATTTGCTTTTAGTTGTTTTTATGAATATGGACAATGTTTTCTGAAAGTAACAAATTTTTTTGATGAAAAATGAATTTTTAATACAATTATTTGCTATTATAATAGAATTTTACATTTAAGTTGTTAAAATATTATAAAATTAGTTAAAAGCCACATCCGCTTTTGTAAGTTGTAGTGCATTGTGGAGTTCGCTTTTGTTTGCACCTGGTTTCCTTGGCATAGCTATGAAGATAGATCTGCTGAGGTCTTCCGGTATATCCTCACTGTTGTAGATTTCATTTGTTATTTCGTTGATCTTTTCTGTGCCAAACTCACCTAAGGCTGTCAGCATTTCTGTTACAATTCCGTCTAGTCCAGCTGCCTTGTTTCTGTTCAATTTGGCCAGTGCAGCTTTTACATTGGTTTTCAGAATTCAAGGTTCGTCAGTAGTTCTGTGTACTTCTGGTTATTCCTTTACGACGTGGAAGAGTTCTCCAATGTACTCGTTCCAGCGTTGAAGAATTTTTTCCTTCTCTAATATGAGTGTTCCATTGATTTTAGGAAGCTTGTTGACGACCATATCTTTTGTCCTGTTAGTTGTCTTATTTGTTTGTGCATGTCTCTTTTGTTGGTAGTACTCAATCTTTCTATTTCTGCACATTTTTCGTTTAGCCATTCTTCTTTAGCTTGCCTGCATTTGGTCCTTATTTCATTGTGTAATTTTCTGTACTCTGTTCCATATCTTGGCTGAGTTTTCTGTTTACTTTCCATCGTGTCGAGAATCTTATCAGTCATCCCTTCATTTCTTTTTCTTCGTCCTCTCTCCTTTGGGATCATATCGTTTGCTGATGTCACTAAAGCATCTCTTAGTGCGTCCCATTTCGAGTTTCCATTGTGCGCCTTGTATATTTTCACATTGTCTATGTATTTTTCTTTTAGGTTAGGATCACTCAGGAGTTTGTTGTATTGCAGTTTGGTTGCTGTGTTAGGCTTTCTTCAATTTTTTGCAGTTTCACTCTTAGTTTACATATAATCATCACCTTCTTATATGTGTAGGTTTTATAGGGAATCATTGCATTCCTGAATCTTTTGTTGATGCTTATATAATCAATGATTATTCATTTCAGGCTGCCCTGAGGAAATTTTGATAATTAATTCAGCCATGGAGCACCTAGTGAGAGTGAGAATCAAATTCATAATTTTGGGTTCCTTAGAGTATCTAATTACACTCTCTTGTCAAAAACAAATTATTCAGCATACTTGCACTCTTATTTTAAAATATTCATTTCCTTTGGGTAAATATTTTCCCTTATTTCATACCAAAAACTGAATAATACACCTTGTGACAAACAGTCCCATATAATAACCCTAAATTACACTTGAAGTACAAAAATTAATCAATTTTCAGTGTCAATAAATAATCTACAAAGAAAACTTTTATAAAAAAATTGACTTAATGTGGAAACATCTTTCCTTCTTTGTTTAAATGAGAAATGACTTCGCCAGGTCATTTGTACTACTAAATAAAAGTACCCATGAAAATTTCAGTTTTCCTATTTGAATTTTCTGATGAATCTTGATTCTTAAGTTAATGATTGAATAAGCTCATGGCAATTTCTATGACAATAAAATATCTGTAAACATTACTCTAGTCTATTGCATGTTTAAAAATATTTCAGCTTAACAACTAACTTAGTAACGATAACAAAATATTGCAATAACAATAATTAAAAATATGAATGCTGGTCGTTATTTCATTAAGAAGTAAGAGGGTGACAAATGAAAAGATTTGAAATTGACAACTTTTTCAATTTCACTGAAACACTAAACACTTCTATCATCTACCCTTCTTTACTTCATTTTCTCACTGAAACCAAGTAGCACTCGTTTTCCGTCTTTCCACGCGATCAAAAAAGATGATTCTTTTGAAAAAGATAGTTTCCTTCAGTAAATTTTCATTTTAAGACCCGAGTGTCATTTACTGCTGAACTATTTTCTTTCAGAAATTAGTACGGGTTTCCGTAAGGTGATTTTTTTTTTTTTTGTACTTAATTTAAGAATAAAGTTAACTTTCAAATATATGTAAACACCGACAAATAAAAGAATAACAAAAGAAAAAAAAAAAAAAACACCTAACCCTAATTTGAAATTTAACTTTCTTCTTAAAAATAATAAAAAAATAAAATAACCAAAAAAAAAAAAAAAAAAAAACACATCACACTCATCACACTAATTTGAAATTTAACTTTCTTCTTAAAAAAAAGAAATAAAAGAATAACCCAAAAAAAAAAAAAAAAAAAAAACACATGAACCTAATTTGAAATTTAACTTTCTTTAAAAAAAAAAAAAAAAAAAAAAAAAAAGAAATAAAATAACCAAAAAAAAAAAAAACAAAAAAAAAACACATAACCCTAATTTGAAATTTAACTTTCTTCTTTAAAAAAAAAAAAAAAAAAAAAAAAAACCACACACCTAACCCTAATTTGAAAGTTAACTACAAGGAATTACTGTGGAGGGAGTAAATAGGCCCAAATTGTATACGTCCACCGACAGAATTCAGCACTTAATTACTTATCAATAAGCCGGTAAAGGCTGACGAAAGACCACGAAAAAGTCCGAGTTTTTTCGGGTCGTTAACATCCAAAAAGGTAGGTTTCTTCAATATCTAATTGTTGATTTGAGTTCAGCATATACATTTGCACGGAAATAAGACTATTTGGGAAAAATTTGAAGGGATATTAGCGCTCGGGTGTTAAAATGAAAATTTACCTTTCCTTCTTCCAAAATAGAGAGAGAAATAAATGACATAATAAATGAAAAACATTTAAAAAGTATTTTTTTTTTACGCATGTTACAGAAAAACCGAAAGAGAGAAGTGTTTTTTTTTTTTTGCTTTTTAGTTTTTACTTTTTACTTTTACAAAGTGAAATTTTTCTGATTGATGAATGAATGTCTTATTATAAATTTTTAGAATTTGGGATACAAAACATAAACAAATTTAAATTTTAAACACGGAACAAGCAATAAAAAAAAAAAAAAATCTAAATTGTCCAGTAAAAGCTAAAAATGAAAAAATCCTACAAGTATTTTTCATTCATCATGCATTGATGAATTGAATAGTAACCATGCGAGTTTTTAGGATCTTTTTTTTATGCAAAATAGGGGTCACACTACACGTCATTTTTTGAAGGGGATAAAAAAATAAAAATCATGCATTTGCCTTTTGGTAACCGATAGCACTAATAATACACAGGTAAATTTTTCTTGAGGGATGCAAAAACATTCAGTGTTCGCAATCTAAGTAGACGGTCCGATATTTTCTTCTCAAATGACTCAGCTTGAAATAGAAACACGCAGGAGTTTTTATTCAAAGGTTAAAAAATATTAAAATTAAACAAATAAAAAACGCGAATCAATGTTAATGAGGTATAAAAATAAAAATTAAGTTGATAAAGCAATAAGTATCAGATAAATAATGTGGTACAAAGATATCAGTGATAATTTATATTGCGAAATCGTTTCAAAATCTAAAAAGTTAAAAAGTTTTAAAAAATGAATGACTATAAAATTTGAATTCAAATTTTACAAGTCATTTCTAAGAAGCTTTAAACTTCTTTCCAGTTTGGCTAATTCTATTAATTCAACATTCATTTCAATCCAAGAAATCAATTACTCGGTATTTTAACAAAAGTGCTTTTGAAGAATTAGTTCATTAATTACTAATTACTGTGTAAGAAGAGAATTTTTTTCATTGTTGTTGGACAAAGTGGCTGTAGAAGACTGTATTTACAAAAAGAAAAGGAAAAACACATTTTTAAATAGTGGGTTTTTTAAAAGTAATTAGACTTCAAATAAATTATAAATAAATAAAAAAAACAAACATAAGAATGCAATAATTTACTAATTCGAGAATTTTCCACTTCCTACCAAATCAATAATCATTTTTATGAAAAAAATAAGAAGACATGAATAAGTTATTAGTATTATTACTAATAATAACTTATTCATGTCTTCTTATTTTTTTCATAATGTGAATGACTAAAAAGCTATTCTCGTTCAAGCATTTAATTTAAATACAAAAACAGTTCTTAATTGTAAAAAAAACTTAAAGAAAGATATAGTCTGAGAAGTTTAAACATCTTAAAAAAATTGTCAATTATTGAGGTTTATTTTTGTTATAACTGCAAAACTACTGAAGAGAAAAGTAAAACTCAACAACGACTCTAAACATGCAAAAAGAAACGAGTAATAAATTTAAAAAAAACTAATGCTAGATTTAAAATAAGTTTAAAAATTTAAAGAGATTTAGCTACCAGTTTGTAAAAAAGTATAACGCGGTAGTAATATTTCACAAAGGATTTTTTTAAACTAAATAGAAAAAATCATAAAAGCAATTGTATTAAAAACAAAAAAACAGACAGCAAAATTAAAAACAATGCAAAAAGAGCCACACTCAGCAATATAGCAACAAAAATGTAGTTTTTTGTGATCATTGCTAAAAAAATAAAAGTTTTCTGACCAAGAAGGAAAGATAACGTTTTCTTATCACTTAAAATTTTAAGTGATAAGAAAACGTTATCTTTCCTTCTTTTTAAGTGTTAAAAACTAAAAGAGGCTGCACTTCAAGGAATTTAAAATAATTAAATAAGATAAATAAATAGGATAAATAAATAAAATAAAACACATAATTGCAATTACATTTAAAAAAATTTTTAAAAAAGGGCTACTGGCATTCAATGCAAGGAAATGAAAAAAGTTTACAAAGTTTTCAATTTTCATGCAACAACTGCTAAAATAGCGGAAGCCTATGTTCTAAAAGTTAATTTTGCATTATTTTGCACTATTTCCTTCTACAAAAAAGCAATGTTTATGAAGATGAAATTAAAATGAATAACAATGGATGGGTTTCGCCTCGGTTTATTGGTTCAACAAACTTCCTGACACTTTTTCTTATTTGACACAATTCGATTTTCCAAGTTTTTATTCTATAAATAACCTTTTTAGGGCCTAATGAATGTTTAACTTGTTTCACAACAAAATAAAATAGTGACATTAACTTTCTGGTAACATTTTCCTCTCTAAACTTTTTTTTTCACGAGAAAATAGGATAATTAACCTTAAAAAATTAAATGTTATTCGTCAATTGTTTAACATGGGCGAAATATAATTGGTCACTAAGTTCTAAAAAATAAATTAATTCTTATAAGACTTGTTTTGAAGAAATGGAGATTAATGAAAAAAAAAATTATGATGCTGAAAAAAATTTACAAACAAAAAACTAAAAAAGTGACGTGGTAATTGAAATAAATCTAAATGAATTAACTTTAAAAAATACTCCCCACAGCAGATAATTCTAAAAAGTGCTAAGTTTCGATAAATTTCATTCTACATATTTTAACAAAGTAGATCATAAATAAAAATAAGAGAGCTTCAGCCTTAAACAAAAAAAGTTACTTCAGTAAAAGTAAATTAAATAAAAACCCTTTAATCGTGGGAATCGTCGCCGGTCAAAATAAACAAAATAATAAATAAACTTTGTTTTTCTTTTTACCTTACAAATACTAAAATATTGGTCGAGAAGTTTATCGCCGGATGCGCGCTTATATTCGGTGGTTGACCTCATGTCCAAGATGCATTTTATATTGAGGTCTTTGAGAAAGTAATCGACTTCTTGTTGATTAAGTAGATCGGGACGTGAAGATCGATAGAGGCGGAGGGGCAAATTCGGGGCACCCTCAATCGAATCCGGACACACACTTCTAAAATTAATACAGTTTTGTATCTCGATGAAAGGGCATGTATTGTTCTCGTCTTCATCCTCTTCCAAAAAAGACGACATGTTAAAATTACTGGTGATGTGGACGCAAATAAAAAGTAAATGATCAGATTTTCAGCTAGCAGCCGCTGATGCTTCTATCAACTGACTGCCCGACTTAGACAAGCACAGCAATTTCGACACTTTCTTAACTTCTTTTTGCTGAAGAGTTATGTGCTGTTTGCAAGTTACGCCTCACTACAACACAAACAACTAATCGTTGCCTTGGGTGCTCAGTGGTAGCGGTCAAAATTACAGATCATTTGTTTGTTCTGAGGTTCTATCTCTACTAAATCGCGGCCTTGTTTCATTTTGTGTGTGTGTGATCATTTTCTCTAGTTCAATTTTATTATAAAAGTGAAGGAATTCAATTAAGCAGCAAAAACATTTTGCCTGCTACCCAAACAACTGACACTGTACTAAAAAATTGAGTATGCTGATTCCAAGTCTACTTGAAATTGTCCTTAATATAGCAAATTCATGTTCAATTAAATATAATATTAATAGTATATTAGAACTGTCATTTTCCTTCTTTTTTTTAATCGGATTCACCCTATGCAAGGCAGTAAAGCCACTAAGATACAAGGGGTTACTGGGTGTAAAAGAATTAGGAATATTAAAAATGAGTGGGAAGAGAAAAGAGTAATCAGGAGGACAGTAGATAGTAATTTAATTTTTTGCAGATTAAAGCTGGTTGGAAAGCATGGAGCCAGAAGAAAGTTCCACAAGTGAGAAGTGCAAGAAAAGAAACTGTGTTGGAATTTAATTTGAGAACAACAATTTCACAAGTTCACATTCTTGCTATTTTTTCTATCCTCACTCCAACCTCTTTTTAATTTCAAAACCGGCTCCCAAGGCCTTGATTCTTATCAGAGATAAGAATATATTTTCTGACTAACAAGAGAGCTGGAAAATAAAAAGGAATTCCTCCACCATTATTCTTTCCATGGTGCCATAAAGTCTGGGAGAAACCTCACAGCTTCTTCACTTCAACCTCTTTTCAGTACCTTTGAAACCGGTTCCCAGGGCCCTGATTCATATCAGGGATAAGAATGTGTTTTCTAACCAATAGAGGGGCCAGGAAATTTGTACAATGATTTTGGAGGGAAAAATCCCTGATCCATTGGAGCCCACCAAAACTCCATAAATTTGGAGAATCTTGCCTATTTTGCCAGTGAGATTTCTGCCCACTGTCTGTGAGGTTGACATTAGGGAGCTCCAGGACCTCTTTTACCAAAGAATTACTACTAAAGGGCTGTCAAGAACGAATGTCGGTCCACTATTCAAGACCAATCCAAAGCTGCATCCCTCACCACTCTTTCTGACGAACCCACTGAACTTCTGTCGTCAACCTACAAACTCACTCAAATTGCAGGATTCCTTCATCTGCGAACAATTTTACCACTCTACAAGAACTGTGAGTGTTTCTATCTGAACCATAACAATAATATTCTAATTGCTTAAAGAACTCTTTAGGCGCTCAGAGAAATATTTTGAGCAAGCCTTTTTTAAGTTAAGAACATTTTCTCTTTTCCCTTTCTTTCTCTCCTAATTGTCCTTTTATCCCTTTACCTTTTTTTTCTGTATATGTTGTAAATAAACACTTTCTTCTTTTATTGTTACTCACCAAGCAGGAATTTTTTCTTTATTTGTACATGCCTAAAAGAGAGAGTTTGTCTGCTCTAATCTTGCTGTTTTACTCGCGTTTTGTTGCAATTTTTAACCTCAACCCTTTGATGTGGGAAAGCCGGGACAAATTTCCTAGCAACTGTTAGCATAGAATTTACAGTTACATATAGCCAGCTCAACAGTAAATTGACGAGATCTTGATGCCAGTCTAGTACTGCGCTTAAATGAAAAAGGTCTAGGTACCATAGCGGAAAGTTCATCAGAACAATTACTCTGAAAGTATTTATAGAAAAGTCACAGAGAGGCAACCTTATGGTGATGGGAAAGTGACTGAAGCAGAGCCGCCAGATCAAGATGGATAATATTTCTGATTCTTCTTTGGATTTTATCAAGGAGGTCAAGGTAAATAGCAGGAGCACCAGACCATATGTGGCAGCAATATTCTAAACATGGACAAATGGTAGACTTATAGATAGGCTGTCACAGCCGCCGCTGACAGTTTCTAAACAAAACAAATAGGACAACCTTGACCTATGCAACACTTTTACTCCCAGAATTGAATCAGTAGTTAATTATCGATTAAAGAACTATCCTGATATATTTTGATTGAGAAACATACCATCAAGTATATCTGATAAGGGAGTGTTAACCAGCATTTTGACAGCATTTGGGGTTTTTTCATTTAACATTTTCTACTCCCAGTAGCAGGGAATAGATAAACAAATGTTATAACATAAATTTGGCCCCGTTTTCAACAAAAAAACAGTTTCTCAGCCCGGGGCCAGATCTGTGGTGTAGTATCTGTGCACTGCTTTTTGATCTCCCTGGTGTCCCATTGAGGGGTACTCTTTGGCGTGATCCTGTGTTCCACAGTTGATCTGTCTTGGAAGTTGTATCATCTCAATATTGTCTAGAGAGAAGATTTTTCATCTGCTGATCGGAACATCTCCAACAATTCCCCCAAATCATTGAAGCAGATGGCCAGTAGGCAGGAGGTTTCCAACTTTTGTGTTGGAATACCTCCAATGACTTATCTGAATCATTGAAGTGGATGGTCAGGAGGCAGGAGGTTTCCAACCTTCATGTTGGAGTACTTGCAATGATTTATCTGAATCATTGAACTAGACAGCCAGTAGGCATGAGGTTTCCAACCTTTGTGTTGGAATATCTTCGTTGATTCCCCTAAATCGTTAAAGCAGATGGCCAGGTGGCAACCATTTCAGCTACTGTTTTGCTATTACATTCCTGTGCAGCCACTAACCTGTTTCTCATCATTGATACGTTCCTGCTCGGCCTTTGACCAACTTCCTGTAGTTGACATGTCCAGTCCAACCGTCAACACAACCAGATCGACCACACCTCAGCCTCCCATCATCGACACAACCAGATTGACCACACCTCAGCTTCCCATCGTCGACACATCCAGTTCAACCATTGACATTACCAGATCAACCACACCACATCTTCCCATCGTCAACATGTTCAGCCCAACCGTCATCATGACCAGATTGACCACACCTCAGCTTCCTGTCATTGTCAGGTCCAAACACACTTCTATTACCTGACCCGGAAGCTCAACTGACTGACGATCAACTTACATATTAACGGTTTCACTAAAAATTACCAGACCAGTCTATCTGAACCTGACATTTCATCCAGCAAATCTTTTTCTGTTTTCATTGTATTTTTAAAAAATGCATGTCGTTTGAACAAAATAAAACTGACATTTGATTAAAATATAAACCTTCATCTTAATCTCCTCATTGTCTTGGCTGTTCACACCTTTCTTTGAACACAAATAAGCTTGTGAGGTCGACATCCTTATCGCCCCCGCAACAAAGTATGATAGATTTTAGAGAGAAAAATTGTCTCAAACGGTACAGTGAACTAACTTCTTAGCAGCTGACCTAGCAAAGGATTCAATATAGTCTTTCCACTTCGTGTCAGCTGAGAACATTAACCCAAGAAGTTGCAACAAGTTACTTTCCTGGAGGTTAGCATCAGCCATGCTGATGAAAGGCAGTGGGGTCTCTCAGATGATTAATGAAGAGAAGTTTAGTTTTGGAGGCATTAAAATTAACAAGCCATTTTTTGTCCTAGTTAACAATGCACTTGAGGTCGTTTTTGAGCTATCATTTATTATATTTAAAGCAAATAATGTATTAGTAAATAGTACATTGATGTTCAAGGAAAATTTAGATGACAATGGGCAATTACAAAATAAATACAAAACAGTATTCTATTATATTATAGTATATTATTCCTGTAGTATAAATGAGCTTGTGTTCCTCTGATGTCACTGGTACAACACTAAATACTTCTTTTTCAGTCCACTGTTCTTGAGTTCCCGCACAGATCACCAGCATAAAAATAGTCCCTTCTCACTGCTTCAGCCCTCTTTTATCATACCAATACCATGGCCAACTGACCAATTAGCATTTTTCATTTTTGTCCTCAGATACCCAGGCAAATAGCATCCTCCAGTCTGACCAATCAGCACATGACTTGCTATTGGTCAAACCATGCTAAGCTATACAAAAGCCACCATTACAGAATATACACCTTTGAAATAATCCAATGTGAGGAGGGGAGATTCATGCCATTTTCAAAGAACAAAATTTCACTGCTACGTGTTGTGTATTGAGGTAAGGATCTTATTTTCCTTTGCATCAGATGCAAACCACTCTGACTCACTTGCTTCTATGTAATTGTTCACTACAATTCTTAATATCTTCAGAAATATTTGAGACCTTTTTTTTTTTTTACTAATGTTCACCCAATACAAAGCTCAAGGGTCACCCAAGGTAGAGGGTCACTGTGTGGTGTATTAACGTAATAAAGGGCAAGATAATAGGAAAGAGAGCTAATTCTAGTCTTGAAGAGGTCAAGATTTAATTAGTGAATAAAATTTCAGAGTTCAGGTGGAGATGATAGAAGCACAGAGTTGAAGTAGTTTTTAGAAAAAACTGGAAACACAATCCTAAACAGTAAACAAGCGATAAACCTCTACTCATGTTCAAAAACTGGGAAGGAGTGTGAACAAGACGATATGCAAGCCTACTTACTCCTATTTTGGGTTTTGCTTTTTTAACATTCACATACTACTTTTATTCTAAGGTCTGTAAGTGCTGATCCTAGAGATTTCCAAACTGGTATGTTGTAATTAATCCCCCATTCTTTGTTTAATTTTTAACTAAATTTTTTCATTGAATTATTTCTTCTTTTTTTAACAGTTGTACAGCTCATCTACAGATGATGGAAATTTATGCATTTAAAAAAAAATGAAATGAATAAATTTCTGAAACATTTTTAAATGTACTAAATGAGTAAAAATTTAGTTTATAGTAGGATGCTGAGAATACCATGGACTGAACATGTGAGAAACAATAAATCTTTAGAGAAAATGGAAACAAAAAGAACACTTACATTTAAAATCAGAAAGTGATAATTGAAATTTCTAGACCACATAATGAGGAAAGAGAGATTGGTAAATTTGATACTTACAGGACAGAATGAAGGCAAGAGTGACAGAAGAAAACAACACATAACCTCCCTAGTGAGTTTGAGTAAATGGATGACAGAACAGGTTTTAGGAAAGATATCAAAAAGTAAAAATTTATTAAGAGCTGCAAAGGACAGGAAATTGTAGAAAGCCATAATTGCCAATGTCCTGAAGGGACATGTCATATAGAGAAAGAAACAAAGTCCATATACAACTATTTAAGAAAATTAATTCTCACTCTTTCCCATCTATTGATTTTGACTGATTATTTATCAATCTTTTTATTATTTAATACTAGCCATCTATGAATAGACTGTCCTTTAATGCGTGGGTCATCATTATACATCACTGACTCTCACTTGCTGGGTTAGTCACATTAATGAAAATACTTCTTTTTAATGTGTAAGTAGCATTATTCAAAACCATATGGAGCTTTATACAAAATATATGTGTTGGTAGCTTGAAGCTTTTATTTTAGTTTTAATTTCAAGCTAATAGATTAAATTTAATATTTTCCTTAAGCAAAATACTTCACTGTATTTCAAAACTAATTTAAATTGATTGGAAGGATTTTTTAAATGGCTAAAAATTGCTGATTTTAGTGCTGTTTTTAACCATCTGTGAGCACAATGTAAAAATCTTTAAAAAAATAAAATATACTTTTCTGAAATGTCATTTGATGAATATTAGCTGATTGAAATTTTAATTAATATGATTTTAAACAAATATTACTTTTAGTTTAAAATATTGCATGAATGCATTTTTAACATAGAGATAAGTGTTTATTTAAAGTGTTGACAGCTTGACTGACAGCCAGAAATTTATCTAATTTTTTTCTAGTTGGGACATATCTGTAAAAATTACTTGAGGAATATAACATGAGCGTCTTTTTTATATCATTTTTTAACTAACCAGTAAGCTTAAAAATTTAGGAAAACATTCTAAGTAATTTAATCTTTTATTGAATTTGAGCTAAATTTACTATAGTTATCACTCTTATTTTCTGATAATGTCATGAATAGACATCTGCATTTACAAAAATTGATACATTTACACACACACACACACACACACACACACGCACACACCAAAAATTCAAAATTTTTTTTGAAATATTGTGGGGGGTACTTTTCAAATTTATGATTAGTAACAATGTCACCTAAACAGTACAGATTAGTACAGATTAGTACAGAAATTTAAAAAATTTAAAACTTTATAAATTATTCTAATTCGTTTTTAAAAAATGAAAACAATTCTTGTAAAAATTCATTAGTAATTGAAAAAAAAAAATTTCCTAAAACAATAGTGTCCATAATATATCTTATTCATAAAAGGAATTAAAAGGTTTTCTAATTAAATAATGCTTTAGTTTGCATTTTTATTTTGATTCAAAACAGATTTTTGGTAACTTGGGGTCCTGTTTTGCAAAAAAAAAAAATGATTTAAAATTTCCAAGGAGTTTTGTGTATAACTGATATAAACATTAAGCAGTACAAAAATTAATTTCTTGAAATTTCATAAAATTTAAATAAGTTGGGGGTAACATGTAAAAAAAAATGTTTTTACCAAGATCTTCTAAAAAGGAATCCTTTCTAATATAATTTAATTCAGTTGTTAATAAGTCTTGAAATTATTTGGTTTTTGCAAGAATTTCCAAATTAAAGATACTAAAATTTCCTATACTAATCATTTGCCCTCATCCCCCACCCCACTGATGCAAGAAAAAAAAGATTTTTAACTAAAATTTCAAAAGCTCTAAAAAGGATTAAAAATATAATTTAATAATTAAAAACTCCTTTGGTCTTTCCTCTTAATAATAACATAAAGATTTTGATAATAAAATTGTTTTTATTAAGTTTTTTTGGTCATTTTTCATCATGAGATGCTTATTTTTTAGTAAATTTGTGAAGATACTTAATGTACAGTTATTCAAATCATTTACTGTTATTCAAATTTATAACTAACATCATGTAAAAGATGATTCATTTATTATTTTTTTTTTTCATTTTATTTTAATTTATAGTTTTATTACAATTTTGTGTGAGAGAGGCATCAGCATCAAGATATATTTTGGTTCCTAGTTGTAGAAGTTGAGATTCTCTTTCTGCTGGAATTTAAGCTTTTGACAAAATTCATTTCTTTACACTGCAATTTTATTTAGCAAATTGATTAGAGCATTTTGCAATAAATTACTGAATTTATTTTTATTCTTTGTTTTCATGACAGCCAGTCAAAAATTAATTTGCAAAGTAAGATATATTTACTACTTAAAATCTTTGAAACAAAAATTTTAAATGAGTATTTCATTCATGAATTGGCTTGTTATAGTTAAAGAAATGTTTACAAATAGATGCCAACTTGTTGAAGGCCAAGTAAAATGCAAACATCAAACACTTTTCTGCACTATATAAGACAATATTTTTAAACAGAACTATTTTTGATATGAAAATCAAAATAATCCTTGAATAAAGGAACAGTAATGAAGGACAGTTAATTAATGAAATAAACATTTTTAAAATCAATATACAAATTAGCACAACCTTAAGAGTAATATTGCCTAGAATTAGATAATATATAATACAGGCATTGAGGTTTTATGGTGAATGCAAAAATTGTAATGAGTGAATGGGTTGTGAGTCAGATTAGCTAAGTTTAAGATAGTTAGATGACCAACCTCACCCACTTCCCCTTTTTCAGCCTTATGCAACAATTGTATGTTTTACAATAAATGTTGTGTCTCTTGAAGGGTATATACACATTCTGATACTTACCTGTCACAGGGATCCATTTCTGTGCAGGTGGTAGCATGGCTATGACTAGCTTAGACCAGCTCTGACCAGCTTGAAAAAGCTATGACCAGCTTGGACCAGTGGCCCAAGTGAAAACACTCAGGTCCCCACGTTAAAAACTGACCTTGTGTCAAAACCTGATTCAGTTGGGGGTCAAGTAAATCTCTACACATTCTGATACTTACCGGTCACAGGGATCCGTCCCTATGCTGGTGGTATCACAGCTTTGACTATCTTGTACTGGCTCTGACCAGCGTGGACAAGCCAAGACCAATAATGACTAGCTTAGACCAGTTTTGACCAGCTTGGACAAGCTATGACAGCTAAGACCAGCTTGGACCAGCGACCCAAGTGAAAACACTCGGGTCCCAACGTTAAAACTGACCTTGTGTCACAACCTGGCTCAGTTTTCAAGTAAATCTCCTTACCAGTCACAGGAATCTCTCTTTGCACTGGTAGTATCACAGCTATAACTAGCTTGGACCGACTTAGACCAGCTTGTACAATACAAATTACTATCAAATAGTTTGTCACATGTTTATCATCTCTCAGTTACATCTTTGTCTTTGGGCAGAAAAGGAAAATTATGCTGGGAGGTGCCGGTCCTGGGAAATCTCTGTCTTTGGGCAGAGTGTACTCAGCGGTGGCTCAGTCAAAAGACAGAGTCACAACTGAGGAAAATTATACTGAGAGGTTCTGGCCCTGGGGAATGGTTGCGATGGTTGCAGGGTCTCGGGGAATTTTTGTTCCTAGCACAGGTGTACACACTTGGTCTCCCCACATTAAACCATCCTTGTGTCACAACGTGACTCCAATTGGTTGAGTAAATACCAAATTACTATTAATAGAGCTGGGGCTTTTTAATCTCAGAATTTGTTTGAGAATTGAGCTCCAATTTCGCAATTATAGATTCCATAATATTTGTTTTACTTAATTAACTATTATGTTTCTTAACTCTTCAAGTGTTGAATGTATAACTAATTCTATTTTCCTATCTTTACACTATATCAATTTTATCTCATAAATTGTTCCCTGTTCTGTCGCCCATGAAATAAAAATAATTGTTTGTATGGAAAATAAGGATTTATGTACATCAAATCAACTTTAAATTAAGTGGCAGCTGAAGAATTATCGTTGAACTTTGTGAGAAATCTATTATTTTTGTTATTTTGATTAATATATCTAAATTAAGTATAAATTTATTTATGCGATATATACATGTTTGTAGTATTTACATTATTATCATAACTACTGGTAGTTACTATAGTGGTTTTATAACTAAAAAATAATCCCTTACCAACGACGGACAATCAGCGTTAATGAAACACCCATCCCCCATATTAGTCTGTTGATGAGAGATTTGACTGTACTATTTAATAAATAGAGCATCTACTCGCAGGAGTATCCACTAGAAATAATGTTTAAAGTAATAAAAATCTGTCAGATTAATAAAAATCCATTTAAGAAGAAAGCAGATAAATTTCAAATCCAAAATTTTATATTCCAGAGAGTGTATCTTATTAAAATTTTCAATAAAAAGGGGTTTTTGTTTTGTCTGAATAGATTTAATAGAATGTGCTCCAATAATGTGTCCTCAGTTGTTTGATTCTAATTTGTTAACTTTATCAAATCTTAATTTAAAAATTTTTTTTAAAGTTTTTCTTCACAAGCACTAAACATCTACATTGAGCTAGGTGTCAGTTTCTAATTGTAGGGATTGCATTTCTCATCACTCTTCAATTTTCTTTAGTATTATTAATATGAAGAAGTTCCTTTGCATGATAAAACATGTTTATTAGGTTTTTTTATTTTGTCATTCAATTACCTACAAAACATCTTACAAAATTTTATAATATACTAACCTAACTATATTTTTTAAATAATTAATATTTTATTTTCTCAACATACATATCTCTTCTTGGATAAAGGTACTTACAAACTTAAATAAAAGTAATTGTGTTTTTTTATGTTCTGAAACAAAATAGTACTTATTAGTTTGAATAACTCTCTCACAAAGTAACAAAGTAATTTCTGTGTACCCTATTTTCTGCTTTTTTTTAATTATAACTTCAATTTTTAACAATAAAAAATTCTTAGGACCTTTTTACAAAACTCACACATTTTCATATATTTTTTAGAAATTATTATGTTTGTTTAAGGATTTATATTGTATATTAAGAATGTAAATTTTTTTTCAGTGTGACTTATGACAAGGGTTAACACAAAGTAAAGAAACCCATAGCTGACCTCATGGTCACTAAACTGTTGTTACTAAGTTAGGGATTATGTGCTGAAAAAAACTAAGTGTTGAGAAAATAAACAAAGGAGTAAAACAAAGCATGATAGAAATATTTATTCTAGCAGGAACATCTTTTATGCAGAGAAAATTTCAAGGAATTTTCTTATGAGTCTCTTCAGATAATGAAGGAAAATTGAACCTACTCTTCTGGTGAATTAGTGAGTGAGTGAGGTTTACTATCCATGCGATGAATATCCACTGCACAGAGCACCAACTTTAGCATCATGTCATGATGTTAGCCCACAGTGAAAGAGAACAAGCTTCCCAGGTCCACAGCACATATGCTGCCCATTTTTTCTTTATACACATACCCAAATGCTGAAATAGGGTTACTACCACTGATAAGGTTTTTCACACATGCGTGTCTCACATAAGAGTTTAATGTCTGTGACACTTAATATGACTGAAAAAGATTATGAAAAATAATGCCTTTGTGAAGCAAACGCAGAAATAAACAGCAAGACAGTCAAATATCAAATGATAAAAAATGATTTCTGAGTCAGAGGATTTGTACATCCTTCTGATTAATAAATTAAATTAATGTTGACAATAAAAAACATGCTTTGTAATCCCTTTGAAAAGTATTTAAGTAAAGTCTCTGGACAGACAAAACCAGTAAGAAGCTAGAGATGGCAACATATGACAACTGTTCACAACACAGCTTAAAAGAGATTCCCTTACTCATTCACCTGTCTTCCTCACCAAGCTACATGATACTTACACTTTCCTCCTCACTTTCTCCCTTGCCTCTTTTTCTCACACATACATGTAAAGAGATCACATTTCCTTTCATCTTAACAAACAACTACAAACAAGAAATTTTAACACAAGAACTTTAACACTCATACATGTTGAGAAAAATTTAGTTGTAAAAACATGAAAATAAAAATAGTTAATATTTTTATATTTAAAAAATTTCTCACCTTTTTTTTTTGTTGTGGGTTGATTCAAAACAAATTCAATATAACAACTGAAAAAGAATTTGCTCTTGGGTATTCAGCTGGTTTCCCATTATAGAAACCTGCAATCATATTTGAATTAAGCCAAACTTAATACCTTGATTCTATTTTAGATGGGTTCTGATGGAATGACTAATCATTATACCACCAAGATTTATTAGAAAAAAAATCAAGATGACAATGCAAGAAGTATAAAAATTATTTTTAATAAAATCAATTGTTATGAAATGTGATTAACTTCATATTTTCTCAGTCCAACAGTAGTTGTTAATCTTAGGTAACATATTCTTCCCTCCTCTTACTGCTTGGGCACTTATACAGTCTTTATGCCTTAGCTATGCTAATTTGACAATCATTTACATATCACTACACTGATAATATTAAAATTGTATGAGAAAAGGTACTTAAAATATTGGAATTGTGTAAAAATTAATACAAAAACTATTTTAATAAAAAATGCTAATATTGAATTGTATAAAAAATAATTTAGAATGTTAGTAAAATGGTTTCTTTGAAAAAGAAACTGCCTAAATGAAGCCAAATGGTTTATATAAAAAAAATGAAGAAAAATTGATGTGTAAAAATTAAAAAAAAATAGGGTCCAAAAAGAAAACTCGCCAAAATAAGGCCAGATGGTTTAAACTCCTTGTGGCAAAAATTTTACAGGATGAGGATAGCTTTGATGTTTTCAAAAACCAGGCAAATATGAATTGAAAACAGACACAGTTTGATTGGATATGTTGAATAGCCCTCTCATTTTGAGTAGGTCTTGGTTGAGTTGATTCCATAATGTTGTATCTTCTCTCACTTGTCTTCTCCCTACTGGATGTTGAAATGTTTTTGGTGTCCCAAGATGAAAGAGAACTTCAACAAAAGGGATTTTAAACTTATTTATTTTATTAAACACATCAACATGTACATTTTTAATTATCCAATGAGATTGATCTATCAACCCAACTGAGGAGCAAGTTCCCCAAGACACAAAATAACCACATCTACTACTGTGTATGACATGTAAAAACTTAACTCCCTGAAATCTCTTTCTATCTCTCTAACTTTCCCATGCTTGTTTTAATCAATCAAAAACAACTTCTTTTGTTTTGTTTAACATCTGACCTTAAAGGTCAGCCTCAGAAGGTCTGAGCCAAAATACACTCCACTAAAAAATAGTAGTCTGAAACTATTATTTAACAGGATGGTGTCTCTTGGTTTTTTAACAAATAGAGATAAAAAGTGTAAGTCCTCTAAGGAATCAGTTTACAAGTCAGTTTGATTCATCTGTTTATTATATAAGATGAAAAATTTTGATTGCAAGTGCAGAGAAAGGGATAGACCAGAAAGGGGTAGACCATACTCAGTTTGTAAAGACTGCTGTTGAGAAGAGATTAGATCACTCAAGCAAAATGCTGTCATCTGGTAGAAAAACTTAAGTGTCTGGTCATGTTCCTAAATTCTGAATATTTGTCAAAAGGACTCCAGAAAAGTTACTTCACTGAGGTAGGTCAACCTTTTGACACATCCCTTCGAACTTCAAATTTCTCCCTCAAATTTCAACTTTTAACATCTGAACCTGCAACATTTTGAACTGTGAACTTTTTGAAATGAGTAAATTTCTTTGGTTAAGAAATTGATTTATATGAACTGTTGCCCTAAAAGGAAGTTGTACAAAAAGCATTTTTGTTAAGGAAAACATTTGCTTAACACAAACTGTAGTTTTCTAAGAGAAAACTGATTTGTATTTGAAAGAACTGTTAACATGCCTTGATAATTTGAAGCACACAACAGAAATTTTGCACAAAGCCTATATTTTAATGTAATTTGTACTATTTTTATATTGTGAAAAATATTTTTGTCATAGTTATTAAATATTTCATGCCTATAAACTTAAAGTACACCCATACTTTGCAAATTTCATACCAGAATAAGTCTTGTGTTTTATCATTTGCACCATTCAAAATACTGGGGACAATAAATTTAACATTCTTGCTTCTCTTTTTAGAAGTGTATTTTAAGAGACATCCAGCATTCCATTATTTGATATTCTGTTAGTAACATTAGTATTAAATCAGCATAGTTTTCAGTTCAATGAAATCTAAGAAAGTTCTGTACAACTAATATAAATTCCATGTCACCAGCTTTAGTTGATACTGCAAGGATACAGAATGTACTTATCTCCTTTTGGTGTAAGATAAGTCCCATGGTCACATAATGACCACTTTGTGATGCCACTCCATACAGTGACCCAAAACAGGAGTCAGTTTTCAGTTTGTGAATAGCAACCAAACAAGAAGGCCCAGGCTAAGGTTAAATCCACCTCTCCAGCTTACAAGCACATAATGCTGTTTTCTTTTGGGACATAGTTGAATCCAGCCTGTTTAAATCTGGAGTCCTAAAAATGGCTTCTCCAGATCAGGAATATCTTCAAATTATATGTAAGACCTTCCTTCTGTTCTTCTTTATACTTTACTTTGCATTGTAGATATATGTGATATATAGTTTTCCATGTAGGACACGTGCATATATGTATATGGTTTTGTGTCTGCCATTGTTATATTTTGTGCTAATAGGAATATCACTGGAACAACATGATGGATAACTAAATAAAGGTTATTGTAAAACCAGTAGTGAGTGCTGCTGTTTGTAAGATCGAATAGTTCTTGAGTAAGTCAGAGTCGTACTCAACATATCCCAGCAAGTCTCACATAGTCCGTTGACTTTATAAGTACTTACTACCTATAGTGTAGTCACTCATGGGGGTGCCAGGTTATTTCATTACATCAGCCATAGTATATAAAAGTCTCTCTGAGAATTAAGCATGTTTGTCATTCATTTTCCTTTCAACCATTATGTTCTGTCCTGTCCATGAGCTATGGATATAACAATGCTCATAACAAGAGAAATGTAATTGGGAAAAAAATATTTCTTTCCCACACTCTCATTATAATACTAATATCTTCTATCTGCTGTGTTCCTTCAGGACATGTTTGATCATGGCTCTCCACAACTTTCTATCCTTTGTTGCTCTTAGCAATGTATGTTTTCTTTTACTATCTCTCCAACTCTATCTTCTGCCATCCATTTACATTTGGTAGGTTACTTACTGTTTCCCTCTGTCCCTTAATTTTTCCAGTGAGTGTCAAATTCTCCAAAGCCTCTTTTCTTATTATGTGTTCCAGAAATTTTAACAGTTTCTTTCTGATTCTAAGTATATGTGATCTTTTCTTTTTTGTTTATCTTAAAACTTCCTCATTGCACACATGTTCCATCTTTGGTATTCTCAAAATTCATTTGTAGAATTACATCTTCATTTCTTCAAGTCTCCTCTTCACCTGTAAGGAAATTGTTCAACATTCACTGTCATATAAGAGGATTGATATTATGTAGCAGTTCAGCATTCTCTTTTTTCATTGTAACTAAATTTTCCTGTTTTTTAATACTTTATTTAGCTTTTGGAAGGCAGCTTTCACTATTCCAAAGCATCTTCAGATTATTGTATCACATTTTCTTTCATTTATTAAAACAATTCCTGGATATTTAAATTTCTATACTTGCTTGATTTTAACATCTCAAATTCATAGGTCATATCTTGGGCTGTTCCCTTGTTGACAACCATAGATTCAGTTTTTTATCATTGATAATCCTTACTTCCTACTTTTCTTTACTACTTTGTCTAGGAGTTCCTGAAGTTTTTTTTTATATATCTACTATCAACACTATGTTATCTGCATATCTTATGTTGTTAAGATTGTGTCTATCAATAATAAGACCTGGTAGGACTTCTAGTTCTCTGAGAATTGCCTCACTGTATAAATTAAATAAATCCATTGAGACGACACATCATTGTCTTACACCCTTTTCTATTTTTGTATACTTGCTCAATATATTTTCTATCCATATGCAGGTAATTTGCTCTCAGTATATATTCTACATTGTTCTAATATCTTTCGCAAATAAATCAAGTTTTCCTAGCAATTCAAAGAGATATTTGTGTTGTACCAAATCAAATGCTTTTGTGTAGTTTGTAAAACATAGGTGTACATCCTTCTGCATTTGCATTGCTCTTTCTGATATCATTCTGTTAAAAAATATTGCATTTCTTGTTCCTGATTCTTTATAAATATTTAATTTTTTTTTTATTACTGTTAGTCTTTGGTGTAATAATAAATGTTTAATCATCTAAGTTGTTTTTTAGTACACATTCTTTTGAGAGAAGTGTATTTTAAGAAAGCCAGACAGCTTATGTAAAAAATTGTTACATATATATGTATATATTTTTAAGTTCAGCAGTTAAAAACCACCAAAATTGTTAAGGCTCCATTTTGAATTTATAGAAAATATTTTTTTCATATTTACTGACCAATGAGAGATGTGATCTCAAACCCAAGTAAAAACCCAAATGAGGGCCTTGTACAAGCTTCTTTTTCCTAATAAAGGGACTCAAATAAGTAGATCACTTCAGAAGGCATTTGACATGAAGGAGAAGACCTTGTTGACATTAAGAAGAGAGGAACAAGGTATTTTTTGACATCAAGAAGATAGCAACAAGAAGGCACAGAGTTACAAGCCAGCTGTAAAGAGCTCAAAAGAATTCTTAAATTCACAAGTGGAAATTCTCCTGTGGTTGGTGTAATGAAAACAGAACAAGAGATTCTGTCTAGTAATCTTTTATTCAATTAAGAATCTTACTACTTGTTGGTATTTATCAATCCACCCACGAGGATCAAATGTGGCACAAGGCCGTTTTAATGTGGGTATCCCCGAGCCCGTAGGCTCGGCCAAAAATATGGCCTTTCTGAACCTGCCTAGACGAGTTCAGGCCCTGTCAACCTCCCCGGACGAAACCTTGCCCTTCGGCAAAGCCTTGTCCGGGTTTCTCTCTGCTAATGCAGAGAGTTCGACAGTCACCGACAAATCTTACTACTCATCTACTTGACAAGCAGAAATGTACAGCTTTTATCAGAGGGGAGATAATCCATATTCACAACAGTTGGACAACTAAGAAAGAAAAAAGAATTCAAAGAAATTTTCCAAAAAACCTCAGTAAAACAAACAGTGTGAATATAAAAAAGACATTTCAAAAGTTGTTATATGCCCTAAAGATGCTCATAGGACAAGTAAAAGTAGTATTTTTTTGTTTTTCTAAAAGGTGGTTGCATCTTTGTTTTACTACCTTCTTGAATATGCTTTCTCATTTTGTCATTTTCGAAATTGAACCTTTGTGTCTTTTCCTAAATTGTAATAACTTTTTTCCATTTTCAATGGTAATCCTTTTTTTTTTGCAATATTTCTTTAAATGTTATCCTGTCTTAATTATTTATAAGGTGCACAAATGGAAATTTTTGTGGAAGAGTCATTTATGTAAATTTTGCATTTTTTTTCTTTTTCTGTGTACTGTAATAAATGTTTGTATTTTAAAAATTTACGCAGTGGTTTGAATCTTGATTGTTCCTTATACTTTCTATTTCTAGTAACTAAATTTTTTATTTCGCACAAGAATTTAGATTTGGTAGTGTTAAAATTTTTATATCTTAATGAAACTACACTGTTCTAGTCCTATTTCCAGTCTAATTCTACTATGCTTTCTATTCATCAGAATCTCGATGATGAGCTTAGTTATTTGGCTTATCAAGTTTATTGTTCAATGGAGCTTGCATTTGAACCTGGTTTCTTAGGTAATACTACAAAGGTGGATCTACTAAGGTATGCCAGTATGTAGCCACTGCTATATATTTAATTTATTATTTCTGTAATTTTGTTGATACTGAAATCATCTACTGCTGATAGCAACTCTATTACAATCCCACCTGATCCTGAAGCTTTGTTTCTCTAGCAGAAGCACAAGATCAAATTTTATTTGGGATTTCTTAAGGTTACTTGAGTTACAAGTTTAAATTTTTTTTATAATATGCACCTGTTCAGTGATAGAAACTAACCTCTAATTTCACGGCTGATAAAAGGTCCTGGGAAATGAAAACTGTTGGTGATTTGTCTTGTGTATAAAATGCATAACATCTTAGACATATTATCTGCATAACTCTGGTTGCTGGAATGAAATGAATTCATTGGTATATTGGCTACCATTTTCCGTTTGCCATCTGTAAAAAAAAAACTTCTCACTTTCATTATGGACGGTGCACCTGAAAATGGTTGTAGAATGAATCAGATGAAATGTTGTGATAACAATATCAACAACATAAAGAATAAGCTTATCTATCCAAACAAATCTTGGAAGGTTAATGACTGTTAACAGTTAGCATTTAACTTCCCATTGTAATAGCATTAAGTTACCAGTTTTTGGTGACATTGACCAGTTTGTTGAAAAGAGATAATTTCTTGTGTTGGATAGAGATACATGTTTATATGTTAGATTGTTGTGAAGATACTGTGATCACATGTTGTTTTTTTCAAATAGTTTGGTGTTTTGTATGCAACACATGGTTTGCCTGGGGATGAAATAGTCCCCCTGATGATGAAATGAGATATGTTTTATTACTATGGCATCCTCTGGTTGAAGATAGAAAAAGAGAGAGAGAATTTGTGTCCTTTCCTTTTATACTGCTTTATATAATGCCATCTAGCGGGCATTCAGAGAAGTCACCTGGCGGATAAGGTAGAGTAATCCCACATCATAAAAAAGTAACCATTTATTCTATTATTTCTGTAAATATGATAAAATTTAAATGCTATTGATACAGCTTGTTACTACAAAGGTTCAGTAGCCATTCTTATGGTTACATCTAGCCATTTCAACTGTAAAATGATGAAATCTTGCTGCCAATCTGGTAATGTACTTAAATTCATGAGCCTAGGTGCCATAGACGAAATTTCATCAGAACAATTACCATGAATGTATTTATAGAAAATGCATAGGGAACATACGCTATGGCAGTAGGAAAGTGACTGAAGCCAAGATGTCAAGTCAGGACCAGTGATATTGCAGATTCTTCTTTGAGTTTTATCAAGGATCTATATATAGTAGGAGTACTAGACCATATGTGGCAGCAATATTCAAAGCATAGATGAATGGTAGACTTATAAATATGCAAAATAGATTTCGGCAAGAAAAATTGTCTAGCACAAAACAATTAATCAACTTACCTAACTGCAGACCTAGCAAATGATTCAATATAATCTTTCCGCACATGTCAGATTCAAGTTCCATAGCCTAACATTTAAAGGAACATTCCTGTCCACATTCACAATATAGAGAAATATTAATTAGCAATACAAGTATACTCCACCATGAAAATAAAAAACAAAAACTTCAAATTCTTGAAGACCTCTATATAAGAAAAATACAACCAGCACTATATAAGGTTAATTATAAGTATAGTAACAATGTTTTAAAATGTCTATAACAGCAATTTTTTTTCCTTTGGAAACACTTAAATTGTTTTTTTAAATTACAATCATATAAGTTAAAGATGCCTCCCTAAGACAACATAATAGCTTTAGCTGCTAGCAGTTAATTTTTAAATTGATTATAACAGAGCATGTTCATATGTGTTTATAATGATAACATATCACATTTCATGCGCATTTACAAAAAAAAATTCACAACTCTCAATTACATTAATTTTTTTTGTTTTAGCAATTCACTCCTAAAAACGATCTTGGATGAGATTGAAAGAATTTTGGAAAATAAAAGAAATGAAAAAAACTATGGTGCCTTCCTTAATGAATTTAATAACAAGACTAAGAAGTTGACCTGTGAATTTGAGAGGATTAATATATATATATATAGATAGATAGATAGATAGTGTTTAATATTAAAAACAGTTATACCTGAATTCAAGACATTAATGCAAACTAATAATTAAAATTGAAGTTTGTAAATAAGTGCATCATTGTTATTCATGACTTTATTTAAGTAAAAAGAAATCCATACAAAAGTTATCAGATTGGGTATGATTACCTGTAAATGACCAGTTACAAAACAAAGCTAAACTCTTTAATAGATGAGTCATGAAATCTGTATGTTTGTCTGTCTACATACACTCTTGATATTATCATTGAATGACTAATTTATTCCACATTTAATTTCTGGTGTTCTGGCTATATATCTTGAAATTCTCAATAAAATCCAAAGAAGGGCCTGTAATGTTATCAGCCCTAACCTCGCATATCGATTTTAGTTACTTTCCTAGCAGCACAGCATAGCTTCCCGCTGTCTTTTCTATAAATATTTTCATGGCAATTATTTTAATGAACTCTCTCATTTGGTAGCTTGGCTGCATGAAATTAAGTGTACTACTAGATTGGCTTCTTTTACTGTTGAAATTGCTATCTGTAATTTAAGTTTTATTCTAATAGTTTCTTTTCTCACACTTCTCATCTGTGGAACTCTCTTCTGGTTTCTTGCTCCCCTGCTACCTAGAATCTTAAAAAATTTAAATGCAACATTGATCACAATTTTCTGCCTTTCTTAAACCTTTTCTTTTACTACCCTTTCTCCTCACTAAAGTCTTCTCGTTCTACTGGACCATGTGAACTCAATAAGACCTTCGATACAGTTCACAATGGAGAAAGAGAGTAACAATACACTCCCATTCCTGGATGTACTAATATCTTGAACAGAGCATGGGTTCAAGACATCCATATACCGTAAACCAACATTCACCGGACAGTACCTCAATTTCAACTCCCACCATCCATACAGCGTAAAGAAAGGGATCGTCCGTTGCTTACAACACCGAGCAAAAGTCATAAGTGGCGACCCAGAGACGTTAGATAAAGAATTGGTCAGTATAAGTAGTACCCTACAACGTAACAACTACCCTGGGTACATGGCAGCAGCCCCCAAAACTGGGACAGGCGGGTACAAGAGGAGGAGGAGGACAACAACACTCAGAAAACAGTCTGCCTGCCTTATGTGAAGGGGTTATCAGAGAAAATACAAAGGATCTGCGGTCCATATAACATCAGGACAACCTTCAAGAGCTTGACAACACTTCCTAAATATCTCTCTCGAGTGAGACCCCCATAGAGGAGAACATGACTAAAGACTGTGTGTACGCTATCCCATGCAGCTGCGGAAAGGAATATAAAGGAGAGACAGGCCTCAAGGTAAGGCTTCAAGAACACCAGAAAGCTGTAATGCAAGGGGAAGTAGAAAAATCAGGCGTGGCTGACCACATATGGAGACAGAAGGGAGATCACTGTCCCCTGTGGGATCATGTTGAGATCATAGACAGGGAACACCATTGGAAAATTCATAAACTTAAGGAATCAGCACATATGCTAGGCCACAAAAATCTCCTGAGCCAACCAAGCATAGAAATAAATACAATATGGGAACCAGTAATAAGGAGTGCCAGAGAAAAGCAATGATAACAAAGTTGCAATATGAGCTCTGGTAAAAACATGCAATGATAACAGCAAAATTGCAATATGAGCACTGGTAAAAACGGTTGCTGAAAACATTAGATTTATAATACCCAGAAATTCATACCCAATTCATTCCTCAAGGACACATGGCACAGTGGATAAAGGCGTTGGTTAGATCCAGTGACAGACCCAAAGAGTGTGAGTTCAATACCCGGTTAAGGTGGAGGTAGCATTAAGGTGTAAGTGGAGAACTTTCAGAGGGAAAATTAGCAGGAGATAACTGATAACTGACATCAAACATGGCACATGGAACTAGAAATGGAAATAAAGGGTTCAGTTCGAAATTCCAACCACCTGAAGAAGGCCGAAGCATACAACGGCCGAAACGTTGTGATAAATATGGCGACAAAGATGAGGACAATAGTCCGAATAATGTAAATACTGTAGCTGTAGGTTTAAGTTTATTGGTAGTAAATTTGAAAAAATTATGTTATGTGGGTTTGCCAGAATCAACTAGTTTACTACATTGATATTTTTATTACATCTTGAACAAAGTACACTAAAATAGTTATATTTAAATGATTAATTAAAAAGCAGTTAGTAAATATAAGAATCATCTAGTGACTTTCTTCTTTTTTGACTGGCTCTTAGGGAGCACCTCAGAGGCTTGGTTTTGGATTCAGAAGGTTGCTTGGGATCCTGGCATGGAGCTACAAGCTCTCTGGGTGTGACTGGTTTTTCATTACTTTCTTCTGGAGAGGTGTTAGGTTTGAAAGAATGTGTTAATGACAATTCAAGTAGGTACAGAAGATTGACTGAATGGGCTTGAGCCATTCCATGAGCTCTCTTAATCTTCACAGATCAAAATTTCTTGCCATTCCCAGTAATGGGATCCAAAATTCTACCCAGAAGCCAAAATGGTCTGGATTTGGTAGGGTTAATAACTAGAATCACAGCATCAACTTTGATTCTATTGGTGAAGCTGACCTCATGTAAATCTTTATGAAGCTCCCTCAGACCCAGCAATTATTCCAACATATTTTCCATGAGGTCTATGCTAGGGCAGGCTGCTTGATTTAGTGAAGGGACATCTTTAGTCATAAGCAAACAATTAAGGAAAGGTCTTATTTTGGTAGTTGTTTGGTCTTCAGATTTAAACATAGGTTTCTGAGGCATCCAAATATAGTCTTCAAATCTGTTAGGGAAACATTTATCTGATCTATGATCCCCTTTCCTTATTGCTTGTTAAATACTTCAGCATAATCTTCATACAAATTTTGCTGCTTTAATATTTTTACAACTACATTCTGTATGTTAAGGGCTACAGCATGGATTGAAAGGACAGAGTCATTTAGCAATTTTCTATAGACTTTTCAAACTGTTCAATTTTTTTCTTTGTCACAATCACTAACAGGGTTTTCTTCATTTAAGTCATTTGATATCTTATCACTTTCAATTAAATATGCATCAATGGATATGACATTATCTTTCAAGTTGTTAGAGTCACAAAGAGTGTTTGAAATTTCTGAATTTTCATTTTCAATTTCAATGAAGGCACTTGATATATTATCAGTTTCATAAATGCAGCTATTATTATTAAATGTAACACTATCTCTCAAGGTAGTATCATAAAGAGTCTGAAATATTATTTTCTTTTGCAACGAAATCACTTTTAAGTAAATATCTATCATCTTTCAATGTACTATCACACAGAGAGTTTGAAATTTTTTAATCTTCATCAGTGTCAGAAACTTCAGAATTTTCAATGGAGCCTCCAGATTGACAGTTCTGCTGTTCAGGCTTATTGATCCAGCAATTAAAATCTTGCTCAAAACAATATATTAGGTCATAAAAGACTTCTAATATATCAAAATGATAGTTTGCTTCACAAATATTTTCATTTTCAATATCTTTCACATCAAAATCTAAATTGATATGAATATGAATTATTTCATCCATGAAAGATTCTACAGTATCTGTCCACTTAAGCATAGATTCTTCTTGTAGAGAGAAAAAGTATTTTAGTACTTTTGTTTTATCCTTTTTTTACATTAAATTCAAGGAGCATCAATTTTATATTTGTGTCAAGAATGTTTTTCCCTTAATGATGTCCATGTCTATGTCTGAATTTATCAATAAATTTCAAAGGAAAATATAGAGGGGATTTTACTCATAAAATTCTTGGTTTTGAAGAATTTTTGTTCCTTCAGTCTCAACATTGAATTTTCAATTAAAATAATTTTTAAGAGAATAAAGGCAGAATTTTATGTATAAAATTCTCCAGTTTTAGTTTTTAATGTTAACACATTTTAGTAACTTCAGTTTTAAATACTAAATGGATATTATTTTTTTCTTTTACAAAAGCAGAATTTTTGTTATTTAATCTAATACTGAATTTGCATTTGAAATAATTTGTTAAGGCAGAATTTTACACATAAATTCTCCATAGTTAAGACCATACTCTACTTTTAGTTATTTTTTACATTAAGAAACTCTTAGAAATTATTTCAAGGGAAGGCACTTTGTCTCTTATCACAAGGGGAAAGGATAAATGGGTTAGTATGGTTTGACCTAATTTAGCATATAGATAATAGTGAACACACAAGTCGGCCGAATGTGGCAAAAGAGGGTTACATTTACTTGTTCTTCTTTCAGCTTCCGTGGTGAGAACTTCAAAGTAGTGAATCTTTTCCTTTCACTTGTCAGATTCAAATTATTTTTCTTCCCATCCTTTATATGTCTTTTGAATCTAAGGGACACCTCACTTTGAACAGGGTTTTATCAGCATCAAAATGATTTCTGCATTCATTCACTTTTAGTAAATGCCAAGTTATACTGTATTTTGCACTGTTTAGGAATTTTTTCCAGTTGCATGTGTGTGTGTGTGCTCGGTAGTGTATAGGATGAAGTGAACAAACCCAAAGCTTGGAATAACTGTTCAACAGCTTCTATTTGTGGTTGAAAGGAGAGAGTGCAAAATAGTGGTATTCTGTGGGGAAAAAAAAGTTGAGTTTCTCAGTTAACAAAGTTCTTCCCTTGAGTAGATGATTCATAGAGAGTGATTTCTCCACTTGTTTCCATAGGGAACAAGAAATCTGAGTGTCAAATTGCTCAGATTGGTATGAGTCTTCTGTGGCAATGGTTGAGAGTAGTCCTACAAGTAGGTGTCTCAAAGGAATATTTCTCTGCTTGTTTCCACAAATCTTGGGTCAAGCTACCAGTACAGGCCATATGTCTTCTTCAGCAATGGTTGTGAGTAGTCCTCCTTTTGGGTAGGTGTCTCAATGGGAGATTTCTCAGCTTGTTCCCATGAGTAACAAGAAATTCAAGTCAAGCTGCTAGGACAGGCTACATGTCTTCTGCAACAAGGATTGTGAGTAGTCTTTCAAGCTGGGCCCTGAAGGTAGTGGCTGTTGAAAAGCAAAAATAGAAAAGAGGCCAAATAGGATTTGGTCAGCATTTTTATGAGTTCTAGGACTTCTGGTTGTTTACTTACTTACATTGCTGTTGCTGCTGAATTGAGCAAAGTAAGGAAGCCCAACATGCCACAATAGCCAACAAGTGAGATAGTTATTATATGGAAGAAAAATATTGTGTTACACTAATCTTCCAAAGTAGGAGGGTTTGTCAATATTACAAGTCTTGATGGGAAATATGAAACCATTTCAGCTATAAGGCTGGCTACAAACTGTCAAAAACTAAAAAAACTGTTAAGCTTGATTAGTTCTGTTGATAAGTCAACATGCAATTAATACAATCATTTCTTGGTTCTTATATAATTTGTTAAATTTGCTTATCATTAGATTATAAGAAGGCATTTGTGTCTTTTGAGATAATTCAGCAAACAAAGCAGGAAGTAATTTTTATACCCACATTCATAGTATATATCTTGTGCTATTTCCCAGCAGAAATACTTGAGAGATGCTGACATATTTTCTTGGCCTCTATAACTCTCTGGCAAATATTAGGGAAGTAGTATTCATCTCTACTATTCTTCCAATTGGACTCAATATATTTCCTATTTATTTCAGGTCAAAGAAAACAATTTATAATTTTTAGGACAATTTGATTTAGTTGATGGTGAAGGTGTTTTGATTAGATTGGCCAAAAAGTTTGGTCTGTTTTTTGTTTTGTTTTGTTTTTTTCATTAGATAACATTTGGTTTTAATTAACTTCATTGAAAAAAATCAATTTTGATTTCTGTTTAATTTTACTTTTCTTAAATTAAAAAAGTAACTATACTGAAAATGTGTCTGATTTTCTTTTTCTATTAGAAGCAGGAAACAAAAATACATCACTTTTAACAAATTCTTGATACTGTAACAGTGTACAGTTTGTTTTTTTTAATTTGGCAACATTGGCATATTTTTATTTATTGATTTTAACATTGAAGATAGTGGAAAATAAACAACATTTTCTGCAGATTATGTTTTTTTAATCTAAAAATGTTAAATCTGTAAGGCAAACAAAAACACAACATGGTCACTTTATTTTAATGTACTTCAATGTCAACTAAAATGTTTATATATAACAGTATATACAGAATGTAAGTACCATTTACTTTTTGTTTTTATCTTATAATTAATCAGTAATTCTTAATAAATAATGCATTTTGATTTCTGGCTTATGGCTATATCACATTGAATCACTGGTTCTTTTATGATAACCAAAGTTAAGCAACAATGGGCCTGATCAGTACTTAGATGGGTGACTGTCTGAGAATACCAGATACTGTAAGCTTGAATGTGTGAGTGGTGTAATGGAAAATGGTTTCAGAATTGGAAATACCAAGTTCCTGCAGTGAGAGACAAAAACTTATCTTCCCTTGACCAAACAAAAATAACAATGAAAATTGATTATAAATATTCACGAGAATAAAAAAAGTCACATGACCTGATGACCTGCACAAAACATCATTAGGCAGGAAAGTCAATCTTTCTCTCTTCACTTTGTGAAGTTGTAGAAACAAGATACATGCAATTCAGGCTTGTGACAAACCAAACAGTCAGGTACAAAAATTCATATTGTTTTTAGTAAATAGTCTTTTGAAAATAAATACATTCTAACTTTGTATTAAGAATTTTTAATGTAATATATATATATATATATATATATATATATATATATATATATATATATATATATGCAAGTGTTTTTATATGAAGACTTTTGACTTTTGTATTTTATTTGAACTTTTCTCCTATTTATGTTGTTGTATGTTTTATTCACTTTAAATGAGGTTGATGAGTCATATCCAGCACAACATTCCAATTCCAGTCATGTTTGTTATGTTCACTTATGTGCCAATACCTTTGGGAAAGATATAAATCCACCTTTTCTCCCTTCAGCTATGGGTTAATTAGTAGGAATAATATCAGTAAATCATTACTATCTCCAAACATTTTTACAATCTAAAAAAATATTTTCTGGTTTTAAATAACTTGTTGATAAGCCATAAAAGACAAATCAATCAATAAAAAATCAATTATATTTATTTCACATAACTAAGGGTGGCATAGTGGAGTAATGGATAATGGCTTGAATTGAGGAATCGGAGAGCCAAGTTCAAATTCCAGTCAAATCCATTGCATTCACTTACATGCTAATACCCTTGGGAAAGGTATGAATCCTTTTCTTTCCCTTCCAACTATGGGTAAATAGTAGGATAGACCGAGTTCTATAGCCTTGGATGACAAATGGTCTACCGCAGAAAGAAATGGCAATCTACTGCAGGAAAAAATCTGCCTCATCAGTCATGTATCAAAATAATAAATATGATTGCCTAAGCCTGTATCACACATGGCACATAACTCACTGACTGAAGTTATTATATTAAGCTATAGTCATAATGAAATACATAGTTAATATCCTTATTGACATTTTTTATTGTTTGCATTGGTTTAACTGACAGATGTATCAGTAGTATAACAATTGTCAGTGCAGAAAATAGAACATCAAGTCAAGTTTAAATTCCTTTTATACCATTTATCAGGAAAGTACTATGAATGTTCAAGCATGTTAAAAGTGGCTTGTAAAGTTTTGCACAAGAAATCTCTCACTAAATATTGTTCCATGGTCAAACAGACCAGTTAATTTTGATATTAATCAATAGACATTACTTGAGAATAATCAATGTTAAACAACTTAGCTAATATATTCAAATCAAGGATTCAGAAGAATTTGCTCCAACTTAGTTACAATGGTCATTTTAGTGTGGTGTTTCCATATTAATTAAGCAATAACATCCCACTTTCCCACATTCTCAGTGTGGAATTTGATACATAGTGAAAATGTTTTATATTTTTGCATAAATTATGATGAGTGAAGAAAAGTCGATATTTTACAACATGGAATTCAAGAGATTATAAGTTAGATAAAATGAATCACCAAATGAATTAACAATATCAAAGGTGATGTTATATATAAAGAAGCATTGGAAGGGAATATCACTACTATGTTCTCATTCCAGAGAATCAAACAGTAGATTTGGAACCGATACTGAGTTGATGGATATTATATCAACACTTGATGGTTTATTCAATATCAAAATCTGTTTTTTTATTATATTTGAGTTTATATGTTGTCATACCCTATCGGCAATCCAATTCTTTAACTCAAATTTAACTTCAACTTCCATAACTCATGTAACAAAAACAGACCTTAATTTTGTCCAACTCCATGCACCGACTTCTAGAATACCATCCAAAAATACCAAGGTCATAAAACATCTTTTCTGACCAATCAGAAAAAGTCCATGCAGTTTTTGCAACCAGGTGACTTCCATTAACAATGATGCCTGTGGCAGCAGTTGACTACTACAATGCAATAATTTGTGGAATATTTTCTCCCACAAGTCTCAATTGACTACATATGTATGTTGGTTTTCCCCATGTGTCTATCTCAACTACTACCTTGGGTTATACCTTGAACGAACTCTCAGTCTCCTATGACTGACTTACAGTACCCTGGAATTATTAAACTCTGTAAATCATGAAGAAAAAGAACTCTTTTTCTTATCCTAGCCACAGCTTATCTGCATTTGTTGTTTTGTCATTGCACTTTTTTTTCAAGTTAACAGTAAGGCCAACATTACAAGGTCAACATTAGCCAGGTTTATACTTGAGCATGCACGCATCTATCTGAAATTTTTTGGTGGGTGTCTTACCCCTCTATAGGAGAATTAGTTGACATATTCCAGGTCTCAACAACAGAGCAATTAAAGTAGTACTGCTCCTTATTAGACCAAAAGAAGTTGATGCTGAGAAGTGTCTCCAGAATCAGTTAAGATAAAGAACATAACCTTTCATCATAACACTAGATTGCATATTTCTTTAGTGACAAGTAAAAAATTGTTACCACTTTCTGTCTGAATTTCTGCGATGAGAAGTTATCATTATTTACATATTTGGACTATTGTTCTTAACTTTGTTGTTGTTGTTGTTATCACAACATTTCAGCCAATGTGCTGTCTGACCTTCCTCAAGTGTATATCAATCTGAGTAACCTAGAAGAAATTCTGAACTGAAACTTTTATTTTTATTTAGCACTGCTCAGTTATTACTCACCTGTTTCTGCTGAGTGAAAATACACACTGCCTGACTCAGGGATTTAACTTACAATCACTATGTTACCAAATTCACAAGCCAATGCTTCAATCCACTTGGCCATTGTCCTGTAGGACATAATAAGAACTAGATGATATCCCTAGACATGAGCAATATGATGAGAAGAGTCTATTCCCATAGATTAAATAAAGGGTTCAATTCAGAATTCCCTGTAGTTTACTCAAGTTGATATAAACAATGCCTTAAACATTGTGATAACAACAACAAAGATGAGGACAATGGTCTGAATATAGTGTAAATAATGTTACTACTTTGTTTGGAAGTTTTCATGCATCTGCCATATTTACCAGATATTGCATTTTTGAGTTACTATTTATTCTGATCTTTAAAAATTGTCTTAATGGAAAAAATGAAATTATATGGAGATTACAAATAACATTATCAAGAGCAATTGTTTACTGAGAAAGATAAAAATTAAAAAATCAAAGTTCAAATGTTTGACAAAATTTTCCATTTGTCAAAGGGTAGTTCATAAAATTTATATGCCGTGGTGAATATAGGGTGTGTATATATGTGCATGTGTCTGAAGCACATTTTAACAAAGTATATACATGGCTGTTGACTGAATGTGTGTGTGGGAGGAGGTGAAGCACATTAATAGAAATGTTGTGTGTGTGAGTGCTAATACATGAAATCTGATTATGGTGTTTCCAAAAGGAAATGCATAAGGATGATAAAACTTACTTATCTATGGCTATAATATTTCTTTGTGTTGTGTGAATATTCCTTTGAATGGTGTGTAGTCATCACTGACTGAGGTGTTTTCATGGTAACATGAGAATTCTGGTCAGGTGTTTACAGATTCAACAGCTGGACATTGACAGGTGATCCACATCTAGCTGCGGGCCGGGTCTTTGCTGTGTGTGTTTTTATTGCCCCCAAAATCAGTGTATATATAGTTATCCTGATCATGTGATTGGCTCCAAATGAGAGCTTTTCAGTTTGCGTGGGATAGCACTCAGCAAGCAGTTCATTTGGAGTTCAAATATACAGATGTAGTTGGAAGCATAGCACATGACTGTACCGTCCAATCAAATTCCAGAAACCACTTATTTTATTTTAAATCTTTTTTTTTTTTTTGATTTGTATGAAATTAGAAATGAAATTGTTTTAGTGATTCTGATCCTATTTATATGTGGGCATTTCATACTTATTTGTGTTTTACCTATTGGTTGTAAAATATGGGATTTTATATCTTATATACTCTCACTATACTGGAACAGAAATCTAATGGGTTGGCCAGCCTTGAAATGATGGACAAGTTAACTCCCTATTTACAAAGCAGTGTAGACGGGCTTACAGCATTTAACACCATGAGGTTGGAGCAGAGGAGGTGGCCCAGGGTGATGATACACCTAAAAGTTCACCAGGGATGGCATGCAAAGGGTGTGGAAAAATATCACATCCCACTGGACTGAGAGGACTGAAGAATTGTCCAGCAGTTAAGCTGCGGTGCTTCAATTGTGGAATTATTATTCCACAATTGAAGCACCGCAGTTTAACTGCCACTTTGAAAAAGTATGTTGAAAACCAAAGAAGGTATTCACCATGGAATTGGAAAATAGTTTGATGAAGCAGTCAATGGTATTCAGCAATAGGGAAAATAGGAAGAGCAAGATATCCTGTGGATGGAGATGGAAGTTACAAATGGTATCACAACTCACTTGGAATAAAGACAGGTTCCAAGAGAGTCCTCCAGAACTGCCACCATCCCTGAAAATAGAAGTTTTTCTAATGAACAAATACCATGCCAGATTTGAACATACCCTAAATGATCCAGTCAACCATCACATGTATTGCATCCATGCCATAGCGGACACTGGTGTGCAAATGTGTTTCAGTGGACAAGAGATAATGGAAGTCCTGAGATGCACTGACAATCACCTGGTACCAACTTGACATAGGATAGGTGGTATAAAAAATGATCAGATGCATATTAAAGGCACACTCTTCATGTGCATCCGAGTGATACCACTGATAGTCTCTTATCTCTATCAGTGGTCTCGATCATAGCTGACCACAAAGAAACAAAGCAAGTTGTTTGTGTCACAGAACACATGCAGGTTCTACCTTTCAGAGTCAGCATTAAAGACCTGGATTTGATACATCACAATTTCCCAAACCAGACATCCAAAATTAACATGTCAGCCACTATCAACCAGTTTTTATAATAAATCCAATAACTTTAATAAAACATTTAAACTACCTAAAAATTTATTCAAGTTTTGTTTTGACTTATAAATTAATTGTTTAAAATTTGACAAAAAATTTTCAAAGCAAATTCGAGTTATTGAGGTATATTTATGTGATTTGCATAACTTCAGATAGACTGTAGATGCCACCGTCTCCTACAAAGTAGTGCCCTTGTGAGCTGTCAGACTAAAAGAGGATACTACTCATTCATTTTGTTCATGCATACTGTTTAAAAATCCCTGGACTCTTGTGTAGCAAATCATGTATAAACAAAATGTTACTTTTCATCATGAATTGGCCTAATGCATTTATATGTCTATCTCCAAGGTCAGACTAATTAAAACATTTTATACTTATGTAAAATAAACTTCTTTCAAGTGCATCTAGGAAGGAAGTAGACAAGTATCTATTGATTGAGATTTTAAGAGATGGCAAGAATAAAAAAAGAAAAACTCTTAGTTTGGAGATTTTGCAATTAAAAAGCAAAAGTCAACACAGGCCTCTGTTTTTCTTTTCCTTTCATTCATAACCTACCCCCACCCAACTAAAACAACATCCAGCATTAGCCATACACATGTACAAGCAAAGATTGTCTCAGATTAGAGCAAATGGTGTGAATGTTTATCAAAATCAATAGACTCATTGTGTTTAACTTATGAATCTTGATCCATATATGTTAACATTATTGATAAACATCAAGTCAATGTTGGGGAAGTAACATTTAATGTCTGGACACCCAATTACTGAAAGGTATTAAAGTACTTGTAGGAAATAAGTTTAAAAAAAGTTTTTTTTAAAAACGCTTTTAAATATTGGGTCCTCTAAAAATAAATTTTCTTATTTATTATTTGATGATTTTACCCCAGGCAAAGCAATAATACCACTAAGATGCTAGAGGTTACTGAGAGTGAAAGAGAATTAAAATATTTTAGAAACCCATTCATAAGCTGGAAACAACTGATAAAACTCTACTCCTGTTCAATAGATGAGGAAGAAGAGTGAACTTAGCAATAGGCAAACCTATCTACTCCTATAGAAAAGAAAAAAAAGAATAATAGGCAAAAAATAAAAATAAGTGCAAAAAAATAAGTAAGAGAATAAAAAGTAAAAAATTTTGTTAGTAATTTTCAGTAATAGGCAGAGAAATATCTTGTGGTTTAACCCTCCTTTTAATTTAGTGGTAAAAACAAAAATTGGCAAAATAGTTTTTGACTTATTAGAGCAACATTTCCCCCAAAAACTGAGTTACATAAAATATTCAATAAAAATAATGTAAAACTTAGTTATTGTTGCATGCCTAATGTAAGAGAATAAAAAGTAAAAAATTTTGTTTTGGCAGAGACATTAGAAGTTTAGAGTTAAGATAAGAGTGATTGCAATTGCAATTCAAGTGCATGTATTCAGGTAGGAACATTTGATTATGTAACTGCTGTTCCCTAATAAATTTTAACTACTTATTTAGATTTTAAGATGGTTTAAGTTGTGTTGTTGCCTAAAAATGAATAAAGTTACTTTTAGTAGTTCAGTGCCTATTAAGAAGTGGAATTATCTATCAACTTACATCTCATTGCCAACCCAAGCCTATGGATGTAGTAGGTGGGGAGGTCTAACAGTGAGTGAAAAAGAGTTTGGATTTACCCATTCACATACAGGCATATCAAAAGACAAATTTTTAACATTTTTTCTTTAACCCATATACATGGAATCAAGGATATGAGTGCGGAATGCTTTTTCTTAAGAGACTCAGCTGAAAACCAAAGGAACAATTTAGACAGATCTGCATCCATCCACATGAATGACTACAAGTATAAAATTAAAATTAACAATGACAATTAATTATGGTAAAGAGATAATAAATAAATAAAATTGTGTGTGTATGCATGTGTATAAAAAATAGATAGGTTGGTTAATAAAACAAGGGCAAATGAAAGGTTACCAATATAAACAGTACGAAAAACATTTATTAAATATTAATTATTAACTATATGACAGAAATGAAGCACTGAAATGAAGGTTTTAAGTTCAGAATTTTTGGTCACATCTGTGTCCTTCATCAATGGTGCAAGATATATATATATATATATATATATATATATATCTACAAATATAGATAACTATACTCGTTTTGAAAAACCCTCGAATTTTTGATTTGCCAATAATCAAATCAATCTCGAGGGAAAAAAGGTTTTAAAAAAAGAAAGAGCTAGAAACATGAAAGTCTGTTGAAAAAAAATCGCACAGATACAGGTTTGAAGCCCAAAGAAAAAAAACCGATACGAGTAAACAACTAACTAATAGATAAAAGAGCTCAATACAACCGTAGAGCAGACCTAGATAAATCTAGTGAGCCAGACAAACCTACCCAAGTTTCACCTAAACAGTTTGTTAGGGAAAGCCGGCTAAAGAGGCTAAGGGAAACACAAATTTATAGGCGATAGCCAAAATTATACAACGCGACCAAAGAAAGAACACAAAAACACCTTTAAAGATTTATTCAACTAAAAGTGGAGGGTCTGTCTATATTTCTGAGATGAGGTATTATGTACAGTATTTACATTAGTCAGACTATTGTCCTCATCTTTGTTGCCATATTTGTCACAACGTTTCGGCCGTTGTACGCTCCGGCCTTCTTCAGGTGGTTGGAATTTCGAACTGAACCCTTTATTTCGCTCACTGGGGTAGACTGTTTTAGTTCCATGTGCCAAAGGGGAGGGGATATTAAAATGCGAACATTAAGGTGGAATGACAAATAAACGGGGAAATTCGTCTTAATTTAGTAACCAAGATTTTTTATGCCTACATATGTTAAAAATTTCGGTTTTGGAGTTTAATAGCTGGTTAGGTTGATTATATAAAGCTATGGCTAATTTCTCCTCTGAACATAATTTACAAAATTTTTGGCCTGCTTTATATTTGGGGCATTTTTTTAATATTTCCCATTTAAGGATGGGGTCTTTATCGTTTTCTTGTCTGGTTTTCCATACATAGGTGGATAGTGTGGTACTATGTTTAGTTTTTTTCGTTTTTAAAAACTACTCGTGTGATTATAGTATCTTTTTTTAAATTTATCCTGAGTAGCACCTATGTATATTTTAGGGTTAGTATCCTCCATATCCTTATAAATTTTCACCTGGTAAACCATGCATTCTTGCTGACATTTTCCCTGTAATGGGCAGATTTTTTTTTTCTACAATTACAAGTAGGAGGGCTACTGCATGGATTATCCCTAGTTTTTCTCTTATTCAATCCACTAATTAAGGTCCCTACATTAGGCATGCAACAATAACTAAGTTTTACATTATTTTTATTGAATATTTTATGTAACTCAGTTTTTGGGGGAAATGTTGCTCTAATAAGTCAAAAACTATTTTGCCAATTTTTGTTTTTACCACTAAATTAAAAGGAGGGTTAAACCACAAGATATTTCTCTGCCTATTACTGAAAATTACTAACAAAATTTTTTACTTTTTATTCTCTTACTTATTTTTTTGCACTTATTTTTATTTTTTGCCTATTATTCTTTTTTTTCTTTTCTATAGGAGTAGATAGGTTTGCCTATTGCTAAGTTCACTCTTCTTCCTCATCTATTGAACAGGAGTAGAGTTTTATCAGTTGTTTCCAGCTTATGAATGGGTTTCTAAAATATTTTAATTCTCTTTCACTCTCAGTAACCTCTAGCATCTTAGTGGTATTATTGCTTTGCCTGGGGTAAAATCATCAAATAATAAATAAGAAAATTTATTTTTAAAGGACCCAATATTTAAAAGCGTTTTTAAAAAAAACTTTTTTTAAACTTATTTCCTACAAGTACTTTAATACCTTTCAGTAATTGGGTGTCCAGACATTAAATGTTACTTCCCCAACATTGACTTGATGTTTATCAATAATGTTAACATATATGGATCAAGATTCATAAGTTAAACACAATGAGTCTATTGATTTTGATAAACATTCACACCATTTGCTCTAATCTGAGACAATCTTTGCTTGTACATGTGTATGGCTAATGCTGGATGTTGTTTTAGTTGGGTGGGGGTAGGTTATGAATGAAAGGAAAAGAAAAACAGAGGCCTGTGTTGACTTTTGCTTTTTAATTGCAAAATCTCCAAACTAAGAGTTTTTCTTTTTTTATTCTTGCCATCTCTTAAAATCTCAATCAATAGATACTTGTCTACTTCCTTCCTAGATGCACTTGAAAGAAGTTTATTTTACATAAGTATAAAATGTTTTAATTAGTCTGACCTTGGAGATAGACATATAAATGCATTAGGCCAATTCATGATGAAAAGTAACATTTTGTTTATACATGATTTGCTACACAAGAGTCCAGGGATTTTTAAACAGTATGCATGAACAAAATGAATGAGTAGTATCCTCTTTTAGTCTGACAGCTCACAAGGGCACTACTTTGTAGGAGACGGTGGCATCTACAGTCTATCTGAAGTTATGCAAATCACATAAATATACCTCAATAACTCGAATTTGCTTTGAAAATTTTTTGTCAAATTTTAAACAATTAATTTATAAGTCAAAACAAAACTTGAATAAATTTTTAGGTAGTTTAAATGTTTTATTAAAGTTATTGAATTTATTATAAAAACTGCAGTCTGGAGTTATTATACAAAACCAGAAAATCAATATTTACTTCAATAACAATGTAATAAAATCATCAATATTGATCTACACCTATAATAGGACAAATAGCAAACATGCATGGTAAGTCGTTGAAGCATTTACATCTTAATACAGCAAACCCAGCTAGCAATCTATTATCTATTGATTTTGTTAAATTTTTTACATTCAGTAGGTTCAATTTCTAACATGATTGTTTCAATTGCTTCCCATAGGTCTATTTTGCTGTCATACTGTTTGCCATCATCATATAATTTCATCTTTACAATTGACTATAGATTTTCAGTTGGGTTCAGATCAGGACTTGATGGTGGCCATTCCATTATCTTTTCTTTTGTAAACCTTTTGCATTCAAAAAATTCATGGATAACCTTAGATACATGAGAACATGCATTGTCATGCATTAATACACATTTCACTTTGAAACTGCATGGCTGGGACTTGTACCATTCAATGAAAGTCTTGCCCATGAAATCACAATAGTTAACCTGTTCAGTTTAACTTCATCAACTTTGAATGGTCCAGTAATGGTTTAGTTGACGATTCCAGCTTATATAATCACACTGCTGCCTCCTTACTGCCTTCTTTTAACCACAAGCACATCTGCATCAGATAAAATCCATCCTTTGACCTATCCATCAGGTTCCTCAAGTGTCACCCAAGATTTGTCTCTGAAAATTACTTTAGAAAAGTCAATTTTCATGTATTTCTTGGTCCAATTTTGATGCTTTAAAATATTTGCTTTACTGAGAGGAGTTTGCATAGGAGATTTCTTGACAGATCCCAATTTGTGAAGTATTCTACACATTTTGTCCTTCTTTACTCCCTCAATTCCAGCCTGTTCAAAGATCTGAGCACTGATCAAAAGTGGTTGTTAACCTGCTTTAGTTTACATTTCCGCAAGGAGACAAGTTCTTAAAGCCTTTTCCTTTGCTTCTAGTTCTCAACTATCATTTTCATTCAATGATCTCTGCAAAGTTCCTTTGATATTTCCAATGTGGACATTCCCTCACTCAATAACTTTGTTATTTTCTGTTTTTCAGCATTTGTTTGATCCTTTCCATTAACCATGTTTCAACATATATTATTGGAATATTGGAAAAAAAATAAAAGATTAATTTTTATTAGATTTCAGAGGCCTTAAACTAATATTTAATCTGTATAATAAATTCAGATTGCAGTTTTTATAATAAATCCAATGACTTTAAAAAAACATGTTAAAACTATGTCAGAATTTAACTCAAACTTTGTTTTGACATCTAAATTAATTTATTAAAATTTGACAAAGATTTTTCAAATCAAATTCAAGTTATTGAGCTTTATGTTATTTGTATAGTAACTTCAGATGGTCTGTAGGTATTAAAGTAAATTTATTTTTATGGTTAGATTCCCTAATCTGTTAGCTAACACCTTGCATATTATAGAGATTTTCTAAGTGCATCTTAGATGCGATATAAGGCTGAAAGTATGGTGAACCCAGTGAGGATCAAACTCTGTCATAACTGTTCTAGCATGACACTATGTTGAGGTGCTCCACCTTGCGTATTGTGTAGTTTTAAATTAAGCTTGCTTGTATGTATGTATTTAAAAAATATCCAGCAGAATGTGTAGGAATTTGAAGAAGACAGAAACAGATAATTGAAATTTCTGGGGTCCATTATAAAGAAAGAGGGCTTTGAAAATTTAACACTCACAAAACATACAAAGAAAAAATAAAGGAAAACAACCAGTAACCTCCCTAAATAGTTTGTGTGAATTGATAACAGAGCAGAGACAAAGTGGAATAGTAAAAAATCAAATATTGCTTAGAGCTATAAAAGACGGGAAGCTGTAGAGAACCATGATGATGAATGTCCTGAAAGCACACAACACATAAAAAAAAAATGAGACAAATATTTCATTAAAATTCTTCTTCTATCAATTTTGTGTAGATGTATTATGCATGTGCAAAAGCTCCCAGCACTTTTCTTTTTGTGGGGAGGTGGGTGTCATAGGGGAATATTAGACAACACATACTATTGAAAACTATTTTTTCTGCTTTGTTTTTGTTTTGTTTTTTGACTGAAAACTTTTATACACATCTTATACTTTGAGCTGAAACAAAACTTCAGAATAAAATTTATACTTACCACAATGCCACAATTTTCCTACATTATCTAGAAAATGCCGCCAATGATCTTGGACTGAATCCATAGGCTTCAACCAGCAAGGTTCAATACAGCTGTCTGAAGTGAATCAATAAAATCTGTTGAATCTTTTACATACCTAGGAAGCGAGATAAATTTTAAAGAATGTTTATATTTATTTACAGCAGAAGATTATTTTATAGCAAGTCAGTCAAGTGCCATACATGATACACACATAAGTGATCATGTCTCTTTTAATTCATGGCTGATTGGGCAGAAGATTTTCCCACAGTACATTGCCATTTCTTTCTGTATTACACTGGTTGCCAACCAAGGCTATAGGACCTAGTCTGTCCTACTATTCAAGCTGAAAGCAGAGGAGATGGATTCTTACCTTTTCCAAATGTTTTTTCACATAAGTAAATGTAACAAATCCAACTAGGATTCAAACTCAGCTTTTAGATTTTTTATTCCAAGCCATTATCTATTATACCACACTGTACATCCAATGGTAAACATAGTTCAAAAACATTTGCTACAAAGAAATTATCATTTTGAGTGAAGAAAACAGTTTGTTGCATTGTCTCTTATTAAATTAGGCTAAGTTCATCCTTCCCTACAAAATTCTAAGAATTTCCTGCTGTACATATATCAAAGTGGTCTTATAGATATATTTGAACAGATAAGATAAGAATCTCTAAACTAAATCCTGTATCCAGCACTGGAAGCTTATGAATGTAAAAGAAATGTCAGAACTTCATATTTAGTGAATTTTATATTTTGTTGTTATCTATCTCTTGAAGATCAGGCACTTATTGTACAGTTACAGTTAGTAAGCTAGTTTAAGAAATCATTGCACTATTCACTCAGTGCACTATTGTTCTTAGTCTTGTACCAGACTAGGTAGGCTTAAAACATATCACAGCATAAGTGGTTGTTAGGCCACTAAGGATTTTGAATCCTGATTTTTAAGATTGGTAGACCTTCTGCACTTGGATGATTGGATCAATGTTTTCTCTTTAGCATCTGGCCTTGTGTCTGACTGAGCTAGATAATGTAGATATATAGAGAGCTGTTTTAGAATCATGTAGTAAGTAACTAGAAATTTATTTTTACTTAATATTTGTTGCTCTATGGTTTTATGAAACAAATATTAATGATGATGTAATGATTAGGATAATGTGATCTCTACACACTCCTGATCCAGAAACTAATCTTCAGTGTACTTCTCTCCTTTCAGCTTCTGCCCTCTCCTTTAAGTTTTCTTCTTTCTCTCTTCCTTCAACTTCCCTCCCACTTTCTCCCTTAAGATTTTCTTTAGCTTCCCTTTTTCTTTCTCTTTTCATTTCCTTCTCTTTCTTCCTTCAGCTTCCCTCTTTCTTTATCTCTTCTGATTTTCTCTAACTTCCCTTCATCTTTCTTCCTTCATCTTCCCTCTCTCTCCTATTTTAGCTTTCTTCTTTCTCTCTCCCTTCAGCTCCCCCTCTCTCTCTTTCCTTCAGTTTCCCTCTTTCTTTATCCCTTCAGATTATCTTCAGTTTCTCTTTCACTTTCTCCCTTCAGCCTTCCTCTCTTTCCCAATTCAGCTTTCCTTTTTCTTTTTATCTCTTTCTTTCAGCTTCTTTAGATTCTCATTTTCCTTCTCCCTCCTACTGTCTCCATTTACCACTTCAGCTTTTCTCTTTCGCTCTTCCTTTCAGCTTTTCCACCTCTTTCTCGCTCTTTTTTCAGCTTCCCTCATTCTTTATTTCTTCAGGTTTCTTCCCTCTCTCCTCCAGCTTTTCTCCTCTCTTTCCTTTTAACTTTCTTTCTCCCTTCAGCCTTAGCCTCACTCTTTTATTTCAGCTTCCCTTCACACTCTCTTTCTCTCTCCAGATTATTAGTTGATGACTGACAATGTAACATCACTTTAAAAATAATTAAAAAAATGGCAGATGACCATAAAACAGTGCTGAAAAAAAATGGCAGATGTCACAATGGGACCCAAAAACAACCCCACCCCCAGTCGGGGGTAATATGTATTTTATATTTTTCACTGTTCCTACTCTTGTTTCTTTCTCTCTCTCTTTCATGTTTTCATTATTCATTACATATCAGATTTTAGTTTTAAATATATTTTAATACCCTTTTCTTCTTTAATGTTTTTCTTTTCATTTCTTATATCACATTTTGAAATAATTTTTAATGTTCTTTTCTCACTATCATTAGGTTTCTTTTATCTGCATATCTCCATATATTTTAAATATGTTTAGGAATAATCAATTTGTAATGTACAATTTAGTAACTATTTGCTTTAAATTATTTAGATATAGTTATAAGACCTTGCCTTACCTATGAGAATTTGTAAACTTGAAAATGAGGTGACTAAGTGTGTTGTTGAGATGTAGGTCACTGAATGCAATAGGTATCTTTTCTTTTTGCAATTTAAAATAGCTAAAGTAAACTGGAAGTGGAATGTTTTATAAAACAAAAATGTTTTCGTGTGTTGCTATTACAGATGTATCAAGGCATTACTTCTAAATAAATGCTAACAACATTCCAACTTGAGAACATCCTTTTAAACTATATTAATATATACAAGGTTTATTGCACTTCTTTATTCTTCTAAACCTGATATTATTAAAATCACTTAATTTACATACATAAACACATTTTAAAATAATTTTTATTTTTGTTTATTTAATCTTTTTAAAATGAAAACACATTTAATGTCCATTTAAAGTGTTGACTTGCCATATATATATACACTCACACACATATGTTGGCCATTGGCTCCTATAAGAAGCTCATCCCACTTTTGAAAGGTTTTGTTTTTTGGCCTATGGGGTGATTTTAAATAATTTTTGTCATAAACAATATCATCATCTAACTTAAAGAGACTACTCAAAATTAAATTTTATATGTTATTTTTCAATAATAATAGGAAATAAGTTATAATATTCTATTAGAATTGAGGTAGTTCCAATGTGCAAAAACGTTTGTCACCAGATACTAGAGTGGAAATCATTCTACTACATAAGATCATGTGATCATACAGAATTATAAGTTCCTTAATTGTAGGTCTAAAATGCACTTTTTACGATTCCATAAGGATTGTAAAGTTAACACAGGGTAAAGAAACCCACAGCTATGTTGTCACCGTAATGTGGTCAGAGATCAACATTTTTCTTGTAGAGAAAATTTCAAGGAATATTCTTAAGAGTCTCTGTAAATAATGAAGGAAAAGTTGAACTTACTCTGCTGGAAAATTAGTAATTGAGTGAAGCATATTGCCAACATTATGTGCATTTATTGCATAGTGTGCTAACTTTAATGTCCCTTCTTGGTGTCAGCTCACAGTGAAAGTGAACTAGTCTCTTACTAGTCTCTTCTGATCTACAGCATGCATTCTGAGTTCTTTCTTTTTTTTTTTTTTTTTTTTTTTTTTACACAAGCCCAAAAGCTGAAAAGGCTTATTGACACATACATGTCTAGTGAAAGGGTTTAATGTCTGCTACAGGATCTACAACTGATAGGTATCTGGATAGTTAAGAAAAACAACATATAAAAGGAAGGTACATTCACTGACTTTTAATGAACAATCAGAAAATGATTGCCATTTATTTAAGAAAGGATTCAAACTAAAGTTAAATTTGAAAATAGGTGTGACCACCAGAAAAAATGTGTAAAGTAATTTGAGCTCATGAAAAATGTGCTCATAAAGTGCCACCTTCCCTTAATGAATGTGTGATCATATACAATTTACCAAACAGTTTGAAACAATGGACTGAAATTTTAGGTGATGTATGGAAATTTGATATCTTTGAATTTATTGTAGTGGGATGAATGATATGAGGCCTTGTTCTTGGTTTTGTTACTTTTATCAGGGATTATATCATCCACCCACAACATGTTAAATCAATATTTGTGCATAATACTGAATGAAAACATGAAACAAAATATGAACAGTTTTTGTTTTAGTGTGCATACTACAAATATAACATTTATTAAATGATTGATTTTTGATTAAACATACAATTGCTTACATAAGGGATTCATATTATTCACAGAACACACACAAACATATATATATATATATATATATATATATATATATATATATATATATATTGATTTATATGTATAACTGCAAAGAAAAATGGTTTTTGAATTATCTGTATGAAGAGACATCTTTCTTGTGAACTCATTTAAGAAAACAGATCTTTCTGGCCCAACAGTTGGAAGTCAAAAAGAGAGAGAGACTTTGTATTTTCATCCCAAAACTGTCTTTCTAGTGCATTATGGGAATTCTACTTCCCTTCCTAAACTATAACCTAACAAAGTAGGGGACATAACTTCTGCTTCTTATTTATAACCTTATACCTCTTTTTTCTAAAAACCATAATAAATGTTGAATTAGTTAAGCATTTCACATCACAGGGCCATCTTTTGGACAAACAATATGGCTTTCATTTTTCTAGGTCAAAAATTGATATATTGATGATCATTGCGGAAAGTGTTTGACAGGGTTTGGCATACAAGTCTTCTTCACAATTTGAAAAGTTATGTTTCCAGACAAATTCTGAAACTGATTCAGTCTTTCTTATCAAATTGTAAAATGAAAGTTATCCTGAATGGCCACTCTTCTAGATCCTTTTGTACTAATGCAGGGATCTATCCTTGGTCCTTCTTTGTTTTTAATTTCCATTAATGACCTACCCAATGGCATCAGCACTCAACTTGGTATCAATGCTGATGACACAACCATTTACTTTTGTCTTGATAGTAAGTCTGATCAGTTTGAAAAGGTTCAAACTATGCCACAGAGTGCTTATTTTTCTTTAATATGATTTCTCAAATATTTCTGGACAAAAATAAATATGCTGTTTAATAAAAAACAGAGTATCTACTCAAATATGAGTATCCACAATAAATAATGTTTAAAGTGATCAAAAATCTGTTATATTAACAAATAAAAATCCATTACTTTTTTAGAAAATATATATGGCATTGAATTGTATCACTTTACATCCATAAAATTGCCTGACTTTTCCACTAACCTGATGAATACCAACAATTTTTTTTCAAAAAACTAACAACATTTTTGCCCTTGTATATAATTACTTGTGACAAAATAAAATTTTTAAATTTGTCTTGATAAAATCCCTTAGAAGATGAAATGTTTCAGCTAAGATAAGTTTTCCTTTTGTCTTTATATATAATTTAAAATTAGTTATATTTATAAAGGAAGACTGCTTGATATCAGGGATAAATCATTTGTAGATATAAACAATGTTAATCTCAAAATCAATATTGTTTATACATATATAAAAAGAGAGAGAGAGATAATATTGGTTTAAAATCATGGTTTATCACTTGAACTACTGTGTTACTGTCAGTTAAAAATATTTTAGTGTTATTATTCATGTGATGCCAGGGTTCATTTTTAAAAACATGAGCCACATATAGTAACTCAGCAATTAGTATCATAAAAAATAGTTTTAACTATCAAAATATGAAAATAGAAAATATATTTGGAGGTAAAATTATTTTGTAAAATAGCAATTTTGTTTGAACATTAATAATAAATAAGAAATTGTAGTATTACTTCTAATGGTTACAAAAAGTAATTGTTACTATTTAAAATAAATCCATATATCAGATAAGAAGTAGACACTCCTTTATCTCTTAAGGAATGAGTTTTTTTTTATCTTAAATCCTTTCACTGGATCCATACCAAATTTGAAAGGGTTTGTATAGCAGGCACACAAACTATTGAATTATATATACTGTGTGTTTGAAAAAGTCATGCAAATTTTTTTTAGACTCAATAAAAAACAAAGTGTATTCTATAGAAAGGTTTATTAAGCATATAGGAAACAAAGAAATATTGTGCTTATATAAAATTAATAATAATAGCAGATAAAGTGAATTTGTTTTTGTGAAGAACCATGCAACTTATAGTTTTACTGAACTGCTGTGGCAAATTTAGTATTTACATTGTATAGTTGTATAAATTCAGTGCATGTCTGCAAGTCCATTACCTAAAATTAAAAACAAATTGAAACATTCAATGAATAACATGCAAAACTCCATTACATTTAGAACTTGTGAAAAGGATTTGATTGATCAGATTTAACATGCCAATAAAATTCCAGTGAGATTAAAATTGCATAACTTTTGGAATGTACATTATATGTAACATGATTTTAATGGCAAATACTAACTGAATTTGGAAAATAAGTATCATGAAACTGAAACTTCAGATAGAACTCAAAACTTTATGATTTCCTTTTTATTACTCTACAATGCATGAGTAGCTTAGTGTTTATCAATATGGAAAGTGGAATCAGTGGGCCATGTTCAAATCCCAACCTGTTTCCACTTTCACAAAAATTCCATTAGGAAAGGCATGAATCCGTCTTTTCTACCCCCTATGAGTTAAATAGCCAGGTAAATTAGTCTTTGGGTGGCAACTAGTCTAACAGAAGGAAAAGGAATTCCAAACCATGGTGGTGATGGTAAAAGGAAACCACTATCTTTTCCAAGATAGCATGACAATCCACAGAAAATAAATACATTTTTAGACTACACTGATAAAAACAAATATTTATTTGGACTTCTTGGTATCAAAGATTTTACAAATACAGAGTACTGATCAAGAAAGAATTCTTTTAACATGCTTAATTGATTTGTCCTATTTTTCTTCTGCTATGTTTCTAATAAAATTTATTTCTCACTTGTAATGTTATTGATTTAATCGAGAGACAAGGCTAGAAGCAAATCAGTTTGTACAAGCAATAACATGATATAATTCTCCAAAACCTTTGACTATGGTTTTATTCATTAGGCAAGTAACCTGAGATTAAACAAAAAGTGTAAAAAAATGTGACAAGTTACTTACACACTTACCATGAATTCTTATTGTCAAGGACATTATTCACAAGAAAATTATCATTAATTCTTCTCACACAGTCACTGTTATGAACACTCAAGTTTCTATGAACCCTTTTGGATCAGGGATTCTTTAGAATTGCAACATACAGATTTTAAATCTTATATATATATATATAAGTGGACATTGAAGTCAACAACCAGAAGCAAGTCACATGGTATGGTTTATTGGTTGTTTTCTTGTGCTTTTTTATTATTTGTGTTCTCTATGCAACTGTAGCTGATTTTTATTATGTTTTTGTTGAATATCTTGTGGAGAGCGCTTGATTGGTGGGGAGTGTTTTTGTATGAGTTTAATGAATATTTTTCCTATGTTTGTTTTTACATTTTTGCTTTACATTGTGTTAAACCATGTGATATTTCATTTCCTGCTGGCTTTTTTGTGCTGTGTGGTGTTTATGTGAGTGTTGCCAAAAATCTACTACCTTTTAGGTCTTATCTTGGCTTTGTTGAAGATGGTTTCACTGGAAGAATTTTCAGGTAGCTTGTGATTAATTGATTGTGGGATCTGTTTGATTATTGATAGTAGGTGTTTTGAAGATGTGCATATATATAAAGTGATTTGTCATTAGGTTTTATGTATGGTTGATATGTACCTTTTCCTAGATTGAATGTGACATCTAAGAAATTTACTTCTTTGAGGTTAGTTTTTATGTCTATGTCAAATTCCATAGTTTTGTAAATTTTTATGACTGTTTTTCTGGTTTTGTCTGCTGTTACAGCTTCTTAAGATTATGATATTGTCATCCTTACAGAGGCCTATATCATTTTCATCAATTATTTTACTTATTTTGTATAGCAAATGTATACCTATGTGCTTACAGGTCTCTACATCATCAAAGCTTCCCTTCTTTCTCTATCCAAGTGTCTTCGTTGTCAAATAATAGTGATTTTCTGGGGTGTTTAATGATTCTTATCTTGTTTGTGTTTATTTTTATTTGTTCTTGAGCTAAGGAGATGGCCTTATCCAGCATGTGTTCTATTATAGAAGGGTAGAAATATTTTAAATTTAGTTGTATATCTTGGCAATTATGTTTGTTTTTAGATTGTCTATGGTATGTCTGTGGTTTTCCACTGATTTATTCCTGACTTCTTTCTTAGTCCTGAATTAATTATTTCTAGTATTATTTTACATTTTTTACCTAATTTACTTTTGGTTGGGTTTATGAATCTGCATGATGGATTTATTCTGAAATTTTCTTTGTAATTTTTTAGTGTGTTAAATGCTTGTGATTTTGTAATGCAGTTTATTCAGTCATCTCGGCCTAATGTTTGAGTGATAGTTTTAGCTATCATATTAATATTGTATTCTGTTGTTTTTGGTGCTTTTCTGTATGTTTTAGTTATATTTTCCTTGAGTAATTTGTTGTGTTTTGGGAGGCTTAGTTCGAATAAATATATTATACTAATTAATGGACTTTAACAGCTGCTCTTCAAAATATATAGTAAATAGATAATATATGTGTGTGTGTGTATATTCATATATATATTGTTTCTCTAAAGTAGTATCAGTGTTTCCTCCAGCTGTTAGTGCTCAAATTCTGATAAAATCAAAATACTGAATGCTGTTTTTAAGGTGTTTTACATAGCTAATACTAGCATCCAAAGTATTCCAAATTCCTGTTTATTCATTTTGACATTAATATTACCATCAATGATTTTATTATTTTGTTGAAATAAAATTTCTACTTGGCTGAATAGCATGCAAAAAACAACCCATTTCTTTTTGTCTAGGTTTCTTCATATTACATATTGACTATCAGATTTTTAATCCAACCTTATTGCTATAAATGAAAGGCACATTTTCTTTATTATGACTTCGAATTGCTCAGGCTTGTAGATGTCAGTTACACTTTTTAAGAAAAACAAGGATGTCTAGTGAAACCCATGTATCCAATAAATATAACATTTATTGTAATAAGTAACATTGTTTAATTAAAAGATAGTACTTCAGGAGAATTTTATGACAAATATTGCTTGAAGTTTTGAGATTAAATATTCTCATTAGTCTGTGTATTGTTCAGACAAATATCAGCATTTTTACTGTTGTGCATGTCACATCCAATAACCTTTAGACAGAATCACTCATGAACATTTGAAAAAAAATTTGGGATACCAGCCATTGTCCTGAAGAAATGTGCTCCTGAACTGGCATCAATCCTCTCCAAACTATATAAATATTGCCTCACTGACTCTTGCTTTCCAGCCTGTTGGAAATCCTCATCCATTGTCCTCATCTTTAAGAACTCTGGTGATACTTCTGACCCATCTAACTACCATCCTATAAGTCTCCTACCACTCTTCGGCAAAGTCTTCAATGCTTTAATCAACACTGAAGTGGTCAAGCACCTTACAGCAATATGGTTTCCACTTTGCCTGGTCCACTGCTGGTGTGCTCATGATCATAACTGAATTTATATACCAAGCACTTGACAATAATGGAGAAGCTCAAGCCATAGCTTTAAATATCTCTGCATTTAAATATCTCAAAGCATTTGATAGGGTCTGGCATGCTGGTCTTCTTCATAAGCTTCAGGTATACAGCATTACAGGATGATTATTTGACTTAATTAAATCATTCCTCTCAAACCGTAAAATGAAGGTCATGGTAAACAGGTTCTCCTCCAGTTCCTTTCACACAAACTCTAGTGTTCCCCAGTCTGTGAAATAGTTGCTCAACTTTGTCTGCAGGTTCGAGACAAAAACTCCCTGTCTAAATTGACAACCAGTCCAGGGCATAGCTGTTATTGTTGCAATATTTTATAAATAAGGTTGCTAACTCATAAACTGGCTGTAGTTAGGTAGTTAAGACTACAGCACCAAGGAATTGGGAAGGGTTAATCTTATAACTGTAACCCTCAACAAATAAACTCTGTTATTGCTTGGATAAACATGAGTCAATTGTCTGTCTTGAAAGCCACTTCCTTCCTTACATTTCTGGTAACTCACTCCCTTTGTTCCTGGGAACATTTCAATCAGCTTCACTTGAGACTTCCTCAAATCAAAAACAAACTGCCACTTGTGAATACTAGGTGCTGTAAGCTTGGATGTGCAGGTGGTGTAATGGATAATGGCTTGGAATTGGATATTGGAAAGCAATTTAGTCAGGTTCATGATATTCATTTCCACACAAATATTATTGAGAAAAGTATGAATTCATCCCCCCCCACAACTATAGGTTAATTTGTTGAACTTGTACCAGTAAATCATTTTTATCTCCTAAAAATTCTTATAAATCTAAAAATATTTTCTGGCTTCAAATAACCAGATGTTAAGAAAAATAATCAATCAAAAACAAACACAATGTGGGTTGGCAGTGAGATGCCCAGGCCAAGGCCCCAGGAAGGGAAGTCAGGAAGTGGGGTTGTGTTACAAGTGGAAGTTAACAAAATAAATTATGAATAAGATATTGTATTCTGTTCAATGAGTACTGAATGTGACATTCATCTGAAGGAATTTAGAGAATATATTTGCTGAAATACAAAAATCAAAACAAAGTAAAAATACTTATGTGAATAATTCTTTGAAGTATTTTGCAATCTGGTATAAGGCCATTAAATTTTGATTACTACTAACCAATAACCTCTAATTCTAGAACATTCATACACTTATATTTGTATCATTCTTGGACTACTATTGTCTCTTAGATTAATTTTATCAAGAGTCAATGTTTACATAACAGAAGTTTAAATATAGATCTTTATTAATTTTAATTGATCCTGGCACAGGATGTACTACAAAAAAAAGAAAGAAAGATGGAAAATAGATTAATAATCCTTGGGAAAACAAATAAAATCAGAAGCTTGCAACATGTTTATAGTTTAAAAAACAGGGATGTTGAATCAAACATGTGTACCCAGTAAATATAAGTACTGCGCATATATATATATATATATATATATATATATATATATATATATATTTTGTTTGAATAATAACAGACCACTTTAAGGCTCCATGTAATAATTTATTTCACCACAAGCCCTTTTTTGTGGTGAAATAAATTATTACATGGAGCCTTAAAGTGGTCTGTTATTATTCAAACATTGCTCTGAATTTTCATTGAGCTCTCTGGGTATCATCCTCCTCGGGTCTACCTATATGGATTACCTAGTCTTGCATAAACGAAATATATATATATATATATATATATATATATATATATATATATATATATATATATATATAGTTAAATTTCTCAGAATAATTCTGAAGATAAGGAAAATTAGATAAAAAAAGACAGTTGGAGAATAGTTCTTAGTCCTTGCTGATGTGTTTTGTCATTTGACTTTATGTGATGATAAATAAAACGGAATGTTGTGTAAAATTCAAAATTTCAAAAAAAGCTGCTCATGTGTAAGCCTCTTTCTGGATATTGGCAACTTTTTTTTTACTAAGTTTGTTTTTTTCTTTCTATATTAACAATATTGTTAAATTTCTCAGAATAATTCTAAAAATAAGACAAATTGAATAAAAAAGACAATTGGAAAATAGTTCTTAGTTCTTGCCCATGTATCTTTTTTATCCAATTTGTCTTACTTTCAGAATTATTCCGAGAAATTTAACAATATTGTAAACATGGAAAACAAAAACAAACTCTAACTTTAATTCTGTTTTAGGCTATAAGTCCAGTTCTGGCCAAAAGACCAATTTGGGCCAATAGTCTGATTTGAGCTGAAATTGCAATTCAGGCAAAAAATTGATTTCTTCAAATTACAAAGTTCATGAAACTTCAATTGAGTTGAGTTCACCAAATCACAAACTCTGCGAAACTTCAAAACTTCATCTCACAAACCCTCTCACTCTAATTCTAATTCCTTGGCATTTTAAAGAAATAAAATTGATTTCCTCAATTCACAAAGTTTTGGAGATATTTTAAACTGAATTTAAAACAAAAAAATTTAACTTAAAGTTTTTGTATTATTTTAAACTAAATATTTATTAAAAATTTTTAAAATCACCAATTTTTCAGTTATTTTAAAATTTGAATTTTTAACTCTCTCCTCCTCATCCAGACACAAATCCCAATGCTGGATGTTGATTTTCAATCCTGGTATCATCCTGATTCCAAAAAAATATAAATGTCTATGTACAGCAAGTGTGGCCTGAGGTAGAGGGGTTTCAGGCACACGGACTGACAGACAGATTTTGCCATTTATTTACATTAGAAGAAGGCAGTATGCTAATCATACAACACTATGTATTTATAAGAGTTGAAAAACAAAAACATGAATACTCTGGAAATAAAATGGTAACTTTTAAGAAATTCCTTCAACAGACTATAAAATAAAAATATCAGAATTACTTTTCAAGTGAAGTTATAAGAACAAGTGCCTGTTCTGCTACCTGCTTCACCTGACTAAATGATCATAGAATCTTCAATATTTATATATCTTAAAATGCAACCTAGATTTTTTTTCTATGCACCTGATGATCACCTAAGCATGAAACTGACAATTATGGTTACATTGCTACTGGATTCTTCTTCTTATCCCATAAACCATCATAAGCATGCTGCATGGTTGCTTGCTCAACAAGAAGCCTCCACTTGATCCAGTCATTGGCTAGCATCTGGGTCTGGCAAAACTTTTGTCAGTCCATTTGATGTTGTCGTCCAACCATCTCTTTTTTTTTGGCACCCTCTTCTCCTTTGTCCTTGTACTATTCCTTTTAGGATGGTCTTAAAAACTACCTCTAAAGCAGTGTATTCTATATTCAATTTCCTTGTCTCCTATACTAATTTTATTATAACTGATCCATACATTGAAGTATTTACTAATTCCACATCCTTAATTTTTGATAGATTCATAATTGCCATCACTACATTCTTTCCAATGCCAGATCATAGTTTCTTATTTTTAATGATTCATCTTGATTTCTATTTCTTGGAACACTTGATAGAGTGTTGATTTTCTTTTCAAGATCATTCTTATCCCAACTATGTCATCAGCATAGCCTCCAACTCATCATCAGTACATTAGCCTCAAGAGGAAAGCAGAATTGTTGTCTTCCATTGGCAGATTAATTTGGGATGTGGTATGGAATGAATAAATAATCAGTGCCCATCTTTTCACATCTGTGCTTTTAAATTTGCAGAGCTTAATCTAATTTAAGGATTAACCAGACTGGGGCTCCCATTTCCTCCTCTCGTACTCCTGATGAGGTTTGAAATATTTTCATATTGGTGTCCTTGCTAGACATGTAAGATTTTGTGGACTGATAAAGTTCCTTGATTAGATTGGTGCATTCAGAACTGGGCAATCAGTTTCTAATGGTTGAAAGGAGGAAGTCTCTATTGATGTGATCATATGCTTTTCAGAACAAAAACCAAACTGGGTTGTGAGGACTGACTTTCATAAAAAAAAATGAGATCCTTGTTAATACAATGTGCATTAATACTTTCACCTCAATCAACCCAATTGAGATACCTCTTGATGTATGTGGATTTTAAGGGCTTCATTTTGTTTCCATAGTGTATTAATGCATGATAAATTTCACTTTTTACTGGATGCATTTCTGATTCCAGACTTCTTTCATAAAATAGAAATACACGGTATTGAATTTGAGAGAGAAAATAAGCTATTTTCAAAGGTTCAACTTCAATGTCAAATGAGGTTTTATTATTCCTTAACTTTTTAATAGCTTTCTTAATTAGGTTCCTTACTGTTTTATGCTGGGAGACAAACTTTGTAATGATTGGATGTATATTTGTTCTATTTCTGCAGGCATTTTTGGTGTGTTCAGAGGACATTTTTTTCTGTGATGGTTTTGATTGATGTTATGAGATTGCTAAAAAAAAAAAAAAAGAGAGAGCATAGTCTGATGAAAAAGATGCCAAACTTGACAAAAACAAAATTTTGTCTAAATGTTCACGTTATTATTAAGAGGAAAGACTGAAGTATTTTTTAATTATTTTAAAAAATTTTTCCTTCTTTTTAGAACATTATAAATTTTGATTAAAAAAACCTTGCTTCTCTTTGTATCACTGGAACTAGTAAAACAACATATAAATTTTTAGCACATTTTTTTTGTATGACAGACATTAATTTGGAAAATTTTGCAAAAATAAAAATAATTGGTTGGATGTTAATGAAACTTTCAGAAACTATTCACAAATGATGGAAATTATTGTTTTCTTTTTTTAAAGTCATGGAAAATTTTTTTTTTTATATATTTATTACCCACCCCAACTAATTTTATGAAAACTCTAGAAATTCAGTCACATATAGTTTAGTGATTATATTAGTTAAAAGCACAAGGCTTCGAGGAAAGCAAATCATGTATTTTTTTTTTTAATTGGACCCCCCACACACGCACCTGAATTTTAGCTCTGAATTGTAACATACAAAACTCATTAAAACAAAGATATTATTTCATTTCAAGTGCTTTTATGGATATGGACAATATTTTCTGAAAGCAAAAAAATTTTTGATGAAAAATGAATTTTTAATACATTTGTTATTTCTTTATCATATTAGATTTTTACATTTAAGTTGTTAAAATATTATAAAATGACTTATTTGAAAAGCAACCCATAGCAAAGAAAACTTTTGGTTTTTGTTCTGAAAAGGGATGTAATAATAGCATATATATCATCAAACAATTCCAGGAAATTGTATACCACTCCCATAAAAAATTGTATAACTTCTATCAACCTAACAGCAGCATATGAAAACTTATATTGAAAAAATATTAGGTCTTTGCAAAATAATTCTTATTCAGTGTTCCTGCCATAAAAGCAATTGAATTGTAACTTTTGGCATCCCAAACCATGATGGCCTGTGTATCATGGGTGAATACACTCTGGAAGTTATCACTTCCCAGATCGACATTGCACATGCAAACTATCACTTGCACAAACCCTATAGTGTGTCATCTGATCGTCAAAGTGTCTTTCTTGATACAATACTGAGACATGCACGACTGTGTGATATTAAGTCTTGCAAGAGTCATTCATGCCTGTAGATCTGCTGCAAGTAAATGATTTCCAAATGTGTTGACACATCTGAAGTCGCATTTTCTATTATCTATTCTGTGTACACTATGCAGTTGTCCTTACATTGTGTTGATCTTAATGAGCATCTGTACTATATAGCCATCCAGAATTTGGTCTGTAGGTGAAGGAATATTCACTTTATCACTGTTGCTAACATCAAAGGATCATTGATGAGTCAGATTCACCATGCACCATAATTCTTTGAAATGACCATCCAGCCTTTTGAAGGCTCACAATATGAACTATTTCAAAACAGATTTAACTGAACAAAAAGTATGTTTCTCCTTGGCACATGATAGCTGTTTGCAATGAACTCTTTTACCACACTAAGTCTTATTATAACATGTTATCACCATCTAAAACTCAGACACAGATGGCTGAAGACTATTTTATCAGAATATCTACTACCCTTTAGTATGCACATATTGTACTCAGGTTGAAAATGGCATCATCATTTTAGGTGTTGCAATTTTATTTCCCATCACTATGTGTATATATGTATGCACATGGTTTCGAAATAATCAGATGACTGTCAAAAGGTGCAAATATTACAAACAAAACAACAACATAATAAAAGATTCAGGTCAACTTTTATTTACTGTGTTTGTTCAGAAAAACCCCAAAGTGAAAGATACTGGGGAAAGTCCCAACTATTCACAAGAAGTATAATACAAATAAAAAAAAAATTAAAAAGTTGGTTTCTCTAACAATATTTTTGACATCAACCAAACCCTTCATCATTGTCATCTGGTATATCCTGAAAAGGTTAAAAATTGAGAAAATAATAACAAGAAAAATACAGTACAAAGAAGATATAAACTGAAATATTAAATTTAAAGTTATCCACATAAAGATAACAGAGTATTTAACTACTATATAGTTTGACTGACTACTAAATGAAACAACTTTCATACAAGGTAAGTGAAAATATTACTTCAGCTTAACCTAAGAGGAATAGACATAACCTTAAAGTAATACTCAAGCATGCCTATGTTTACAAAATAATCGCTGCAATTTTGGTAGATGCATTGCTTAGGTGTTATCTTTATAATGTACAGAATAAATAAATTGTTTTAAACTTATAAAACTAACAAAATTTGTAGTATTGTTGTGCTAGTCTTTTACATAGTTTTAGAAAATATCTAAATGTCTCTTTGGTTTGTACAGGTCTAAAATAATTTGTTTTTTTATGATATAAAGATCTTAAAATGTTTTTAAAATACTTTGAAATTCTATTGTATTTTAAATGCTTGAAGACATTTACATTCTTGTTGCAGCTACATTTTATGACAGTGAGAAAATTACATTTATATGTTAACAAAAATGTAGCAATGACACTGATTGGAACACATGCAGTTTATTGTGCAGTTAATTTAGCAATCATTTTCATCTTTTTGCGTTAATACATTTATATTAAACAAGACTATTATTGTGTCTCTTTTTATATATCTATGGGCAAATAAGAAAATAAATATCTTTATAAACAATAATGATAGGCAATCAGATTGACCATAGACATACTATATAGGTAACCAAAGGATAATAATAAAAAGCTTAATAAGCATTTTTTTTTAATAGCTGAATATTTTGATCATAATTTTCCATCATAATTCCAAGACAAAGACTTTTTGATAATTGATGCTTACCCTGGGTTCTTTTGGCTCAAGGTCCTCTCCATACTGAATAGCTATATCCACTTGGAGTAAAATGTCATTCAGGCTATCATTATCTTCTTCACTGATGTCTAATGGCATAAATGTAACTAGACCATAATCGTCAACCTGTAAACAGAAAATGCTCAAACATAGTGAATTTTAGTAGCTACCATTGACAATACATATGAAAAGAAGCAAAATCATTAATACTCAATCAACAAATTTTTGTTACCTGGAAGCCAAATTAATATAATTTACAGAATACTGGCAAGATTACCTGCTATTAATTAACTTTTAATATAATCATTAAATCCCTCAGGCTAAATAGGAAATACATGATATAGTAGTGAATAAAAAATATAGTCAGTTAACCTATTTAATTAAGTTGGTTACTTTTATTATAGTTTACAAAAACTGCTTTTCCCACTTTTTATATGGCTGGAAAAAAAAAAAAAAAAGAAAGAAAAAAGTGTCCCAAATTTTCAGATCAAAATTTGTGTAAATAAAAATAAATTAGCATTTTTTTAATAAAATGTCTTAAAACTAATTTTAAATAGAAAAAAAACTTTAACATATTTTAATGTACAAGACATTAGATTTACAGCAAATTGGAAATTCTTTTTCAAACTTACCATTTGAGCCATTAATGCATTCAACTTATGAAATTTGGATCCATGTTTCATATTGTTGAACTCATCAGCTAGTAATGTTGACATATTTGGTTCCAAGTATCTATACATAAAGAAATCAAAGATGTTTCTTAAAAACAAAAGAGAACCAAGTTGTTTATTGTGAGAAATTCAATACACATATAGGCCAAATATTTGATTATGACATGAACATTTTTATCTTTTAAAGTGACAAAACATTAACAATTAGGTTCAGAAGACAAATATAAAACAAAATTTCACAAAATAAAAGTTGAAAATGATAGGGAAATAGTTCTAAACAAGTGATAAAATATTTAGAAAAGTCTCCAACTAGATCCACTTCCCAAAATCTAAACAAACATGAGAATTTTCTTAGGATTCCTCTTTTTTGGTTAGGTTATGAACTTTTCAGCATGAAACTTGGATATTCTTCATACTTAATTTGGATTAAATAAGGATGCTAGAAACTAAAATATTATAAACAAGTTGGCAATAAGCACCAAAAGACTTAAAAATTTATTTTCTGTATTAGAAAAATGTTTTGTAAATAATATGATTAAAAAATTAGTCTTCAAGTAAATATGAAGAGGAAAAAAATCAAAGCGAGAATATATTGAGAAAGAAAAGTTTTAATTTCAGTTTCTGGAAAACTTCATTTTTATTCAGGTAATTCATGTAAGCCTTAAATACAAAGTCAACTCAAAGGTTGAATTGCATGCACTTTATACATTCAAATTTCATAATTATAAGGGAAAAAATATTAAGAGTTTATCATGAAATCCTTCCAATAAAAATGTATTTTGTGCTTATGTATCATAGCATTTTTTCTGTGTTTATTGTCCATTGTTCAGGGATTTGTTGTTGCATTGACTATATTTTCCGTGTACTTTGTATGAAAACAATATTCAACAAAAAGGGAAATAACTTTACAATATAATGAAACTTTGCTTTAAAACAATATTTCTAAAATGAAGCCTGGGCATGCTATTTTATTAGGTTGGTGCAAAAATAATGTCGTTTTCTCACATAGTAACATATGTGAGAAAACGACATTATTTTTGTACCAACCTAATACATAGGGTAATAAGAAAGCAGAAGTTATAAATGATTATTTTAACATCTATTCATATCATCCTCAAAATATTATGAACACAAGTTACTTGAAAGTATGAAAATATTAACAAAAATTCCAACACTTCTTTTTTTAATCAAATATTGATAACCAACAACTAATATATATATATATATATATATATATATATATATATATATATACAAATGCAATGAGAATTAATCAGATATAAATTCAAACGTTCATAACATTAATTTAAAAAAAGAGCTCAATACAAAAGTAGAGCTAGAATTCTTTATTATAGGTTATTACATTCAAACATACATATTTCTGCTACAAAAGTGCATTATGTTTTGATGCAACATACCATCTCATCAGGTGGTGGTAAAATGATGGTTATAACAATTTTTAATAATACTTATAAAACATCTCTTCTCCATGAAAAAAAAATATATATGTAAATATAAAGAAAGACATAAGAGATAATCTTCTCAAAAAGAAAAGGCCACAAGTTTTTAAATTTAATTGATAAATATTTTCCAAAATGTAATCCCTTTAGTAAAACTTTTAATAGGAATACTTTAAAACTTAGCCATAGTTGTACTAATAATCTTGAGAAAATAATAAAGTTACACAACAATAAAACACAAACTATTTAACAATAATAACCATGATACAAGTACTAATTCTAATATGCTTAAGGACACCAACCTATGCAATTGTAGGAATCCTGACCAACAATTGTCTAAGAAGTGCTTAACTGAATCCCTGGTGTATATGTGTTCTATTTCCTCAATAGAAAATCTGAGGATTGAAAAGTTTTATATTGGTAGCACAAAGAATGCATTCAAAGATTGTTAGCATAAGCACCTCTCTTCTTTTTCTAATGCTACTTTTTGAAATAGTACTTCACTTTCAAAATAATTTTGGAAATTGAAAGAAAATAAAATCTCTAAATTTAAGTGGAAAATTTTAAAAATAGCGAGAACTTGTAGATCTTTATATGGACCTTGTTTTCTGTGTCTACAGGAGAAAATGCAAATAATCAGATTTTTGAATAGGGATGAGTTGTTATATCAAAGATTTGAACTAACATTAATTGTAGCCACATTATGCTTTTGATTTTACAATCTTGAAAACTTAATAATCACTTCTCTTATGTTAAATAACTTAAACATTTTAAATTATCCTTAGTAAGTTTGATTGGGGGGTAATGTGTATATATATATATATATATATATATATATATATATATATGTGTGTGTGTGTGTGCATATATATATATGTGTGTGTGTGCATGAGTTTGTATATATATATATGTATGTATGTAAAATTCTTTAGTTAACAGTTATACTCTATTAATTTTAATTTATATTTTATAAATTTTATCTTAATATTTATTATTTATATGATTTATATATTTGATCTATGTATCTTTTTGTTTTGATAAGTTTTTATTTTTATTTATAATTTATTTTTATTTATTATTTCAGTTTAATTTTCTAATTTTCTATTTCATAATTTGATATATTCCCCTGTTTTTCTTTCTTTTAGTTCTTAAAGTATCCTTTTATTTACATACTATGTATAATTATTGTTTAAATATGTTGCCTCTTTGAAAATTCTAACTATCTGATGTTACAATGTATCCAAAATCTTTCATCAAGTAGACATGATTTCCGGTTAAATTTAAATCTATTTTCCATAACATCTTACATAATGTAAATGATTTTCATTGTTTCATCAATTCACAACAGGTCTGGTCTTGTCTTTTTCACTCTATATCCCCCTCATATTCATACTTATCTTTATCTCTTCTTTTTCTTCTCTTCTATCTCTTCTTTTTCTTTCCTTTTCTTTTTACTGACTATATCTTGTCTTCCTTTCTTTTCTCAGCTATGTCTTTTTTCTTTTTCCTTTTGAGAAGTTTATATCTTATGACTTTCTTTAATTTTTTCGTGGAAAAGAGATGTTTTACAAGTATTATTAAAAATTGTTATAACCATCATTTTATCACGGCCTGATGAGATACTATGTTGCATCGGAACATTAATGCATTTTTGTAGTGGAAATATGTATGTTCAAATGTAATAACCTATAATATATATATATATTTATTTTATGTGCATCAGAGTTATTAAATGTACAAGTGTTGACATGTATATAAATATATGATTTCAAATAAATAATATATGTAAATGATACATGTTTATAATTTAAAAAGGTAAATGTTACCTGTCTAATTCTTTTTTTGCTTTCTTACTAAGAAGATCAATTTTAGTCATGACATTTACATGTGGTATTTCAAGAGTAATCATTGTGGATAGGGCTGACAAAACTCCACTCACAAACTTAGAAGCCTCAATCATGAACTGTGAATCAACAGTAAATATAGCACACAAGTTAAAGTTCCAGTTACGAAGTGTATCCACAATTTGACGCATCACAGGAATATGGGTGTAAAGTTCAATTTGTCCTAAAAATTAAAAAAAATTAAAACAATCTACACTGCTCAATAAGTATATAATGAAATACACTAAAATTTGTTTTTCTTCAGCTTAAAAAAACTTATAGAAAAATAGTAGCATCTTATGCATGCATGCATCTGGACAAATATAATAGATCATAGCATAGGATACTTTGAACTGAAAAATTCTTTAGTAGTATACTAAAACAAGTTATTTCTAAATAATACATTTTTATACTTTTTTTTTAGTATAGTAAGTTTCCTTAATCTTTCATTGACAGTAATAGACACAGAATTACTAGATAAAAACAATTCTTTTCACATTTTAATACAGATCTATTATTCTTTATTAATTAAAACAAAAACTTTATGAAAAAAATTCAAGCCGACATTTCTATATCTGTCTATATTTCTGAGATGAGGCATTATGCACATTATTTGGACTATTGTCCCCATCTTTGTTGCCATATTTATCAGAACGTTTCAGCAGTTGTACGCTCTGGCCTTCTTCAGGTGGTTGGAATGTCAAACAGAACCCTTTATCCCAACCTGATCCCACAGAGGGTGGTGATCTCCCTTTTCTCTCCATATGTGGTCAGTCATGCCTGATTTTTCCACTTCCCCTCGTGTTACAGCTTTTTGGTGTTCTTGAAGCCTTACCTTAAAGGGGCAGCCCGTCTTCCCTTTATATATAGAATCGATTTGTTAAATGTCAGAATGTATGTGTTTGTATTTATTACTTTATCATTTTTTTAATTTGAATTCTTTTCACATTTCTTATTCCTTGTTTTTTTTTTAGAGAGTCATTTTCAATTTCTGTTGGTGTACAAAATGATAGTTCTGGGCTTTTTATTACACCTTTGGCTGAATTCAGAAACTGATGGGGGGGGGGGTAAGCTTTTACATTTATGTTGTTAATCTGATTGATTTTTAGTAGTCTTTCTGTGTCTTTTTTAGTTTTCACTTGTATTAATAGCATATTGTTTTTCTTTATTTTTTTAATGGATCGTGGATTTATCATTCCAGAAATCATCTTTTGCAACATAAAAGTAGATACTTTTGTTATATCGCTCTCTACTGCTTCTACAACAAATGTTGGAAAATGGTTATTTTCTATTTCATTTTCACTTTCAGTTTCTGAGAACTCATATTGACTTTTGGTTCATTTTTGAGAGGTAGCCATCTACATTTGCTTTTTGAATTTGCTGTCTGTGCTCCCCACCCACCTCAGAGTTCCTTCTTAAGGGACACTACAGGGGGGGGGGGGGGGTGCTCATCCCATTCGCCCTGATCCACCAAGGCTACACAGACAGTATAGTAGTGATGAGAGTGGATACAAGCACCCCCACTCCCCCACCATATCTACTCAAGTATAGAATGATGTTAGGTTCCACGGCCATGTCATATCCATTATCTCTCGTCCCAACTAACCCTTGCCACTACATGACTAGCCAATTGGAATGGATCGGACTATTCCATTTGCCCGTCTATCCCAGGTAGGGACCAAAGAGATGTGTTGTGAAAACTCCTGATTATCTTATACCCGATTGGGAGTCACTCAGTCACCAGGACTCCATCCCCAGGCATCACAGGTCGCTACCTATGGCAACCAGGTGGCCCCATAGAGGGGAATTTTAGTTTCTGTACATCATTTTTGTGAATGTGGTTTTTAAATATTGCAATTGGTATTGCTGGTATTATAATTGTTACAAAAAACCCATTCTTACACTTTCCCAGTAATCATTCTCCAGTTCGAGGGGGGAGGAAAACTATTTACCCATAGTGGACCCAGGAATAACAGCAATTAAGAGGCCATTCCACACTCCTCAAAACCTCCTGAGAAGAGGCCTTGCTGCTGGATGTAGTTTATCGTCATACCCAGGATGGGAATTAACAGTAGATAACTGATAACTGACATGGCATGTGGAACTAGAACAGTCTACCCCAGTGAGCGAAATAAAGGGTTCAGTTCGACATTCCAACCACCTGAAGAAGACCGGAGTATACAACAGCCGAAATGTTGTGATAAATATGGCCACAAAAATGAGGACAATAGTCCAAATAATGTTAATACTGACATTTCTATATCTTCAGTTTCCATTATTTTAAACAAATAACATTTTTTTTGTTACCAGAACATCCACTACACAGACATGAGCAATTCACACATTTCTATAAAGCAAACAATAAAAATGCTACAATTTCATACTAGAAATAGTGTGTCAAAAAAATTTTTACATTATGACTGGCTCTGGAGATAAATACACTTTTTTTTAAAGGAATATGTTTAAATATATTTATATATTATAATTACTTTCATTTATAACATGATGACAAAGCAGATAATCATATATAAATACAATGCACTTGCTAAATCACTTAAATATGCTATCACCTTTTAACAACTTCAGTAGTTAATATATTTCCAATTTAAATATATTAACTTTTATTAAGATTTTCAATATTAGTGTTGATGATTAAAAAAAAACAAATGACTAAAATATGCTTTTAACTGTGAGTGTGTTGTCAAAGAGTTTGCACAGAGTAAATTAAAAAAAGAAATAAAAAAGAAAATTCTTCACATTAGCTGCTCGAAGAGCAGGTAATCTATGTCATCTCCTTTTCTTTCTTATTCCTACTGATTCTTATCTCTTATTTTCTTGATTTAAAAAATTGGACATAATATTTTAGCTATTTTAAAAATCTTATTTTTATTGTTGGTCTGTCTAACCGAGATCTCAAACGTCGTTACATAATTTCCTTTCATCACCAAATAGAATTAAAATGTTATTTCCTCTATAATATTCATCATATTTTATAATTATTATTCAAGTCTAATTTTAATAAAATTCTAAATATTTATAGATTTTTGTAAATATTTTTTCGCAAATTTTAGAATCGCAATAAAAGTTATAACCTGTACCAGTACACTGTTTTATCAGTATTAAAGATAGCCCTGTTTTGTGTCACAGATGGAAATTTTATGTCTGCCTCTCTTTTATCATCCCTCAGTTGCATTTCTGTCTTCGGGCAGAGTGTAACTTAGTTGTTGCTCTGTCTGCAGACAGTGATGCAGCTGAGGAAAATAAATACTGTGAGGTGCCTGGCTCTGGGGAACAACTATTCAAAGGAATGGCCTTCTTTGACACATGAACCACTTTGGTGTGAAAACATCTCAGTGCTGGGCCACTTTGGCATGGCGATGAATTAAGTGGCTACCGCAAATAATATAAGATGTAATATATAAAACAGCTATATATAGAGAGCAGAATATTTACCATGTTAACCTTGCATTGAAGACAAAAGTTGGAAATATATGAAAAATTAATTTTTTAGAAAATTAATTTTTCATATAAAAACATTTGCTAATAGATTAATATTCATAATACATTGTCTAAAGTCATATAAAATATGCATTAGACATAAGGATATTTAGAAATGAAACAAAACACAATTTGAAAAAGAAAAAACTTAAGGGATTTACTATTCATAATTAGGAGAGATATGCTTGCATATTTAAGTGCTAGAAAATGTTTTATAAAATATAATTAAAAGCACTAAAGTTATAGATAGTCACAGAAACACTGAAAGTGAATATTTGATGACATCTGTAAGTTTAGAATGTGCAGAAATTTCAATATAGTGCAAGCATCAAAGGTAAAATTCTGAAGAAGTTGTAATAGTTGTATTAATATAATTAGAACTAACGGACAACTGAACTTGACTTACTTCATTTTTGTCAGTCAGACTGTCAAATATCGTTTTGTCTCTGTGTATGTCATCCTCTCACATGCAGCCTACCCCTGAATCCATTAGTAGATTAAGCCCCTTATGTTGACATCATTTGGTGAAATAGGAAGGAACCAAATTTCTTTAAACAGACAAGGGAGAATTATATATATCTAAATGTCCTTTGTTCCAGAAAAGGTATAATAAAGTTTAATAATAATATGGGGAAAAAAAAAAAAAAAAAAAAAAGATATTGAAAAATGAAAAAAAAGATATCTGTGCCAAAGTGTCCTAGACCTGCAGTCCAAGGCTGCCACTCCCATTGCACTAGAGAGGGGGGAATCGTAGTTGATACTGAGGCCAGTGCAATTGATGGTTGTGGAAGCTGGGCAATTTTTGTGCTTGGCCTGAGTGTAAGCACTTGGGTTCCCCACATTAAACTTGACCTTGTGCCGCATCCAATCTTAGAGGAGAGACATGGGTAAATATCAAGATGGACAAAAAAATAAAATTTATTTATTTGTAAGATAAAAATTTGATACATGCAAATAATGCAATTTTTCATATATAGTTAAAAAATATAACTTGTTTCTTCAAAATAGACACTCACCAGGACAATCAAACAATATATAATCATCTTCAATGTCATCCAGTTGTTCATGAAGCCAGTCCATGTTTTGTGCTAAGTACCTAGTAAACAGAAAAAAAAACCCACTTATAATAGCACTGGCATAAACAAATACTTTTAACTATTGTGAACTAACTGATCCTGATAATACAGTAAAAGATTTAGTCATTCATTCAATAATCACTTCATACAAACCAAATCCCATCTTCATTTAAATTTAATGTAACCATCTTTTTTTTTACACGTATTCAAATGGGGTAGTAAAAGATTAAGAAATATCAATTTGACATGAAGACATTTTATTGGAAATAAAGTAATTTTTCATAGGGTATTTAATAATTCTGACATTTAAATTTTCAACTAAATGAAAAGAAAATATAAAGCATTTTAAGAAGAAATAACTATGTTATTATGTTATGGAAGCAAATATAAATCACTATGACTTGTTTACAATCAGTTTTAAACAAAGAACTTTAGTATAAAATTGCACATTGCTATTATCTCCTTCTATTAATATTATAGAATGCAATCTTATTTTTTTATGATTTTGTTTCTTAAACATTCAGGAGCTTAAAGAGTTTTGTAATAATAAATTACAGATTAGATTTTATTTAGTTTTTCAAAATTCAGTAGATTTTCTATTTAACTGATCCTCTCTTTATTTCAAGATAAATCTTTAACAGTTGGCAAGAATCTTTTTTAAAATTCTACTTACTCCATACAAAATACAAGACCTCCATTGGGACCAAACTTCAAATCTGGATCTTCCATTACATCTTCTATGTTAATCAATTCACGAATATCTGAGAAAAAAGTTAATAAGACAGTTAAAAAAAATAAAATGAAAAATAACACTTTTTACTATACTTTGTACAATTGATAATAATCTACTACATATATTCAAATATATTCATGCAAATTTCACTTTAGATTGATTTTCAATTTTATTTTTCTCTAATATAGAACTTGCCTAATTTGCAATAATGCTAATACAATAAAAATTGTTAAATTTCAATGGAAATGGTTTGAAAAAGATAATTTTGAAATCTATTTAACCAATCAGGTTGTATGTTTACATACTTACAAGAGAAAATATTATCTGAATTATCTAATCTCAAGGTCTATGAACACTATTAAATTTTCTTAAAGTAATTTCTATTAGGTTGGTGCAAAAATAATGTCGGTTTTTGACGTATTTTTTAACGTCAAAAACCGACATTATTTTTGCACCAACCTAATACAATTTCATAAAATTCAAATACAGAATTTTATATATAATTCTAATATAGACAAGTTACTTACCAACTAAAACTGAATAATCAAAGTGTTCAGCAGCAGGGTCAAGGTTTACAACATGGACAGTTCGCCTCAGTTCTTCACAATATTGTTGTATGTTGCTACAATAGGTGGACTGGAAAATAGTATGAATATTAATTTAATAAAAACCACATACAAAAGCAACAACCATTAAGTTACCATATATCATGCTCCTCCCTGATCTTTTGAACAGGAGTAGAGATTTATCCCTTGTTTCCTGTTTAGGATTGGGTTTTCAGTTCCTTTTAAAGTTTTTTCATTCTCTTTCACTCCCAGTAGCCCCATGTGGCTTTGTTGCATTGCTTGGGGTGAACTGATTAAGATTATATATATATATATATATATATATATATATATATATATATATATATATATATACATATATATATATACACACATACATACACATACATATATACTTACACACTTTAAAAATCAGGAGATCAATTAAAACATGCAACCCTGGTTTTGACCTGATGGTCTCTTTGGGCAATACTTTTAAAATGCCCACTTTAACGTTTTATTTCAAAAAACCACAAAGAATGCTACATAATTATCTTTCAAAAAAAAAAAAATTAAAAAATAACATGCTCATGATGATTGAAAGACAGAATATTCAATGTAATGGAAAGGAAGGGGGAAAGAAGATTGAAGAAAAGAAATGAATGGAAAGGAATGGGAATGCAAGTGTATTGTAGATGTATACAGTAAAGAAAGAGAGCAAATATGTAACTTAATTGTTATGGAGGGTGGTTTGTTACTTCTGCTTTATAAATTATAGATTCTGTTTTACAAGGTCCATTTAAAGAAGTAACAAATATTAATGGTCAAATTAAAACCTATATAGGCTGCATGAAGGCCTTTACAAGTGCATTTTCCATTACACTCAATGTCCTGTCTTTCAATTTTCATGAGCCTATTATTTTTTTTTTTGAAAGATAATTATGTAGTGTTCTTTGTGTTTTTTTAAAATGAAGCATTAAAGCAGTCATTTTAAAAGTATTGCCTGAAGAGACCGTCAGGTTAAAACCATGGTTGCGTATTTTAATTGTCCTGATTTTTAAAGTTAAAAACTCTACATGTTATTTTTATTTTTACTTATATTTTGTTTCTCACGTGTATTGAGCACTTTTTAATACTACCATTTCCTGGTCTGATTCAACTCTGACCATTAACCTATATATATATATATATATATATATTTATTGTGTGTGTGTTTTAAAATTCTATATTAATCTGTAGTGAGCAAATGATATTGTTATTAAATAAAAACTATACTTACTAGTCATAAATGGAAATACTTACTACAATTTGGTGAACCTCAGTATTTTAAAAAAGATTTTGAATGCTTTGTGTGTATACAAATAAATTTTTGTAAATATGCACATACATATACAATATTATCAAAAAATAGATCAGTAATTATAGTATATTTAAAATTTATTGCTAATTTTCTCACATTTCTTCAACAATCGTCTTTGTATGACTATAAAGCCAAAGTACTCAAAATTCAATATATTAGAATGTTTAAAATATTTAAAATTTTCAAGATTACTGGGTAGTTCAAAAAAATTATCTAAAAAAAGGTATTTACATTGTATTTATCAAGTAATTTTACAACTATTTCCTCCTTACATAAACCTTGCAAACCAGGTTATTGATAGATGTCAACACCTCATAAAAACACCCATCTCCATATTAAAATGCTTTTCTGCAATATTTTAAATTAAAAGTAATATTTGTTTTAATACAGATTAAACTTTAAATCAGTTAATCATCCACAAATAAAATTTCAGAAAAGTACATTTTATTTTTGAAAGATATTTTTAATAAAAAAATTTATCAATATGGCCAATTTTAGTTATTTAAAAAAATAAATCCAGTTTGAAATACAAATTATTTTGGTTATAGGAAATATTAAATTTAATCTATTATTTTAAAATTAAAACCAAAATAAATCTTCAAGAAAGATTTTTCCTTTTTAAAATGCATTTTAAACCTTAGGTATCACTTTTTTGGGAGGTATCTACATAATACAAAATACACTAAGCTGTATTTTCATGTCCATTTGTGATTTGTTAAACTAAAATGGGATTTTATAGGAGAATTACATTTTTTCATGTATTTTTAATGGATCTGACCTTCTATTATTCCGGAAATTAAGTTTAGGGCTGATTTAATTTATATAGTGTCTATAATTTTAAAGTACAGAAACTTAAAAAAGAACAAAAAAAGTAAAGTTGTATTTTTTTCTCAATAGTGTTACCCCAATTCCTAAATTCTGATCCTAAGTTACTATTTTGGACAAATAAAAAGACAATGCAACTTAAATTCCTTTTGCTTGTTCTATTAGGTTGGTGCAAAAATAATGACGTAATAATGTCGTTTTTTGACGTTACGTCAAAAAACGACATTATTACGTCATTATTTTTGCCCCAACCTAATAACTGGAAAATTTAATGTCATTAAGTTAATGGGATTTCTAAAAGAAATGAAGGTTATATTCAAACAAAGTAGGACAGTCTACAAAAGAAAAATACATTCTCATACAAACTGTTATTTCACTTTAAGGAATCCAAAATCTCAAACAAAAATCACCAATACAAATTGTAGATAAAACCCTGATCCTGCAGGAAGAGTGAACATTCTGGATTCAAACCTGAAGAGTGATTCCAGAGACAACAAATTCAAAACCACATCCAACTAATAAACCCTTCATCCAAATGCATTGGATATGGGAAGGCCTCTTTTGAAGTGAAGTATTGTTTCTCTTACTATTCCATTTTCTATCTTTTTAACTTTTGGGGTTGTAGTAAAGTAAATTATTATAAACCTTAACATATTTATATATACGAAAATAATTGTAAAAATTAGAAACAGCAAGACATGGAAACAACGAAATGAATATTATTTATTAACTGGTTGTATTGTGGTGTTGAAGACATGAGGGACAGTAATACAGAGTAAAATTGCAAGTTTAGGGTCAAATGTAGATCAAATATGGATTGGAATCCGACAGAATAAGATAAGGAATAAGAAGAAGCACAGTGCATAGTCTTGTATGTTTTCTTTTTTTTTAATAGATGTGTGCGAGTGTCTAGAGATAATTTACATGGAAAAATACAAGTGTCTAGGGTTTTCTTACATTTAATTTTTGGGGAGTGCTAAAAAAAGAATGTCATTATTATGGCTTGAAAAAAGAAAAGGAGGGAAAATTTTTATTGACATGTGTTAGTGTTAACGACCTGTGTGAACTGTTTGCCCAAGTGAGAATGTCACGTGTGTAGAGAAAACTAACTGGGGTCGATTCTCATTGGTTTGTGTGAATTATTGATAATTAATTGTTAATTTTATTATAATTATTTTGACACTATAATTAATTTTTAATATTTATTTTTTTATGGACACGACGCCGTCACAGTATGTATAATAATTTTTTTAAAGACACCACAGGATTTACCTTTTTTAAGTAAATGAATATCGAATAATGAATTTGTTTACTTCGGAAACTTACCCATTTTCAGAACAAATTTTTTACTTTCACCTGGGAAATATTATTTTCATTTAAATTAAAACAATATTTTTCTTTCCTTCAAGGTTATTTTGAATTATGTTGTGTTATTTGTAATAGAAAAGAAAAGATTTTGATTTTTTACAGTGTGCATAAATAATTTTTTTTCATTATTTCACCTTGTTGGCACAAAATTTCATATTTTCGGCTCACAATGCACTCTAACATTGTGTAGTGTAGTCTCGGGATAACATTTTTGTTTGATTCTCGACCTGTGTCTCCTGTCTCGTTCTTGTGCGGAAAAACTTAGACATTTAAAAAAAAATAAGAAAGGCAAATTAAATTCGAATAAAAAAATAAAATGTTAGTTAAATTTTTCAAATGGATGTTTGTTTTTTATTTTATTTTATTAATTATTAATCTGTTTACTGTCATTCATGTCTATCTTAAAATAAAATATAGTTACCTTGCCACTCCCTGCTGGTCCCATAACCAATTGTCCATAGCGAGGCATGTTCGAACAAAAAATGAATACGAGAATAAAATCTTGTTCAAAACAAAATCGCTTCTCGTGCCATGCTACTGGTCGCTTAACAATTTCAAAATAAGGAAAAAATAGCAAAATATAATTATTTGCATTTATTATTTAAAAAGAATAAATTTATAAAACTAACTGAAACATAAATAAAGTGATTTTCATAATAAATGTTAATATTCATTATTTTGATTAATGATCTAGTAAACCAGTGATATAAGCGACATACATGTAAAAAAAGTTTATGAACGGGAAATAACTCTCCTATAAGAAACACTAGTATAGTCTCTTAAATGTTTTAATATTTTTCATAAAAAAAGGAAAAAGTATAAAACAATAAAAAACATTTTATCGCCAAATCTGTGTTATTAAGAAAGAACTAAGGATTATTTGATGAAAAACATTTTTGATCTTTTTAAAACTTTGGAAATTTTGTTTAAATTTCTGGCGTTAACGAGAAATTTGGAACGTCCTTTTTGCGGAGAAAAACACATTGATTTGGAAATTCTTGCAATGAAAAATCAGATAATTGTTGGTTTCTGAACTTATTCGCATATGAATGAAATTAATTTTTAAATGTTTATTTTTAAAAATTTTTTTACATTTATTATACTCCACTCATAAATTTTATGAAATTTCGAATTTTTAAAGACCAAGCGGTACCTAGTAAAATTAAATTTAGGTATCTCCATGAGATTGCTAAAAAAAAAAAGCGCATAGTCTGATGAAAAAGGCGTCAAAAATAAAATTGACGAAAATAAAATTTTATCGCCAAAATGTTTATGTTACTATTGAGTAAAGAACAAAGTAATTTTTAATTATTTTTTAAAATTTATTTTTAAAAATTTTTCTGTCTCTATTACAACATTCTAACTTTCGATTGAAAAACCTTGTTTCTCGTCATCACCGGAAGTCTAGGAAAAATAGCATAGCAAATTTTTTGTCCATTTTTTTTCTTGTGACACATTAATTTTGAAAATCTTGCAAAAATAGAAATAATTGTCAGATTTTAATGAAACTTTCAGAAACTATTCAGGAATGATGGAAATTATTATAAATATGTTATTTTTTTTAAAGTCATTATAAAAATATATTTTTTTATATAGACGATAAAAAATTATTTTCATCAAGTTTAAGGCCTTTTTTATTCATGGTATGCTATTTTTTTATCGATCTCATGAACATACCTAATTAAATTTAAATTTATTTGTAATTTTGTAACATTTTTTTTTCAACAAGCGTTTTCGTAAGTAAGACGATATAAAGCCAAAGTAATTAAATAAAATATTAGAATGCTTAAATATTTTAAGTTTTTAAGATTTACTTCGCCCCCCGTGATCTCTCCCTCGCAGCTAACCGCTTCAGTCGGCGAAAGCCGAGGAAAGTCAGTGAAATAGCTGCGAAACTCCTCCTCACAGAGACCAAGTTCCTTGGTAAACCGGCCCTCGAAATGCCGCCGAAACGCCTCGCACATGTCGTCAGTGGCCCAAAAAGAGTATGCCCATCCGGGGAATTGACCTCACGAATGTAACAATCGGAACCTCCACGAGTCTCTTCCTTGCGCAGATCTGCGCCCATGTTCACAGCTTCGAAAGACATCTTGCTTATGTCTAATTACCTGGCCCATGTAGCGCTCGCTACTCAACCGTTCCAGAGTCTCCTAGAGATAGCCTTACTATCTCTAAGGGATTTCTCCAGCCACTGCCCGGGAAAAACTAGCCTTAAGCGTCTTTACCTTTTCAGTTCTATCTAGGGCGAGCCCTTTTGCTGAAATCAGTGGTGAAAGACCTAATCCTATGCTTAAGCCTCTCCCACCACTTATTCCCGATAAGTGCCCCCACTGGCTCCTGCTGCACTTAGTTAACTGCTCCTGGAAGTACTGCCTGTCCAGTAAAGACAGATTTAACATCCAGTAGCCAGCCATTCTAGGCCTATGATCTAACGCCATTCGGACACAAACGAGTTTGTCATCCGAATAGCCTAGCCAGTGGAATGTTGGACAGTCTAACAAACTTACGTCGGCTCCTCTAAGTAACATTCTATCCAGGTAGCTAACCACCCATTCAAAAGGCCAATTAAGTGCCCACGTCCACATTTCCCCGCCTGGGGTGATCGACCCGGTATCTATCGACGAGACCAACTCTTTGATAAGATCAACCAGGCTACGACGCCCCTTCTCCCGCTAGCTCCCCGCCCCCTATCTAACTTGGGTCCAGGATGGCATTCCAGTCCCCCATTAAGATTAGGCGCGTTGAATCCACCAGGAACGGCCCCAACTACCGAAAAAAACAAGACCCGGTCCTCCTGGTCGTCGGGCGCATAAACGTCAACGACTCGGAACGAACCACTTTTCACGGCATTATCGGCCACGATCAACCGGCCCTCGGTAGGCACAAGGTCCACCTTCGCATCAAGAGTACGCTTCATCAGCAAAGAAACTCCTCTGGCCTGCCGGTACCCATATGCTGAATAGACGACAAAGTCGTTAGACAGCACACACGCATCGACGCTGCAAACAAAGTGGGTCTCTTCGATCGCGGCAACATCCATACCGAAAGACAAGAGATCCCGGAGCAGGCTTCACATTCAGAGTGGCTAACTTGACTGACATCTTTTAAGTCTGGAACGAAAGAAATTTTCAACCTATTCACATACCGGACGGAAATCTGCGGTGGAAAGGACCCCGACGGATTGTCCTAGGCTCCCTGTGCGCAACTCCGTCGTCATCCGACCATCTAGGACAATACTGCCAACGTCTGTAGGGTACATTAGTTTAGCAGCCCTATATAAGGAGGGACCCTCCCCGCACAAAATTGCTTAAGTTTTCTCAAATTCTCGTTTTCGATTTCCATCATCCTGATGTTCGGATAGGCTTCCTTTGCCTCGAACAGTCCATACCTTTAAATATCCCCCTGTGTCCCTTACGCATGTTATTATCCCTGGAGCGCTTGGGAAATTTCGGGGGTTCTCAATCGGCTTGCCTTCAATTTTTTCTAATTTCAATAGAGGCCTTAAGAGGGTCTTTTTGTTTTGATAGGCCCCTTTTAAACTCCTCTTTGTCAACTTTACATATGGCTTCTGGGTCCGAAAGGGTGGGGAGGGGAAGAAGTGAATGTGTGAGGGGGCAGTGAACTGAGATGGGGGGAGAGCGGGGCGGAGCACGAGAAGGGGTAGTAGGGAGACTTCTTGCTTTTGGCAGGACCATGATATCTTTTGGTTCTATCCATGACACTCTCCGTCCTACTACGACCAGAGTGCCTTTGCTGAGGTTCATCTTCCTCCTCATCTTCTCTGCTCCTTCTATTGGCATGTCCATCTGTTGTGGCTGTTTTTGTTGCTCTTTCTGTTGGTGTTGCTGCTGCCGGTGTTGATGTTCCTGTATCTTTTATCTGCACCTCCTTTTTTTGCTGCTTCTCTGGTATTTGCTTATTTGCTTGGGGTACGTCCTGTGAAAACTGAACATTAGGAGATTTCCGACCCCTTCCGCCGTTTTGTGTTTTGTACTTTTACCAGGGCACAACTAGAACATTCGGTATCTCTCCGAAATTTTTTCGGTTCACTGTGACTTGAACTTCGATGTCGCCTGTTACTATTCCTATTTTACTTATGAGGGCCCTTACTTCATGGACTTCACCATATTTGGCGAAAAAGGCACCCATTCTATCTTCTGGGATATCCACGGTTACTCCATGTATAGTTACTTTTGTCCTGCGTGTGCCCATATACTCCGTCTGTAGACGCAATTCCTCATCCTCTCTCTCTCTGGTTCAGCGAGAAGTTGCCAATTTATATGGAAAGGGAATGTAAACATTAAATGGTCCTGCAAAGTACTAAAAATCTCAAGAAAAAGTAAACTGAGATGTGCTATGAAATATAAAAAGTATAAAATGTCCACAAAGTGCATTATGACTAGGTTTGTAACACTGAAAGAACTACAAAGTTATTAGGCTTATTATAAATCTAAATGAACTTAAATTGAAGGGTGTATGTGTCAATGCAATGAAGAAAGGGTCTTGGTCATGCAGACATAACGTCAGCTCTTGGTCACAGGGACAGAGTAGTGAAGGGCCATGATAATCTGCATGGCATGTTTGAACTTGTAGATATAGAAAACTAATGCATAGAATGCAAAATGTAAAAGGTTGGTCACTCTTGATATGAATCAACCTGTGCTTTTTATAAAACTAGCAATGTCCTCTAACATTAGCAAGTAAAAATTCTCTAAAGTTATCATTAATCTTTAATGGATATCTTTTAAAACATTTATTTTTGCTGTTATTTCAGTTTGGTGTTAGGTTTTCATGAGAAGATAATTTGTGAATCAACTTTTCTATCAGTTTTAAAATATAAAAACTGTAGTTAACCCCAAAGAATGCACTTGTAGATAATCAATATTCAATTAAAAAATAAAACTGATGGATAATTTTTCTAAAATTACAATGTTTATTCACATTTTCCCGAGAGCATTCTCTATTTAAAGAGGCATATTTATGCAAAATAAAAACATATTCAATTTAAACTAATTCACTCAAAAAAAAAACTTTTATTATGCCTATATTTCCTCAAAACACATTGAATCTATTGTCACAAGTTATAATACTAACACTGATCTCTGATATGTTGAAAAAAATCATTCTTTGCCATTCAGTTACAATAAAGTCAAACCAACTGAAGTATTAGCAATGATCTTAAGATGTGGGAATTTTTCCAATAAAATATTTTCCCTATCAATTTTTGGCTCATCTTCCTTACAGTGTGTGAGATAGCCAGCTTATTCATAATTTCCAAATCAAGCAGTGAAAATCATTTGCATGAGCTTGGTTAAGTTGTTTCAATGTGTGATTTTCACATAAGCAAAAAGAATAAAAACACTATTGGGTTATATTTCTATCGGTGACTTGCTACTTAGATGTAATAAAAATGTTGTATTTTTTAAACAAATTATGATGAGCAATAGAAAATGAATACTTTACAATTACATAGTATACATGAAATTATAAAGCAAGTGAAAAATATCCATGCAATAGTTAGCCTTTGTAGCAAATATTAAACCTTTTCTCTAGATGCACATACATTGATAATCCTATCAGCAGCAGTTACACATTTTTCAGATTTTAGGAGTTCATAAAAAAAGACTTGGAGTATACATGCTGCAAATCTCAAGAAGCTAGCTCTCTTTTTTACATTAGGCCCTGGTCGAGATAGGGTGATAAAATTGACACTGTGTAATAGATGTACATGGTGTAGACAATGCATTCACTCACTCTTTAACTCACCTACAAAGTAAGTTCAATTCTTTCATCATCATTTTTTATAGAGACTCTCTTAAGAACATTTCTAGAATTTACAATTTCTTTCAGAAATTATCCTTGAAGTTTTCTCTACACAAAAATGTTCCTGATAGAATAAAAATTTCTATTTCATTTTCTTTTATTCTTTTGTTTGTCTATTTTCTCTATCAATTCAGAACTTTTTTTTTCATCAACACAACACCTCGACTTCAAATGACAACCACTTGTCGTGTCCACTAGAATATCAACTACAATATTTATAAACCAATCACACTCAAGAAAACACTTACATCTTAAAACACACCAATAAAATCATAGATTACAAGTCTCACCCAGGAAAACGTGCAACTATGAAGTTAATTACTGAACGTTTTGTCTGGCCAAATATGTCAACTGACATAAGAAATTGGACAAAATCTTGTTTATCATGCCAGAAGAACAAGTTAAATAAGCACACCAAATCACCCGCAGGCACATTCAGCACACCTGATGCAAGATTCACGAACATACACGTTGATATTGTAGGACCTTTACCTTGTTCTCAAGGATATACATATATCCTTACTATCATAGATAGGTTTACTCGCTGGCCTGCTGCATTAGCAATCAAAGATATTACAGCCACAACAATAGCTAAAACTATCCTTACTGAATGGATCGCAATATTTGGTGTACCTTCAGTAATCACAACAGACAGAGGAGCTCAGTTCCAGTCTACATTATTTAGAGAGTTCAATCACCTACTCGGAACTCGACAAATAAAAACTACAGCCTATCATCCTTGTGCAAACGGAATGGTAGAACGTTTCCACAGACAGTTGAAGACAGCTCTAGCAATGAAACTAAACAAAACTAATTGGCTAGAAAACTTACCACTGGTACTTTTATCAATCAAAAACATTGTCAAAGAAGGTTTGGGTGGTACACCAGCTGAAATGGTTTTCGGCACATCACTGACTCTACCTGGTCAATACTGTGATGACAGCACGAACATTTTACCGACAACAACGTTTGTACAGGAATTAAAACATAGAATGCCATTATTAACATTTACACCAACACGGAAAGCAAACAAAAATATATACCTACCAAATGACCTTTACACTTGCACATATATATTTATAAGAAATGACGGTGTAAAAAACCTTTATGTTCAAACTACTCAGGTCCATACCAAGTTATTAACAGAAAGGACAAGTATTTCACCATCATGAAAAATGGAAAACAAGACAATATTGCTATCGATCGGATTAAACCGGCTTATGTCGATAACCAATTCTCACAGCAACCACAAAAAGAAAAACATGAGTATTCAGGCTCAAATATCACACAAAAGACGGATGAACAAACATCCAACAAAACAAATGACACCTCACCAGGGACAATAACAGAGAAGAATATTACAAGATCTGGGAGACACGTGCATTGGCCAAAACATTACAAAACATATCTGATATATTAAATAATTGTTTCCTACATATCATTATAAATAAATTTCTAATGATCTGGAGGGGGCCTATGTCGTGTCCACTAGAATATCAACTACAATATTTATAAACCAATCACACTCAAGAAAACACTTACATCTTAAAACACACCAATAAAATCATAGATTACAAATCAAAATGTTTGTTGTATTAGTCATAATTATTTTTAGGTAGATACCGACCAAATATCGTACAGACGTAGTAGAAGACATACCACGTGACTTCTTAGGGCCAATTAGAAATAAATAAACAATTTAATTCTGGAGCCGATATTGTTTGGAAAAAGTGTATAAAAACATACGAAATCCGTTCCCGAAACAATATACACGCGGCTGCCAGCAAGCTACACACACCTCTCGCCGATGACCTTCATGACCTCATGTCAAAAACGACAGCGTTGACAAACTCCAGACCACGGCAACACCGCCAACAGTAAGAAACAATGCGTATTTCTCGTATCCGTATTTATTATGAATCACGCACACACATGTTGACTTTTTCATACAAACACACATATCACAACATTTTATTGTTTCTCACACACGTACACAAAAACAGTTTATATTTTATTTCAGAAACTTTATCAACCGAAACAAGACATTACTTTCCAATCTATTATCAACTGTTTGTATTCCTATCGTTATATTAAATCAATGTTTATTTGTTGAAACTACGTCGGCTTTTCTACTGAATTTTATTCCTTCAATGAAAAGCGTTTGATTATTTTAGATGGCCAAATTACGAGCGACCCTGTAACGATATTTTATTAATGTATTGAATCCCGACACTCCAAATTTTAATATTCAGCAAAAAACCGAGTAGAAGGATTCCTACACACTAACCGAATAACACTACCACCACCAAAGGTGATGCTGTATATATAGCAAGAGTAGAAAAGGAGTTTTCTTTAGATAGCTTCTATCATAAAGCCAAATTATCATTTCGAACAAATACTATTCCTAATAAATTCAATTGAAGACAAAAAATTGATGAAAAATGTTTAGAATTAACAGAAGTAATATAATATTCCATCAGGATAACACTAGACACTGTGTTTTTTGATGATCAGGCAAAAATGACTCCATCTTAGCTGGGAATTTTTCACTCATTCTCCATATTCACCAGATATCACACCTTCATATCACTATTTATTCCAGTTTTTCTTAATGAAAAATCAGATTCCCTGCAAGCCTGTAAAAGGTACTAAGAGCAGTTATTTGGCGAGGAAAATAAAAGATTCTGGGAAGAACAAATTATGAAATTGCCTGAAAGACTGCAAAAGATAGAACAGTTTTTTTGACGTTCCCCTAGCCTTTAATAGCATTAAAACATTTAGTATCTCTTTGATAAATAATATGCAGTTTGTAGCCAAGACAAGCAAAGAAGAACAGATTTTATATTAACTGTCACTCTTTTAAAACAGTGATACACAGGGACATTTTTTTAATTTCACACTTTTTTTTTTACTAATGTTATCATTTATAGCATTTTAACATCATTACATCATATAACATCATTTATAAAAATTATTAGTTAAAACAATAGAATAATTAAAAATAATAATTAATCAAAAAGTGTAAGTAAATAAATGTTAAATAGTCTGAATTTGTCTTATACATTTACTTTTTGGAGACATGTGAATATGAGACACAGACTCCTTTTGGGCACCGAAACCAATATCCGTATTACCGGAATCTGCACACAATACAATTCTACTGGTATTAGTGTAACAACTTTCTACAGTACAGAATTCCTTGATATCTTGGACAAATTTAATGAAATTACAACACCCTTCAAAAAATGCGGATAACATCAAACATAACACAAAACACAGAATAAACACTACTGGACAGCCAGAATTTTCACGTCCACGACGGCTACATTCGCACAAATATCAATTCGCCAAAAACGAATTTAACAAAATGCTACGAGATAAATCGCCCATCTGAAAGCCCTTATGCATCACCAGTGGATAATAAAGGATTTCGACCTTGTGTGGACTTTCGTAAATTAAATGCATCTACGGTCTCTGATCGTTATCCTGTCCCGCATATACACGATTTCGCACTCGGGTTGCGCGGATCATGTATATTCTCCAAGATCGACCTAGCGAAAGCTTATTTCCAGATCCCGGTAGCGGAAGAAGATATTCCCAAAACAGCGGTGACAACTACGTTTGGGCTATACGAGTTTGTCCGAATGCCATTTAGTCTTCGGAATGCTGCTCAAACATTTCAAAGGCTAATCGACCAAGTCCTGAGAGGATTATCATTCGTATACGCTTACATTGATAATATCTTCATTGCTACCCACAGTGCTGCCGAACACAAAAACCACTTACATCAAGTCTTTCAGAGACTATCCCAGTTTGGCGTAAAAAATAAACTTAGATAAGTGTATTTTAGATACGATTCAAGTTGAATTTCTTTCACACATGATAGACCAACATGGGATTTCGCCGTTACTCGGAAAAATGGAAGCAATTGAAAATTTTCTTTTATCTACTTCCATCCAACAGTTACGAAGATTCATCGGGCTGATAAATTATTATCGCCGTTTCATCCCTAATCTATAAATTATACTTCTGCCTTTGACTAATTTGTTAGGGAAAAAAACAAGAACATTACTCTACAACAGGATGCACTTCATGCCTTCATTACAGCCAAATCAACACTTACAAATTTTACTAAACTCTTACATATCAGCAACGACGAAAATGCACTCATCTTCCTCACTCTGGATGCATCCAACACGGCAAAAGAAGCTGTAATTGAACAGGAAATCGATTCAGTAAGAAAACCTATTTCGTTCTTCTCAGCAAAATTAACCAAGACACAAACAAATTATAACACCTTTTCTAGAAAATTGTTGGCTGTATATTTAGCAATTAAACAGTTTGGACACATACCCGAAGGTAGAAACTTTGCGATATACATAGATCACAAGCTCCTTACCCTTGCTGTGGTGCAGACAAATATACCCCTAGAGAAATTAGATATTTAGATTTTATTTCTCAGTACACAACAGACATTCGTTATATTAAGGGACAACAAAATATTGTGGTCGGCAGAGGCAAGTCGCCCGGTCTGGATGGTTTGCCCTATGAATTGTACTTGAGGCTGTCGCACACTGTCCCGATTTTGACGGTCGTGTTCAACAACTGGTTCTGGCAGGGGTCCCTCCCTGACCGGTTTTCCAGGGGTGTGATCACGCTGTTGAAAAAGCGCAACGGTGTTGCGGGGAACCTAGACGACTACAGGCTCATGGCGGGGCTCGAGCCAGGGTTTCCGCGTACGCCGATGACGTATCTGCTGTCGTGTCGTCCCGCAGAGACATTAAGGTGGTACTGAAGGCGCTTGATCGGTACGAAAAGGTGACAAGGGCCAAGATTAACCGCGATAAGTCGTCCGGCTTGAGGCTAGGTGCCTGGAAGGGGGTCGATCTTCCGGTCAGACTTGGTGTCGACGGAGGTTGTCCGTGAAGGGCAGGGCGGAGGTGTGTGTTACATAGATTTTCCCTCTTGTCCTTTATCGTTTGTCCATACTTCCTCTCTGTGACGACCATAAGAAGCCGCTCGAGCGCTCGCTATCCTCCATTTTATGGAGGGGACGCGGGAATCGGGTCGACAGAGAAGTCTGTGCACAACGTCCGTGTCATGGGGGGCTGGGAATGCCACACTTGCTGAGCCATAAACGTGCCTCGAGGTTGGCTTTCTTACGCCGTGCATTGACAGGAGATTCGGTTATGTCGGGGATTGTTAGGGATGCGTTCCCTGCCCTTACTATCACTCCCCCTCATCTCGCGGGTTGAGCGCCATCGTAAACACCGGGAGCAATCGGTTTTCCTTCGCGAGTGTCGTTTGGCCTTGTTGGCCGTCCATCGGTCCAGTGACCTTTCTCAGCCTAGGAAGGTCTTCTATCGTTTGTTCGTGGAGGGGGTCGCGAAGGATTCCCTACGTGAGGATCTCGGCTTGTCGGAGGATGAGTTTCGCTCTTACTGGTCTTGGGCGCCAGCGGCGGATTACCTCAGTAACCCTGAGTTTTCGCTTACCTGGCGATTGGCTCGGAATCGGCTGCCTCTCAATGACAAGGTCTTCGTATGAGGCTTGGCGGATTTGCCAGACTGCGAACGGTGCGGCCTTGGTTTAGAGGAAACGGCTTCGCACGCCTGCTACCATTGCCCCCGGGTCCGCCCTTTATGGGACCATGTCGGTGAGCTGACGGCTCGTCTCGCTCCCGAAAAGCTTGTGTCCATTGATCGCGCATACGCATGTGGCAATGTGTCGCCCCCGTATTCCGGGGTGAAACGGATGGTGTTTCTCACGCTGCTAGCCACGGCCCGAATGGTGATATGGACGACGCGACAGGAGGAAGTCTTGCGGGGTATCCGTCTTTCTCATCAGGATCTGATCCGATTCTTTGAGCATCAGCTCAAGATGAAGATTAGAACTGATAGGAAACGCTTGCATTCGACAGTCTTCAGCGAAAGGTGGGTGACTGAGGCGAGCTTGGTTCGTGTGAACGGGGCTAGCCTTGATTTTCTCTTTTAGGTCAAGCCTACGTTACATCGGGGTGGTTTCCTGTGGAGCCCTCCCCTTGGTTAGGTTAGACAAGCTTTTGTGTACCTAGTTAATGTGAGTAAGTGTTGTTCCCGGCCACATCTTTAGTTATGATCCAGCCTGAGATTTCCAACCTCCCCAGTTTGTTTTTGCCCTCCCCCTCTTTCTATCTCGACTGGGTCAGCTTTATATTTTCCCATGCCCGTATGATGATTTTTTATCCTTTTTTCCCACTCCCTTAGCGAGAGAGCTGCTTGATTTGTCCGATGTGCAGAATACAGTGGCTTCTCTGTATTGAGGGTTGGACGGGTCCTACTAACATCAGTTATTTTTCATTTGATTTGTGTTAATATATTTTAGTTCGTTATTGGGTTCATCTACCTCTCATTTTTTCACCATAGAATTTTGTATATATGTATTAGTATCATTAAATTTTTATGACACGGGGCGCGTTTTGTAGGTCTCCCTAAAGTGGATGCGGTATTATGTTACATGGAGGATTGATTGGTGACGGACGAGTTCTTATGGTGAATGGTAAATTGTAATGTATAAATGGGTCGTGAATCAGATTAGCTAGGTATAAGATAGTTAGTGAAGACCAGCCTTTTATCCCCCCACCTTTTCGGCCTTGTGCCACAATTTTGTATTTTTACGAAATAAATATCCATCAGACATCAGAAACTGGACATCAGCATGTCTAAAATGTCAGAAGAACAAAATACAACGTCATAACAAAACACCAATAAGTACTTTCAGCAAACCTGATGCAAGATTTAAGCAAATCCACTTAGACATCGTGGGTCCCCTATCGAGCTGTCAAGGTTATTCTATCAGCAAAGTATCAGGGGTCATACGAAGTCTTACACAGAACGGAAAATACTTCACAATAAAAATAGGTAATCATTCAGACACAGTCGCTATCGGTAGACTGAAACCAGCTGTCTTAGAAAAAGAAAATCAATCACACACACATTCTCCTTATGTCCAAGAAACACTCAAATCTAAAAAATAAAAATACATCACAATCCGACAATTCAAACCAGATCAGGTAGAAAAGTCACATTTCCTACAAACTTCAAGACATAAATTTATTACTAATTATTAATTGATACGGCTTCTACCCGATCAATTTTGTAGAAAAGGGTGCCTTGTCCGTTTCTTACACTAAACGGATGTTGACTGCTCGACGACCCAAGGCAGAAAGCGAAAACGCGTCTCAGCGCATCATGCCACGACGCATGTTTTTGGTATTAAATGATAAAATGAACTTTATATATTGGCCAGTAGATGTAACTTCCACTAAAAGACAGACTGTAATTTGGAGCCGATACGACGGTTATAAATTTAAATTCTTTGATTCAACGCCGCAGAAGACAGAGACCCGGCTGAGATGTCGACACGCATAGGTTGGTCAAGCAAGAGAATGTCGCAGGCAGACTGAACATGATACTTTTCAACTTTCATCCTTCGTCGCCACAGTCTTCACAAAACATCAGCCAACAAACCATGACCAACATTCTTTCTTTCTTTCTTTCGCTCGCTCGCTTTCTTTCTTTCTTTCTTCCTCACTCTGTCACTGTCACTTTTTTTACAACAGCAATGAGTAGTATGCTGGTTTTTTATATAAATTATGCATTTATTTACCCAAAATACGACGTATTCCCTTTTCCTCGAATTTACGTTTGCTGAGGCGAAGAAGAAATTAACCTTTTCAGCAGAAACAACAGTGACAATTTCTGCCTTCCAGGTTGTTAATGTTTTCATTCTTCGTTTCCGTAACATCCTTAGTGATTTTTAGGTTAATTTTATATGTCTGCACTTTAAAGAACCTTTTAAACCCAATTATTACTGTAAGAGGTCCACACATTTCCTTTGATAAGTATAAGAATAAATAAATTTATTTCTTAGTTTCATTGCATTCTCATGCTATGAAATTTTATTCTCAGTTTGCTCACAATTTAAATATTTCAAAATATTTGTTTGGTTATATGCACAGTTATCTCCCTTATATCGTTAATTTTTTTTAAATTTAAGTCTGTCACGTACACACACCCGAGCAATTCTCATTAATGTGTAAGCGTTATTAAAATATTTTTAATTATATTTATTCAAATACAATATAAGCGAAACTAACTTAAGAATAAATATTTAGTTACATTTTCGTTTTTTAAGAAGAAAATTATTTTACTTTTTTGCTTAGTTTTTAATTTTATTCACTTTATTCATTGTTATGTTTTGGGCTTCCTTCATTTAAAAATTTAAAAATATACACTTACACACTTTCTTTTTTAGTGTTAGATCAATCAAGCTCAAATCTTAATATTTTAATTACTTAATGATATTTTTTTGATCTGATCAAAGGTTACAGGGGCATCTAAAAAACGTCTCAAGTGCTCAGCTAAAAAAAAAACAAGTGACCAAGTTCGAATCATTTTTTTTTTTAGTTTTTAGTTCTAAAAATAAAATCAGTTTTTGATTTTAGTATAATAATAAAAATAACGCAGATAAATATTCTCGTATTAAAGTTTGCTTTTCGTTGTTTTTTTTCAGCTACTGATATGAATTTTATTTTTCGCAATTAAATTTGATTTAGTGTGAATTTCTAGTTTTGCATCGATCATAATCGTTTCGCACACACGGACCGGCTTATTCTTTTCAACCTAGAAGGCAAATAGAAGCATGTTTGACTTTCGATGCTTTTCTTCCACCTTTTCTGGTGGTTATAAACGGATATGTTACCCTTCGCTGAAAAATATTTCTCAAAAGGTTTTCTTCTGTAGATATCTTTCTACTACTCCTTCCTTAAATGCTTTGATAACGGGAAAAGATAACCTAACATCAGAATTATTTAATAATAAAAAAATGTTTTCTCGTTGTTTAATGTCGACTCAAGGAGACTTGCGTGTTCCTGGCGATTTATTTTGTGTCTCTTCTAAAGCTAAACTGAACAACGTCAAATTCTTTTCTTCTCATGGAAGCGAACCACCCGCCAAAAGCAAACAATTGACGAAATCTATAAAAAATCCTTACGAAGGATTGACTCTTGGAGAAAAAGGTTATTTTTTTTTTATTTACTTTTTTTTTTCTTTCCTAATTGAAAAAAAAATGAAAATTTTGAATAATTTGTTTTTTAACTGCTTTGTCTTGTTTGTATATAATTCACTACATTTTGTTATCTTGCCCGTCCTCAATCGAATGAACGAATTAAGCTTCTTTAGTTAAAAAATATATATATTCTGAAATACAAAGTTTTATTTTTCGATTTCGCTACAAAAATTTCAATCATTTTATAGTAGCAGTGTAGTAACTTTTAAACTTAAAAAATTACTATCTGAGAAAGATCATTAAGGATTTCAAGAAAATAGTGTTATGATGAAAAAAAAATCCCTATCTAGAAAATAATAATAGAGACTAAAGAAAGAGGAAACCGAAAATGTAATGAATTATGAACAATATTGTCACTGCGCGATCCCGACTTAAAAGTACATGTTGCTAACGTAACTTTTAGTTTAAAAAATTACACAGACAAAAAAAACAAAAGAAACGAACTGTACTTTTAGATTTCGGTAACACTCGACAACACTTAAACAGAACACCAACAGGAAAAAATTTTTACCGCTAGTAAATTTATTTTAAATTGTAATTCCCGTTAGATGACATTTTACTTTTAGATTGGTTTGATATACTAGAATTTGTAAGTAACTCGGCTATTTTCTTATATTCAGGGATAATTTGCTTTTTAAGCCCCGCGCTAAGTAAGTATAATAAAAATTTCCTGAATATACATTGTACATGCTTAATTCCAAAATAACAAAGAAATTTTTTACTTAGCGCGGGGATTGAAAAGAAAATTACCCAAAAGCAGAACCCCGTGGAGAATTTTTAAATCCTCAATTTCTTTTTGTAAAAGTACTAAAACAAGATGCCCAGATACCGAAAAATCTGCTATGAATCGTAAAAAAATTCCATAAAAAAAGTAAGACGTTAAAAATAATGGACACTTATTGTCTTGAATTTTTTTTTTTTTTTTTTTTTTTCGATAAATAAAGAATTTCTACAAGACATTTGTTTTCATTTTTTTCAAATTATATTTATAAATAATTTAAAGTTTTTTTTGTATTTTTTAAATCTAAAGTTTCTATCTTCTCACTTTGTAGAAAGTTCTGTTAGTTAGCTGATTAAAAAAAAAAAAAATTAAAAACCATATTAACAAATTAAAATCATCAAATTAAAATAAATTAAATCATCGACGCTCAATATTTTAAAAATTTTAAATATTTTTTTCTTTACTTTGTGTATAAACGTGCCAATTTTTGTAAATACTGAAGAAGTCCATAAGACCTATAGTAAATTTAAGACCAAAGTACCTCTCTAACCTAACGTTCAATCACGGAGAATATGTTCCTAATTTTCTAAGATTACTGGGTAGTTAAAAAATTATATAAAAATGGCATTCATATTATTTTTCAAGTAAATTTTACAGATGTCCATCGTAGAAAAACAAACTTCCATCTGCCATTCAAGTTGTCAACCTGTCAATAATACCTTATAACCAGCTATCACTGTTAAAAATGCATTTCTGCAATATTTTAAACTCAAAGTAAGTAATATTTGTTGTTTCAAATTAATTGATTAACTAAACTTTAAATCAGCTAATATTCCTCAAATAAACTTTCAGAAAAGTATATTTTATTTTTGAAAGATGTTTTTAATAAAGAAAATTACATAGCAATAACAGAAGGCTAAAAAAAAAATTATTCTAAAATCGGTGATGATTAGCAATTTCAAAATGAAAACTTCTTCCAGTCAATTTAAATTACTTTTGAAATACAGCAAAGTATTTTGCTTATTGGAAATATTAAATTTAATGTATGAGTTTGAAATTAAAACTAAAAGCTTTAAAAAGATTTTTCCTTTTTAAAAATTCATTTTAAACCTTGGGTATCATGAATCTGTAGAGGTACCTAAGTCCATATAGCATATCTTTCATTACTTTTGTTTTTGCTGCATGATAATTAGCATAGAGAAAAAGCCTCCCTGTTCCAATGCATTCATGGCAAGGTAACAGACTGTCCGAGTTTCAACAGTTCCTTTACATTCTAACAAAATGCAAAACTTCAATCTCTTTAGGTTGAAATTGAAGGTTATCCTCCTAGCTTGTACATTTTTTTCTCAAATTACATTTTACAATCAATAAATTCACAGTTTTTAATGCAAGTTACATGTTGCATCTTTCTCTAAAAATCATTTTTCTAATTTCAAATATCTTATCCTTGAGATTCCTTTTTGAAACTTTGCAAATCATTCTCAACACATGCTTGCACCTACTGCATTATTACCCTGTAGTGGTGCTGTAAGGATTGTTGGCTTGAGTCACCGTGAATATAATCAAGAAGGAAAGCTGTGTTCTTGTAAAACAACACCCCACATGAATAATGCACAATAAACACGAAAGAAAAATAATCAAGCTCAGTGAACATTAATAAAATATTGTATTAACAATGGTATACAAATTTCAACAATAAGTATAAAGAAAGTTGCTTCCCTTTTTCCGTAATAAAAAGGGTAAGTTTAGCTAATTAATGTTGAGTACAATATTGAATGTTATTTAACTACGAAGTTCAATTAAGACCTTAGCTAAATAAAGAATAGTTCCACAGTGTTTTATCAGTGTAGAAAGATGTAATGTTCATGAGTGATATCAATAAGAATTAGTATGATTACTCGAATGAGTAATAATTAAGAATTAAAATGTCAATATAGCGCCGTGCCTTATTTTCCAAGAATTGAACTGCTACTGGCTGTTGGCTAACAGCGAGAGGATTTATATAGCTACGGATAGGCTCCAGAGAACTTGGCACTAAAAATATAGAAAAGATGCTAAAATACGCGATTGGTCAGGAAATGGACCAATCCGTGATTTTAGAGAAAAATTCGAATTACTTGCGATGGTTAAATTGTCAAATTAGGTTGGTGCAAAAATAATGACGTAATAATGTCTTTTTTTTGACGTATTTTTTAATGTCAAAAAACAGCATTATTACGTCATTATTTTTGCACCAACCTAATAATAAGTATCATATATTTATGAACCAATGACATTAAAGAAAGCGGAGGTGTGGCACATGTAAGTGATCACCATAACCCTAAGATTCAACGATTCATTGCTTATTTTTCAATTTGGAGATTAAACAGTTTCAAATGTTTTTTTTGTTTTGTTTTTTTTATCTGGCCATAAATTTTATCCGAATAAACTTATTACAGTTTTCAGCAAATGGTTCTTGATTAAGATTATGCAGGCTCAACCAGTGAAGAGATAATTAAAACTTCAAAGGTTTCTCTAAAATTGGACAAACATAGTCCTAATACTTTATATTAAAGACTTGAAAAAGATGTCATTATTTAAATGTATCTCGATTTTTCTACTTGGATTTACTTATATCTCAGAAAATAATATAAAGATAAGCAGAGCTGGAAGTAAAATAAAAATTATGCCATAATTATGCACCGTAGATTTTAATTTTAAATGAAAATATTTAAAAGACATTTGCTTTGACTAATCTTCAGTTTCACTTTAATGAGTTTTGCTAAGCTTACACTTTTAATAACATCTTAGTTCTCTTAACAACACGTCCATTGCTCTAATAACTGAGCCAAATCAACTGTTGATATTGTTGGAATTTTTGTTTTTGATAACTAAGATATACAAAATAACTGATCTTAGATAGTCTATGATATAAGTTTGACCAACACAGTTATTCTAATGGGACTCATATTTTTGTCTTGAATTTTATCCATAGGTTTTTTGACACTGTTTTGTATGAAATCTGTTGAAAGACAAAACTATCTAATATTAATTGATACCATTTGATCTAATGGATAATTTATTTTATACTCTTCAAAGCTGTATTTCATCAAGAATAAGAAAAAACCCTTAAACATACTATAGGTACCTCCATGAAATCGCTAAAAAAAGAGCATAGCTTGATGAAAAAGATGCCAACCTTGCCGAAAACAAAATTTTATTGTCTAAATGCTTGTTATTATTAAGAGGAAAGACCAAAGTTTTTTTTAATTATTTTTAAAAAATTTTCCTTCTTTTTAGAACATTCTAAATTTTGATTAAATAACCTTGTTTCTATTTGTATCAGCGGAACTAGTAAATAACATAGACAATTTTTAGCACGTTTTTTTGGTATGACACACATTAATTTGAAAAATCGTGCAAAAATAGAAATAATTGTCGGATGTTAATGAAACTTTCAGGAACTATTCACAGATGATCGAAATTATTATAAATGTTTTTTTTTTATTAAAGTCCTGGTAGAAATATTTTTTTAAATATTTATTACCCCCCCCAACTAATTTTATGAAAACGCTAGAAATTCGATCGCATCGGGTTTAGTGATTACAATAATTAAAAGCACAGGGCTTTGAGAAATGAAAATCATGTTTTTTTTGTTTTTAATTGGAGCCAACGTACCTGAAAATCAGCTCTGAATTGTAACATACAAAACTCAATAAAACAAAGATATTATTTAGTTTCAAATGCTTTTATTTGCTTTTAGTTGTTTTTATGAATATGGACAATATTTTCTGAAAGCAAAAAATTGTTTTCGATGAAAAATTAATTTTTAATACAATTATTTGTTATTTCTTTAATTATAATAGATTTTACATTTAAGTTGTTAAAATATTATAAAATTAGTTAAAAGCCCCATCGGCTTTCCTAAGTGTCCTTATGAGATAGATCTTTTTTTAGCGTGTTGTAAATTGTATCATTTTGACTAATCAGAAGATTCACAGTAATTAAGAAATGTAATTTTGTGCTTATAACCGGGCTGTAATTATAAAGTACGGAAGACCAACCAGAATATAATTAAGTTCCGTTATTTGAGTTAAGCATTGTTCTCCGCTGTTAAGGCCTTTACTTTTGCGAAACACGTGTGGAGAAGTTAATTTGATTTTTCAATTGCAACTGAGAAGGGTACCTACAAGTATCAGTATCATCTTATGAAATTTATATGATCTTATTTTTATATTAATCTCAGTTATGACATTTTTCCATAAATGAAATATCAAAATTAATAATAAAATGAATGCAAATACAAATAACAGTAAAATGTAATAAATGTACATAAAATTATAGTATTTTATGTACAGTTCTGATAAAATTTCATAAGAAAGGTACCTATAAATTAATTAGATACATTTCTTAGGAAATATGAAAATTAATGTCACTCTTAAGTCTTATTTTAATTTCTTTATAATATATTTTCCATAAAGCATCATAAACAAAAGCTAAGTACAAAAAAAAAAAAAAAATTAGGCCGCTGAAAGTTTTCGTTAAAAATAACGAGGTAAATAATTTGTTCACTTAAAAGTAAATTATTTCACTTTTCTCCTTCCGTAGAACAAATTAGCCTCTTGGAATTTGTGAATATGTCATTCATCACCTGTCAAGAGACGCGAAAGTTTATGACCTGCTTTATTTTATTTTCAAATTACAAAGTTAAGTTTGGTTCAAAATATTTTAAATAAACATTATAATTTCTGATTTTCTTAAAATAAGTTTTGAAAAAATGATAATTGATATTTAAAAGAATTTCAAAGTGAGATTTCCAGTTTTTTTTTTTTTAAATGGAAAAAAATGGTCAATTTTGCTGACTCAAAAAAAACTAAATTTTTAACAAAAATTTCGGACGTGCTAGGAACGATTAAAAAATGGAAAAAAATACCCCAAAAATACTTTGATCTTTCCTTTTAATAATAACAAACATTTAGACGATAAAATTTTGTTTTCGTCAAGTTTGGCGTCTTTTTCATCATGCTATACTCTTTTTTTTTAGCGATCTCGTGGAGGTACCTAAATTAACAATAGAAATTAAGTCTAAAAGCTTTTGTTTATCCCACTGAAATTCAGTAAGTACCTGTGATTTTTTTTTTTTTTTTTTTTTTTTTTTTTTGACTCCTCTTCCAATTAGGGTCATACATAAGTGGTTGCAGTAGTGTTTCTTGGGCAAGGTAGCCTGATAGACCAACCCTCCAGACTGGTTTGAATTCAGTTTTCCTTTTAGACTTGTTGTCCTGCTATTTACCTATAGCTGGAGGGAGAAGAGATGGATTCAACACTTTTCCAAGGGTATTAGCATGTAAGCGAATGTAATAAATATGACTGGAATTTGAGCTCAGCTCTCTGCTTCTTCAATCCGAGCTGTTATCCATTACTTCACCATGCCTCCACACTACTTGATCTAAATATAAAATATACTTTCATCATAAATCAAAGTTTTTCTAGAATACCCTATATTCAGTAAAATTAAATCTTTGTTTTCTAGCCAATATCTCAATAACAAAGAAAGTTTTTTTCTTTTTCATCCAATGGCCTTGAAATTGTCTAGAAACTTTACAGATTAAAGAACGTAAATGAAATATACTAGTTTGCACATGCTGTTAAAAGTAAAGGTATATATGAAATTACTATTTTATCAAATCCTTACATTTGTTAGGTTTTCATATGTAAATCTTTAAATATATTTTTCCAGTTCTCTGCTCTTTTTCTTGTTTTGGAAATGTTTGACTAGTTCATCATTGTTATAAGATATTACCCCTTAGTGATATTAAAACTTAGAGACAAAAATATACAATTATATTTGACATATTATCTACTAAAGTTATGTAATTATGGAATTGAGACGTTTGAAGGGAATCAATTTATGGATATCTTTTAGAGAGCTAAAAATTTCTTTAGAATTTGAAATTGTGATGTTATAGAAAACTGTAGACAGCTAATTTGTTAAAAACCATTCACCATATTTCTAAAAACTTTTATTTATTTTCCTTTACTAGTTAACCTTTACAACTGTATACAATAAAATGTACAGGTTCCTTGTTCTGCTGTATTAAGCATTTTTTCTTCAATAATAAAAAAAAAAAAATTGACAATAAGGCAATGTTTAAATCCTGACCAGACAACTCCGTTCTACAAAAAATATATATTCATTTATATAAATGTAAATGTATACACATGCTAATGCTAAAAATATCTCTAATTGTAAACATCTAAACCATAATTATGTATTTAATTTTAAAAATGGCAGTATTTTATGTTTTAAAAAAATAATTCAGTTATAAGATATTGAACAGTAAAACTACTTGTCAAGTTCTCATGAATAATATATATTATTATATATATTAAAAAAAGATGTTTTAATTTTGTTACAGTTAAAGAAGCTAGCAAAGATGTTACTTATACAGGAGTGATTATTGTTGGCATCGGAATTACAGGTAAGTCTATACAAACTACAAGGTTGCTCTTTAAGTAATGCTTCTTATGTTGGAGACAGATGTTGGTGGTTTGGGAATAAAAAAAAAAAACAAACAATGTTTCACCCTCAAAGCAGTGGTATGTCATTTGAATTTTTCTATGAAAAAAATTGCACCTGTTGATATTTATTGATTCTTACTGAATGTTTATGTAGACCAAATAGTGGGTATAAGCACAGTTAAGCAATAGGTAATATTTCAGTAGTGACAACTACAAGTGTGAAATATAATCATATATTGTGACAGAAATACCTTCCACATAATGGTAAGACTAGTTGCAATGGTGTCTTCATCTAGCTAATATCTTACCATTATGTGGGAGGTATTTCTACCACACTCTATATTTTAAATGTCATTTAATGTTTTTGACATGAAATTTAATTTTCTGTATAAATTTAAATAAAATTACTAATATTATGTGATATGTTCTGACATAATTTATTGTAAGAAATTAAGATTGACACTGTATGGATCATTTGCATCATAAATACACTAAAAGTTTTGTTTAAGGCTCTGTCAATTGTAAGTTAGCATTTCACCTGACAAAGGGTTGAGAATATTTTTAATTATACAAGGCATTAAAAGGTGCTTTTTTTTTTGTTTTGAAGAAAAATTACTTTTCCAAATGTTTAAAATGCTTTTCTTACAAAAACCTTTATATTGTTTTCTTACAATTAAAACGTTAAAATTATTGCAATGTTTTAAAATTAAAAAATGTAAGAGTGTGTGTGTATATATATATATATATATATATATATATATATATAAGGTTGGTGCAAAAATAATGTCGTTTTCTCACGTATATTACTGTGAGAAAACGACATTATTTTTGCACCAACCTAATAGATAGTCATCTCACTTTCCTCTGAGATTTTCATCTTGTTTTGTTTACCTAAGTAATCACAAGTTTTTGACATCAATTTTCATAATCAGTTTTTCCTGACTTTAGATGAATCCTGTATCCCCGTCTTCAATTACTGTATTTACTAGAGATGTTTTACAAAGGTAATACAAAATGTTATAGAGAGAGATTGGAATTCGTGTGCCCATGTTTTATACTTTTTGCAAGAGACATTTAAATTTTCATTAACAAATGATAAATTAGGTTATGTTTTCACCTAATTGCCAATATTTTTATAATGAAATTATATTAATACAAATGAAATAATTTTAAAACAGAGTTGCCATTATAGTTTATTTTTAATCAGTTCAAATAATTTTTACAACTGGATTCTTTGCCTATACAAATATTTATCTTTGACAATGTGAAATTCTTTACAAAAAATTGTTTTTACCAAAGAGTTAAATCCTACTTTCTTGAAATCAGAAAGGGAATTTGATTGTGAAAATATGCTATTCCTGATGAATAAGTCACATGGTAATTATAAACTCCTTTTATTTCATATTCTGCTATATCTTCCAATTACTGCATTGTACAGCGATGCATTTACCTGTATAATTTGACTTACTACACATTACAGTTTAAAGGAAAAATTAACCAAAGTCACTTATGACAATGAAAATTATTAAAATTTAGAAAAAGGTTAACTTTTTAATATTCTTTATGTAATATACTACTGAAAAGGCTATATTCTGTCAGAGAATTAATAAGTATATTGTGAACTTGGCAATATTTTGCAAAGCTAGAGCTTTTATAAATTTTATTTCTTGCTTTTCATTGGCTGCAGCAATTATGTTTTATGCTATTGGCCGTGAGCTACTATCTCAAGAAAGTCCGAATGCCATATTTGGAAAAGCCTTTAAGAGATGCAAAAATGATGAGGAGGTAAGGAATTGTGAAATTTTTTATCTTAAATTTTTAACTAGTATTTCTTTCATCTCAATTTCAGTTGTTTTTCATGATTACTACTCAGATAGTTAAACTACGACCATTAGTAAAAAGCAGAGATTGGGAATAAAAAATAAGCTCTCAGCAAGAATATATTTATTCATGGCCATGGAGCAACAGTGTGGGTAGGTGTGATGAAAATCAAATGAAAGAAATGCACATCAAAAAATTGATAATTTAATGGAATACTTAACTGCTTAACTTTTACAGGGTTCCCACAGATCTGTATAAAAAAAAAATCTCAAGACTATGTTAAAAAGTTTCAAGGACTGAAACTAGTGCATGCACACAAAAAGTGAATGGTCATTAATTTCAAGAAAACAAACTTTGACTTTTACTAGTTTGACAAATATAGCTTTTCTTTGACCATTTGTACATTTTCTAGCCATCCATGGCAGAAATAAAAAAGTAAAAGGACAGGGTTTTAATAAAAAGCCAAGCAGTAAAAGTCAAATAAGTTTTAATATATTTCATCATTTTTTTACTTACAAAAGCTAGAGATACAGGTCATTATTAGCCTGCAAACTATAAAAATAACATTCTTCTTACTTTCTCAAAGACTCATTTTCTATTCTAAGACACATTTTCTATTCTATAATCTTCCTGTCTACATTTTCTTTGAGTCAAATTTGATTCTCAAACTTGTTACTTTTGGCAACAATTTTTAGACAAATGTAGTTTACACATCGATAATGTATTTTTCAATATGAACTCACCCACTGTTGACTAGAGATCAAAAGGACATTTTACTTTTGAAATTGACATGTTAACATTTCTTCAAATTTTAAAAAACTGATAATTTTTTAAGATTCTATTAAAATGTATTTTATTACTGTAAAATAATTTATTTTTTCTTTCAACTACAAATTCAATGAGTGTGAATTAATTTATCTTTGACAGAGATGTTTACTTGTCTCTGATGCCTTTTATCTTTTTTTGTTGAACGAGGGTAGCAGCTAGAAGAAACACCTTCATATTCTTTCTCATCACCTAGACAAGAAAATACAGAAATAACTGTCATGACCATGTTCTAATCAAGAAACAAACCTTTGTTTGCAATAACTGCCAAATATTACTGATGACTTTAAAAAAAAAAAAAAAAGCGCCAGATTTCTGGGGTTTGCCATTTTGATTTTTATTAATCGAGAGAAAAAAAGATATGTGGGATCCAATTTAGAAAATTCCAGGACTTTTCAATGAGCTTTTGGGCTATTACTAGATTACTGTTTTGCCAGGCTTTTTCAAGCTCTGAAAAAGGCTGTCAATTTTACAGGACTTTCAAGAACCTGTAGGAATCATTTTGCTGCTACTGAGTCTTGAATGGTCATAAAATTAATTCTGAAAAATGCATTAAGTTGATAATTTTAATAACCTACACTCTCTCTTCAAATATTTATGCAATAAAATAAAACTAGTCCATTTTTTCCTTTACAACCTCCATAAAGCAATGAGTAAGTTAACTTCATTTTTTTTTTTTTTTTTTTTTTTTATAACTTCAAAACAATGCTCTCTAAATTTGTATTTCTGCAACATGGTTTGAGTCAAAAGCTGAAGATGGATATATATTAGATGCCTCCACTTTTTCGCTAAAATTTTTGATACCTAAAGTTTAAAATTAAATTTTTAAAAATGAAAACACATTCTTGAAGATTTTTTAGCTTTAATTGAAAGCTAAAAGATTAAATTTACTATTTCCAGTAAGTAAAATATTCTGGTATATTTCAAAATGAAATTATATACATTGGAATCTCAACTTTTTCATCACTTTCAGAAAATCTTCTTACAAGTTGCCATTTTCTAACTTTTAAGAAATTTGTAAACAAAACAAAATTATTCTGTTTAAAAATCTTCCAAAAATAAAATATTTATGACATGTTGAATAAAATTAGCAAATTTAAAGATAATCTGATTTGAAATGAACATTACTTATAGCATAAAGTAATATACAAGCATTTATTAACAACTGGTCCAGGTTTTTCTTTTGTCTTTATTGACATATTGATGAGTTCTGAGGTGTTGACAGCTAATATGGATGACCAAAATTGATATAAATTTACAAAATCTAAGTTAACACATTTTGTTTTTTTTTAACTACCTAGTAATTTTTACAAATCAACATATTTTCAGCAATTATCTAATACTTTGAGTTTTAGTTATGTTTGAAGAAGCTTTATGAAAAAATAAAATTTAAAATACTATAAAATTTTCTGAGATTAATTTTAAAATATAATAACTGAGATAGAATACTATGATACTGAATAATTTATGAAATATTACGGTATTTTATTAATTTATATTTTTTCATTTTATTCTTTATTATTGTTATCATGATGGTTATATTATTATTATTAATTATGTAATTGTTTAAACTTTTATTTTAACCCAATACACTAAACAATATTAAAAAAAAAAAAGTAAAACTTGCTTTAAAATTTTGAAGGGATGGTTTGCAAAGACAAATGATGAAACTGAACTGAATAATGAAAGTGAAAGAATTGCAGAGTGCCAGACAACTCTTAAATCACTTGACTGTTTAAAGATAATGTATGGATTACCATAGTTACCAAATGGGGAATGTATATTTCTGATTCGTAAATATAGATTTCACTTAAAATATCACCTCCCTTGAAGTAATGCAGAATTTTAAATGATATTTATTATAAATTATTTAATTAAAATTGAAAAAAAAAAAAATGTAAACAATTTTTGTAAAAATTAATTATTCATCAAAAATATTTTCTTAAGACAATATTGTCCTTAATAAATCTTATTTATAGAAGAAATTAAAAACTTTTCTAATTAAGTAATGTCAAAAAAAAAAAAAATAATTTCACTCATTTGTGAAGATGTCCTGAAAGTTTCATTAAAATCTAACAATTATTTGATTTTTGCAAGAACTTCCAATTCAATGTGTTTTTTCACCAGAAGAAAGTGCAAAAACACTAATCATAATTATGTTGGCCACTGACATAAACAGAAGATTTTTAACCAAAGTTTTGAATGTACTAGAAAGGATTAAAAAATTTCAAAAAATAAAAAGATACTTTGGTCTTTTTTAATAACAAACTTTTTGATGATAAAACTTTTTTTATTAAGTTTGGTGCCTTTTTTTTCATTGTTATGCTGTTTTTCAGTGAAAAAAAAAAAAAAAATGGAGGTACCTAATACATATATTTTCTATATATCTTTCATTTAATTTCACTTTAGCTACAATGTTGAATAAAAAAATAAAAAAAATCTTTGTCCAGATAAATATGTGAAATCAAATTTTAATATTGTTCTTCCAGGTGCAGAACGTTTTAGGTGAACATATCAAAGCATACGGAGAAGAATCAGGAAGACGAAGACGACGACATGTAAAGTAAGTTGATTTATTTATAACCTAATATTGCATAGAGGATTTGTGTAAGTATAGTTCTACATTCAGATTTTCATAAAATCTCTTTTCTGCATTGATACATTTAAATTGTCTTTTTTATATTCATTCTTAAAAGAAATCCAATAATTCATTTCTAAGTACAATGGAATAATATCTTTGTCAATACTGTTTTAAGAATTGATCACCAGATGACAGGTTTTTTTTTTTCTTTTATCTGCAAAGTGAATGTTTGTAAATGGACATGTAGTATAATGCTTACATTTTATATCTTTATTTGCCTTCTTTTTTTTTTTTCATTTCACTCCAACCACTGGTATAGAGGGGGGTTACAGAGTGAAGATGAGAAAAGACTGGGTATAGTGAGGACTGAGGAAAGAATAAAAGCTGAATGGGGTTCAAGAAGATGGCGATTGACATTGATTTGAACTTTTTAAGTTTGTAGTTATCAGGGAATCAAGGAAATGGAAGGGAGGTTCCACAGGAAGGAAGTGTGAGAAAAGAAACTGTTGGAGTAGAAGTGACGGTTATATTTAACTAATTCAACAGTAAAAGGGTGGGACCTAGATGTCAATCTAGTAGCATACTTAAACTCACGTAGTCCAGGCACCAGGGGGGGGGAGCTTGTCAGAGAAGTTGCCATGAAAATATTTGTAAAAAAGACAGAGGGAAGCCATGTCACATTGGTGAGAAAGTGACTGAAGTCAGGATGACAAGTCAGGATCCTGCTCCAGTTAACCACAGTGGAGTGGAAGTACTTTTCAAAAGCAGTAACCAGGTTAACTTTGTCAGTGCTGATGGGATTTGCTATTGAGACAGAAGTAAATGGTAGTGTCATCAGCATAAATGCCTACTTGGGAATTGATGACATCAGGAAGATCATTGATGAAGATTAGAAAACGTGTAGGACCCAGGAGAGAACCTTGGGGAATGCCTGCATTTGTATGAAAGAATCTGGAAGCAAGCCTATTTAAAACGACCTTCATTTCACGATTTGATCAAACAATTGTCCAGTAATACCATAGCCCTGGAGCTTATATAGAAGACCAGCACATCACTTTTGAGATATCTAGAGTCACAGCTCGAGCTTCGTCGTTATTATCAAAAGCTTGGTATACATATTCAGTAATGGCTGTTCTTTGTTTTCATTCTATAAATACTATTGATTAAAAAAAAAAAAAAAAAAAAAAAATTTCAAATTATTATGAACACACCTACTTTATTTTTTTTTTCAATGTCAGTCAAATTATTCTGAGTTACATGTAGAGTGCTTTACTCTGTTACAACTTAGCTGACCTAAACATGAGAATTAATTTAACTCCTGAGCAAGTTGCATTATTGCATACCTTATCTTAAATATCCACTACATTTTTTTTTTTTTTTTAAGTTAATTTTGAATGAAAAATACATGAAAATGTTGTCAGATATTTAAGATATAGCTTTTATTTTTTAATCTTGGTTGTTTTGATTGCATTTCAGTTACTGTACTTTGGCTTTTCTAAACTTAGCTTACATTTTCTAAATTAAAGATGACATCAACTTAGTGAAGAAAGACAGTTATGAAAAAAAAGAAAAATGTCAGATTTTGGGACAGGGTTTCAGCATCTACTCTGTGGGGGTAGAGAAAAAAAATTTCATTCATTATTCCCTGAATGATGAACACCTTAAATAGTGGAATAAAAACCCAAGAGGTGAATGCAAGTCCAAAATTGTAAAAGAAATTAAAGGTATTATTGAAATTGGAGTTTTAAGTATAGGTTTTGCCAAATTTTCTTTTCTTTTTTTCATGTTGCCACAAAATTTAGTAACTTGTATTCAGTGTTTTCAATTTTTAAAGATATATGCATATTATCACTGGTCTGATGTGTTAATTTCGTTTTGAATTTGTTTTTTTAGTCATGTCGAATATGATGTTGGTGGTGTGAAGCACATGCGAATGAAGTTTTACATTGAGGGACAGCATAGAAAAGCAACTGTAAACTTAGAAATGAAACAGGTAAAAGCTTTCTTCAATGATTTAAGATATACAGCATTAACATGTAAGGACATGTTCAAATCAATTACGAGTTGCTTCCCTTGTATTGATTAACTATTAGTTTTAATCAGATACTCATGTACGGAAATATCTTGCTGCTATTATCAACCGAGATTCCCCCCAACACATCAGTCTTATGGGAGAGATGCTAACTGGAATTAGATTAATACAACTACACCTCCTTATTTTGAGAAATAAATTTTATATTAATTTAAGATATTGTATTTTTTATATGAAAGTTTTTTTTCTTTTTCTTTTCAGAATGAAAGTGGAAAATATGAATACCGTTATCTTTTTGTACAAATGGATAGCTACCCACATCAAATAATAGTGCTGGAAGATAACCGATGAATAAAGCGAGCAGAATAATACTGGCCACAAATTTTTCAATTTAGTGTTTACAGTAAAAATGAAATGTAAATATGTGAAGGACATTCTATTCATGAGATATGAATGTGAACTTTGACTACTTTAACCCTACTCAGCTTTTCTTTTTCTTTTTTTAACTTTTGTGTAAAGTTACATGATTTCTCATCCAATAATCTAAATATAAATTTTAAGCAAAAAAAAAATTAAATTTATAAATTGTTTTTTTAAATATAGTTCTTCAAATGAATTTCAAACCATAAAAGATCAGTGTCAACAGAACAATCCTCATTAAAATTTGTATACTCAGGAAGATTAGATATCGCCTATCATTTATATATAAAATATAAGAATTTTTTTTTTGAGTTCATAAAAGTTTAATAAAAGGATAACAAGCACTTCATGCTTTAAAATATTTACTGACTTGTTATGGATTTACATTAAATAATAAATATGAATAACAAAGTTGTTACATTGCTGTAACTATTCAGAGTTGAATTCTGAAGATTCTCAGCCTGATGTTACTTCTTGTCATTTTCACCAACTGCTTCACGTTGCTATGACAGCAAAAGAAAACAAGGAAACAGAAAATATTTCTCTCTTTTTATTCAGACCATTTCACCACTATTCATTTGGGGACTGGACCACAATGAGCATGTAATCTTTATCTGGAAAAAAGGAAAAGAAAATGACAAATGTTTATTTCAAAAGACATTTTAAAGACTAATTCCCTATCAAACTGATGTAAGAGATGTAGGAAAGACTCTAGAGAAGTATGATAGTGACGTTTGACATCAAATTTTAGTTTTTACTTAATGTCATTATGTATGCCAGAATATTTTAAATTGATTCCATAGATTGCTTAAATAAACTGAAAATATTTTTTGTTTTAAAGAAACTTGTAAGACAGGTAACTGGCTGGAGAGATTGTTTCAAACATGCAGTAGTCAAGGAAATGCAGAGTTTATTAACCTGGTGCAACCATAATTTCATGTTTCTTTGATCTGATTCTCAGGAATGTCAAGTCATTGGAAGGATCAATATCTCGTACTGTGCTCCTGGCTTTAGCAGTCAACTCTAAGATCAATCCAGCATATTGTACCGTGGTAGAATTGTCCATTGTTGTCCGAATTGGAATGCCTATAATAATGAAATATCAAAAACTAGAAAAATATTTAATAGGTTTTTTTTTTTTTTTGCTTATAAATTATAGTTGAAGACAAAGTTGAAGAGAAAACTTTTACATGACAGCAGCTTCTTTTTTGTCTAAAATTTTAATCAGTAATAATTGCTTAATATCAATTAACATTGGCAAAATTTAAAAAAGGACGAAGTCCAGGAATGTACCTATTTAGGCTAAATGATAAAATTAAAGAGTCCATGAAAATAAAATAAAACAAGGATTGTTAGCAAGCATTTAATAAAACAGAAACAATGAAAAGCACTTTGCACACATGTTCAAAATATGAAATATAATGAATGCTAGCTGACATGGATTTGAAACTTTGAAATACAGAAAATGTTATCAATAACTGTAAAAGATAGAAAGAGGTCACTATGGATTAGGGAAATGATTAAGCAACAAAAAAAAAAGTGGACAGTATATAAAAAGAATAGAGCAAGTGCAGCTCTGCAGTGAACTTTTAATGGTTGATAATAACGATTTGAAACAGGAATTAAGATTAAGTGTTGATGAGAAAAGGAAAGAATAAATTAATAACAATTAGAAGCCATAAAATGAGTTTCAAGAAAGCTCCAGAAAGAATTGAACTTGAAATAAATCAAGTATTAATTAAGATTTATTAAGACAAGATTTTCTCAAATTGCCTCAAGGGCAGTATGACAATTTCTAGTCTTCTGGCATTTTCCAAAGCAGAATTCTTGCTAGATTTATTTAAAATACTACCAAACATTTTTATAGCTTACCAAGTCTAATATAGGGGCTCTGAGAACAAAGTATTCCACAAGGGGCATCAAACAAAGGTCACATCTTATTTAAAAAAAAAAAAAAAACATGCAATAAATTGATGCCAGGGTTTTGTGAAATTTTTATATAAACTAGCCAATACTGAAATTTGAGAAAGACATGCAGGGAAAGAAAAAAAAAAATGACAATATAGATAAAGTCGAGTTTCAATCCTCTTCCCAGTTGCTACTTGGAGGTTTCTCAATTTATTACAAATTACTGCTAGAATAATTTTCCTGCTAGAAGACTGTCAACCAGGCTACATAGTTTAATAATTCTTTACTCCTTATATACTTTGAAATTCTTCAATATGTTTTTCATTAAACCCATTATTAGATATAAACAAACTTGATTTGTGCCTTGAAATTAGTTTTCAGCAAAGAAGTTACCAGGATTGTTAGGATTTTTCATACCTGAAATCTCCACAGAATTACAAAGACCACTTGGCAAAATCCCTGTAGAATCTGATTACCTCCCAGCTTATTGACATGCAATGGCCATGAAGATTTAACAAAAAAAAAAAAAAAAAACACACTGCCAATTGACTGCAACAAGAATACTATGTATTTGGTAGTGCTGGCACAGGTAATAACAGATCAATGAAACAAAAACAAGCCACAGCTGCAATACCTGTCTGGCCTGTAGGGAGACAATAATTAACTTCCCTTGGATTGAGTGGGTGGGAGATGGGGCGTTGCTTCTGCCCCTTTAGAAATTTACTTTTGCTCATTGAACGGTTAACATCAACATCTTCCTAATTGCCTGATGTTCACACACGTGGAGAACAGACATTATGTTCACTGCTTTTTGTTGAGTGAAAGAGAGACCCGTGTCTCCAACTTTGGTGAGACACTTTATTTCACCTTGTCAAGAAAACCAGAGAAAGTAAGACATTAGTGTTTATGTTTTTGTAGCTCAGTTCAGGGATACTTGTTCTTGGAGCAATGTGTACATTCATCCATTTTGGGAAATGTGCAGATTGTTGTAACATTTTTGTATAATATAATATGTACTTATTAAATGTTTTAATCGTGTACAGATATTCATCTTTTCTTTCATTTCCATTTATTCACTGTTTGTATATATCAATAGATACACTAATGCTAATATTATTACCTGGTGAGTGGGAAATGATTAAATATCATTCTTAGCACCAGATTGTGAGTAAATTATGACTGGCAAATAAAATGACATTAATATGACAATGTCCTAACTTGTTTCTTTGATATATTTAGTTTTATTTTATTACTGCATAGAATATCAAATTATTCGATAATTTTGAGAACAAACCTTGTCATTGCAATTTTTGTTCATACTATCAAGCTCCTATTTTTTTTTTTTTTAAATTATTGTTCCCACAGTATTTTAGCTGGTCCAATCTACAAATTAGATGTACAAGCCATAAAATTCCATAGATTTCCTTTTTAAAAGAAAATGGTAGCATATCAGCTCATTCCTAGTAACACAGGTGAAGTTTAAATAACAGATAAGGATAATCATTGGAATATGAAAAATTGAAATGATGTACATTAACTTCATAGACTGATGTACAAATTAGACCAGAATGGGAGGAAAAACATTGAAGAACATCCTTGCACATAAAAATATGGAATAATAACACATTGATTTGGACCGTTTCCAACAAACAAACAGCATGAGGGACCTGTTTGAAAATGTTGAAGTGGATGACCTACTATCCTTCACAAAACAAATGTTCATACTTCAAAATAAGATGAGAATCTGATGAGACATCTTTTGTTTGAAACACCTTAGTACTATATATATATATATATATATATATATACACACACACACAAACTTTATGTAAATGTTCTTGAGAGTTATTATGTAGAAAGGATAACATTAAAACTAGTCATTGTGATTTTTCTGGTCTAGTAAAACTTAAATATTTGGTCTCTTACATTACAGGAAATGAAAAAGTAAAAAGGGAACAAAAGAAGGACTGATTTCAACATTGAATGACTCACCAAAGGTTGAAATATATCTACCAATCTAACCTAATCAATCCAGTTAGTGTATTTGTCACAATTCCTCAAGATTGCATTAACTGAAATATTATATAAAAAAAAAAACAGAAACCTTAGTCTAAACAACTCTCAGAAGAAAATGGATATAAGATGCAGGAATTGATTAAATAAGTTTATACAAAATTAAAACTTTGTTATTGAAAATTAATCTCTGAAATGAAATATGAGACATACCATAGAGAAAAATCAGCACAGGAAACAATACGCAACCTACGGTCATATATTTCATGAAATTTGACAAATTTTTAATCTGCATCTTCCTTAAAAGGTAACATTTTCTTCATTTTAAAGTCCTGTTTTTGAGATTCATTTTTTATTTTTAGAATATAAAATTAGCAAATTAAAAACTTAATGCAAATCTGGCAAATTGAATGGAGAAAAACAATTCTGCACAATATATTTATTCTGTTATGGGAATAGTTTCTGTAAAATTGATAAATATGCATTTTTTTTTTTTTTTTTACCTTCCTGGTTTATAACAATAATCCCCAGGACACCTTTATGGCTTTGGATCCTTTTCAAAGTTTCTTCTACTTCAGACTGAAAGAAAAACAACAACAAAAATTAATTTTATAATAAAAACATCTCTAAAATGTAAATATGCAACTTGACTTCGATTTTAAAATGTAATCATGTTTGAAAGTAAAATCAAATATTAATTAATATTGCATGATAGTTTACTAAATACACATATCTTCCTAATCTTAAATGCTTTGTAGTAGCTTATATTAAATACTAGCAGCATGGCCCGGCATTGCCCGCGCTTGATTCAAAAATCGTATGATTCATACAGCAATTGCTATCACTTGACTTAAAATATTTTTGCCCTTCCTTGCCTTTAAAGCTGTGCCCTTTGCTGTGCTGATGTTGCTACATGCCTTACTTCTTGTCTATCTCACACTGCAAATTTTTTCTAAGCTCTATATTAAACATTAAATCTGTTACGAAAAAAGAACTAAAGAAAATGAACAGAAAACCATCAGCTTTAAAAAAGGACTCGTAACTGGAAAAAATTGAAAAACAATGTTAACAACAAATACTTTTCACACCCAAACCAGTTTCCTGAAACATTGAGACTGGTCATACTACTTGGGTGGGGTTGTTGCCCTTGTTTTGTTAACCTGATACTTTGGAAACCATACATTGATCTGATTTTAAGTTGAAATAAAAACAGCTCAAAAAAAAGTATTTAACAACGCGAAGTCAACTGCACAGTGCCCAAAATGAGGTGTAAAGCTTAGATGTACTGGGCCACGTAGTGCAGGCGAGACATTCAACTTAAAACCCCCAAAATCCGTATCACCTGTGAGTTAATCGTTTTTTTTACAAAGTTTGAGTCCCAAATAAAAAATCGGTCTCCGGCATGACACAATTTCTAAGATTGTGGTGAAGAGGTGGCGCAAAGCAGAGGGCATTTTTAAAAGAGCTCCCTCAGCCATTGTGGCATCCCACTGGCTGTCGTCTTCCAAAAGGCCGAGACGGAGGCAGGCCTCACGAAAAGTGTCACATAAAACTCCATTAATCGTCAGTAAGTTATTGTAGCTCGTTGGCTTACTAACTTTGTGCAAAAGGAGTTGCAAGTAAAAACATTCCTGTCGCGATGGGGGAACCGTGAATACCCTTCCGAGTCTGGCGTCTTTTTTGACACCTGGATAGCCCTCAACATTGGCCCTGCACTTCTGCCGAGCCAAGGTGTTCTTTTTTGTCCACACGTATGAAGGCACGTCTGGGTACAGTAAAGTCCTAGCAAACTCATCCTGTCGACAAAGTTTGAAGAACACTGTAAGCATTGTGTCTTTGGTACACGCAGCCACATTCATTGCTGTATCCGCAGGAAAAATAACGAAGTTCGTCGTTTTCTAGGTGCACAGCAAGCTGGACGATTGCTGGGAAGTGTTCGTGGATGGAGAAGCTGAATATGTGCCAAGGGCCCTCTGTGCTGCTAATGACGCGCCCTGCAAGGAAGTCCTGAATTTCGTCTACAGAACCTTCCTGCCTAATACCAACCATTGCAGCATCAGTCCCTTTGTTGATGTACTTGCATACATACTTGATGGAGTGAACTGAATGGCAATATTTGACATTGATGTGCACATTGAACGCTTTTGTTAGCAGGGGACAGTATGGCACTACCCATCTGTTATCCACCTGGTGGCCCTTTACCACGGATGTACATCCTCCCTCAGCGGGACTCCTTCGCCGGTACAGTGGATAACCATCACTCTCTGTAATGGTTTTGCCATCGCTGTTGTGGCAGCTGGTGTAATTGTAATGCAACCCGCAGGGACCATGAATCATGTTGGCTGTCACTATTTCATACAATTCAGGGTCAGCCAACGGATCAGGAATTTCAGCAGAAATAAGATGATTGATTTCTGTGGCCTCAATCTTGCCGCACAGGCAAATTAGTATATGTGGTGAGGCAGGCCGTGTTTCTGCCAATCAATAGTGTGCGTGCGACAGCAAACAGTCCTTTGTAATCCCATCCATTAACTTTTCCAACTTCAGATGGTAAACACGTGCAATGAGGTCTGGACGGTTGTAGGCCGATTGCCCTGGCATAAGTTCTTTAGCAATTGCGTACCATCTTGGGTTACACGTGAAAATTATGAATAGGTCTGGTCGGCCATACTTACGAACGTATGTCATCGCATCTTGCATCCTCGTGTGCATGTATCGTGGACTGCCTGTGAACATTGCAGGTAGTATGCACATCTTGCCTATATTGCAAGGATCAGCGTCATTTCGTAAAGCATCACGGAGGTGAATGTAAGAGTCGCAGCGGAACTTGGTTTGATTCAATCTGATGTAACAGAGTCTTTCGGATTCCATCTTAGCAGTCATGTCTACTATGAATTGATGGAAAAGTTGCCGGCTTCGATGAAGATGATTGAATGTACCCTCATGTACCATCAATAGGTAGGCGTAGAAAGCCCTGAAAGACACTGTTTTTATGGGGGACCTATTTTGCAGAATGCCAAAGTGGTACCCATCTTCTCCATAAGGGAAGAGAAGTGGGTATTGCAGTGCATCGTAGGACCCGTGCGTTTCACTGATTCTTTGAAGCCCACTGATGCGTGATTCGATAACAATGTCACGTCTGTTGTGCTGATCACCGCTGACAATGACGGAAACTTCATTACTTGCGGGAGCATTGTAATGTGCTCTCCCTGAGGCTGTTTGTCAGCATCAATTACAATAATGAAATCAGAAGAAGTATTATTTTCGAGAGCATACTTAAAACTGCGGACATAGCTGTTTGTCTCGTGGAGCTTTTGTTGGAGACTCATTATGATATCCCTGCGAGGATGATTGTCCTGGCCTGTATCGTTCTCGGGAATAATGTCCATGCGGGCATCTGCCTGTTGATTGTAGTCAGCTATGAAGTATACTTGTAGAAATGCCGAATCAGTGGCAGTTTCCGGCAAAAGAGACCCAATCCGGTGGTAAAGCTGACCTTGAACCTTGAAGGTGGGATTCCAACCGACTTCGTGGAAGGCATTACCACCAAAGTACAATTGTACTGTCTGATTTTTGCGAGGAAATGTTTGAAGTCTGGACTGGAACCCTCTAACAGAGATTTCAACAGAGCAGGTAGCTCTTGAAAAGGTGGCAACTATACCTTACTGTCTGAACAACACAAACCTTATGACTCCCCAGGCCATTTTTTGGCATTGCGATGCCCACAGGCAACTGACATGGATCCTATTTGGAAGTCTTTGCTACCAGGAAGCCTCAAAACTGGCTCATAGTTGAATGCCAGCTTAAACCAAAACTGCTTTTGTGGGCTACAGAGCCCTCGCTCTGCATGGCACCGTTGGTTAAAGGAGCTGCAATGAAGCGTTTGCTCGTTTGGTTTGTGCGATAACGAAAAGCCGCTAACCGTCTGCTGGCATTAGCTTTGAAATGGATTGGGAGGAAGCCCTGCTGTTTTAGCACAAAAACTCCTCGTCAGGTCTGGGATGCGGCCTGAGCTAGGGGAAAAGGTCTAAAGAATTGGAAAATGGACTGCTGAGGGTGGAACCATTTTCACTCAGCACGTATGCGTTTTTTTTTTTTCAGTAAAGACACAAATAAAGGAAGTGCCTATTTTGGTAAGATGTGACGATTAAAGCAAAAGTGTTGACAAAGTCAAATATGTCATTTGTGGCTCAAAGTCAGACCTGGTAGCAGGGATAAAAAAGCCAAATTTCAATGGCCCTGCACCCATTCCAGAATTTGAGGTCAAATGTTTTCTTCCACTCCACTGCACACACTGACCTGTTTCTTCCCCTGCATAGCGTGACCTTAAATTAATCTGCATTTAGGAAATACCCAACTGGAAAAACATTTTTAAGGGTTGACTGAGTGTTGATTTGCACTCTGTTTGGGGGGCATTCAGAGTTGAAACTTCACATGGTGACTCCCAATTGCCTCCTCATAAATCCAATCGGTTTTCGCTAAAAACCAACATGTGGTTCAGGCGCAATCTGGGCGTATCGGTTTTTGGGTCTTATCAATTTTCCCCACTGTTTAGGGGTCTGTGGTCATGAAACTTCTGGACAACACTTCTAATGGTAGACTCTAAGAGGGTGTCAAATTTGGTTGAAATGCGATCATTCCTTCTGTAAACAGATTTTTTTCGATTATCGATTTTTTCGGAACCTGAGTCCGAACTAAAAAAATCGGGCTCCGTCATGTCATTACGGCAGCCATTCGCAAACTTGTGGTGAAAACCGCATTGAAATTGGGTGAGAAATGCGGCCTGGGCGAGGTAACAACGCCCACGACAAACAGACAACATGAGAAATATAGATAGTAAATAAAACTGTAAAAAACATTTAGCTAACCAAGCTTTCAATAAAACTTATTCACTCTAAGAATATTTTAATTGTTCAAATCTTCAGACATGAAGTAGAGATATGGAAATTTGCAAAAACACAGCATCAATTAAAAAAAAAAAAAAAAAAAAAAACCCTTCAAAACATTAAAAAACTTACATGTTGTTATCTTGCTGTTTTTTTTTTTTTTAAATCCAATGTCATAAGTGAATTTTTTTTCTCAACATACAGTTGATTTTCAAAATTTTATCATTGCACAGTTTTTTTTAAGTTTCTGATCACATTACCACAGCTGTTTGAACTGAACTTAAAGTCAATTCAGGTTTGCTATAGAAAAAAAAAAAATGGGGTTAAAATGTTAAAAAATAGTGAAAATTTTGCATTAATGGGAAATTAACCATGTTTTTGGGGAAAATCAGAAAGCCTAAATCATAATCAAACTATCTCAGGCATAAAATTGAGAGTTTTGAAGGAAATCAACATTCCTCGGGGGTCAAAACGCGACAAAGTCCATTAGTAATTTTCAAGACTGACAGGGGTTAAAAAATTGACATCTGGCCACGGAAATCTTTAGTAAAAGGCGAAAGATTTATCTGCAATTTCTGACCACCAGAAACTAAGTTTGTTCCCCCCACCCCCCAAAAAATAGCGGTGATAAGGAAAATTAAGCCAAATTGACTCTGACATATCTGGGTCAAAGGAGCAGCCAGCCAGCAATAAACGTTTAGAACAAGTTGTCGTCAGCTTGTAATAAAACACCCCTACTTCCAGATAAGGGCAAAGAGTGAAACAAAAAAAAAAAAAAGCGTCAACATTGGTAGGGCTTGATATAAGGTTTGTTTTTTTTGTTTTTTCAAACCTATGTTTGAACAATGGCTTGAAGTGTTTTGTTTTGTTTTTAACACCCTGCGACCCAGGCAATGACAACAACACTTAGCAGACAACATTATTTTTTTCGCTGCATGTCTTTCATATTTCCCATCGCTGGGTCATTTAAGCCCTTCATTTTATTCAATGATATTCACACCAAATTAAGGAGAAAGGGACAAAGTTTGAATTACATTATTTTGAAGTGAAAATAAATATTTTTTCATAAAAAGAAGGTGATGTTTTTCTTAATGGTACCTGCCGAGTGACATTTTCCACAGCTAAATCAAAGATTAATTACCAGTGAATAATTCCATGTGGAAACAATAGCCGTCTGGATCCTATAATGTCACCCGAAAAGGTCCAGAAGTTTACTGATTAATCGAAAACTTGTTGCGCATAATTGTTTTTCACAGTCAGTTTCCATTATTTCATCTTGATGTTGTCATTTTTGGATTCAGGAAAACAGTTTGGCATAGGTTTGCTTTAAGAACTTTACATTCTATGAGATGTTTAAAATGTTAAAAAACAAGGGTTTTAAACAGCCGTGTTCATTTTTTTTGGTGTACTTAGTTCTGATATTTTGCTAATAAGTCTGTCATCTGGTGAGATCCCATTCTTAGATATTTGATATCCTGAGAATTAAATTTTCTTGCAATTAAATTTACACTTATCTTGTCATGCCTGTATTACTCAGTCTGCCCAGAACCTGTTCTGTCTTATTTTTTTAGCCCCTCCTCAGTATTAGCCCCAATACCTATGTCATCCTGATAGACAATGTTTTGTTTTTTTTACTCCTTCCAAAAATTTCACAGTAGTCTTTTGGAATATGTCGCTGGATGTTTTAATATTGAATGGCAGACAAGTTCACTTTAGAGGAGTGTTCATTGTGGTACCTTCTTGAAAATGGTCTTCAATTTTAATCTGTTTATATGCAGATTCCAGATCAATATTGACAAAAAATTACATGAGACAGGCTGTTTCAATATTCGGTAATAGGAGTCTGAATATATCAGGTGATATACACCAACTTTGTAGTCACCACAAATTCTTTAATCTCCATTGGTTTTGTGTATGACCATGATTGGAGAAACCCAATTGTTGCCTCCCTGGCTGACCTTCTCCAATATTCTTTGTTCAATCATTTTATTAAGTTTCACCATAACCATGGGCAGAAGGTAAACTGGAACTTTATGAAACTGAAAATATACTGGTTGGCTATTCTCTTTGAGCCGAACACTTGTCTTGTAATCCTTTAAAAGTCGAATCTCAGGTTCTTCTAATTTTATGCGATTAACTAACTTTGAGACGAATATATCAATCCCCAAGAGACCATGATCTTTTATGCACTCCACAAATCTGATTGGTATTATCTTGAACACCCCCTGAAAGCCTTCAAGTGTTTTAATGATGGACCTGTCAAATTGTTTCAACTGCAATTAGTCCTCCATAATTTCAGTCTTCCTTTCCCATCAAAATTCCTGGGTATTAACGTTACATCACTACCTGTATCGACTTACATTAGTACAATTATTCCATTTATTTTTTACTCTTTCTCTATTCTTATCTTGCATTTTTACTTCATAAATTTCAGTATTTCTCATCAGAGGATCTATCTTCACTTCTACTGGTTTTATATTTACATACTGACTGGAAATGGTTTTTCTTTTATGCAATTAAAACACATCTTTCGAAAAGCCAGGCATTTACACTAATTCATCTCATTCTTTTTACAAAAATGACATTTATGTAAACTTGTTGTAGTACAGTATGTCTCCCTGTTAGTCTTAGGGGTATTAAATCTTTGAACTAACTCTAGCTGCTATAAAAATTCCAAACTCATTTTAATATTCATGTTCTGGACTTGAAGCTCTTTCAAAATGTGCTTACTTGAGACATCATATAGTCCTTCAATTAGACAACTGTATTAATCCCTCTTTTATAGACATCAGTCCTGTACCCAACTTTTCAAATTCACAGTACCTCAATGCTTCTTTTAGCCTGTGAACATACTGTCTAATGGTTTCATCTGGGTTTCGCCTAATGCCTCTCAGCTATGACCAGTTTCTTTTTTGGATGTACATTTGCTTGTATGATGTTGGCAATTTCTTCAAATTTCAAGTCTTCTAACATCTTCAGAGAGACCATTACAGAGATATTTTTTATGGCCTCACAACCCACTGATTTCATTTACTCTTCTTCTATATTTGCTGTCACTCAATTTCTTGACCCTTGCCAATGCTGCATATCATCTCATCCAAGTCTCAACATGTTTAGGATCCTCTAATGAAGTTAGATATTCTATCTACAAAAAAGTACTTGCTAGGGGGGCACCCATGAAATGGAAATCATATTCTTCTCTCTCCTTTTTAGCTCTGGCTTTTAGATGTAGTTGATATTGATAAAGAACACTATTGACTAGGCGTGTTTGCTTCATTGGTCCTCTTTTGAACTAACACATGCTTGTTACACAAAAGCAAGCACACTATTCTTATAATTTGTTTTAGTGTTTTTTTCCATTCATTAAAATTGTCTACACATGCAATTCCTTTTTTTAGTAAGATGCATTGTCATTTGTTATACATTCATTGCTTTTTGTCACTCATAACAAATGATGACCATGATGAAATTTTTTTTTTCTTGGATACAAAAAATACAAAACTAGCTCAACTACGCATCAAACACAGCACTGCAACATTTAAATCTAACTTGACACATCACTTGGAAAATTTTCACCAAATGGAAAATACAACTTTTTCTAACAAGTTTGAAATACACCTCATTTTCTTCAAGAATAATGCCCAGAATACATAAAATAAACCTATGTGGGCAACACAAGAAAATATTACTCAAACACAAAATAAATCAACTCCTGTCTCATACTACAAAGCAAAAATTTAACTGCATTGTCTTGCTCAGGCTTAATAGAAAAAAAAACATGAAATAACTCAACAGATTAACAGGAATGATTAAGACATCTGCAAGTACAATTTAATAATGCTGGAGAAATATCGACTATAACACTAGATATCTTCAAAAGTTCTCATGAAACATGTATCAACACTTGGTATCAATTTCAACAGCATCAGCTCAACAACTTTCCAAATCAAAGCTTTTTGTAACTGTTAATTTTTTGTGTTGCCAAGCTGAATCCATGAACAGCAAAGCAAACCATTGTCTAAACAAAAACCAATTCAACGTCAAGCATTGGAAAACCACAAAATTTTAAGTCATATCAACATAGGGTCTCACAATTTCATGTTTTTCAATGTAAAAAACTGACATATTTCCAGAATATGCTACATTGATTCACCAGAAATTCTACAGCACCACGATATGGCAGTACTGTAGACAAGTACATTTTTATCAGCATATTTATACATACACATCTCAATTATACCATTTAACTTTTTTTTTCTTCAGCCTATGAAAGACAGCATAGAACATACTTGAACTTTATAGACATATTAGCAGAATAAAATTCTGCCAATCTGGAGACAGTCCTGTGGTTTAATAGTGCACTTAAAGTCTATAAAAAAGGAAATCATATTCTCTCTCTCCCCTTTTTTAGATCTGGATTTCTGATGTAGTTGATGCCAATAAAAAATGCTGCTGACTATGCATGTTTATCCATTGGTCCTCCCTTGACTTTTGAAGTCAATCATACACTAGAACATTCTTCTACACATGTAATTCCTTTTGTGAACAACATATATTGTTTTATATTTATTTTTGTGTCTATTATTTTTACTTGGACTTACATTGAGTCTGCCAATATTGCTTGTGGGATAAATGTTCCAGGAGCCCATAAATATTTACTATCCAAAGTGGTGCTCCTGCAACATAATGGTGACTAATATTTACCCAAACATTCTAGTATCCTGCAACAAGCCAATGAACAAGAAAAAAAAATAAAATGGTGACACAACACAAGAAAGCTTAAACTTTAGTATAAGACACTTGTTCAAAATTAAGTTATAAGTACGAAGCTGAAATCAAATCTTACTAATGTTTGCTAATACCATTTACATACACACACATCATTCTGTTAGCTGCTCCTATAAAAGGCTTTTACATTTTCTTTCAACCATGTCTATAAAATAATCAAAATAAATTTTACTGCAAATACATTTTTAAAATAAAATATCAACATCTCTAATATCCAAAACAAATTCTGATTAATAGTCTTTTTCAGATTTCTTTATTAACTATTAATTTTGTCACTAAACTATAATCATGTAATACTAGGTACCACCACAGAAAAACACAATACCTAAGGTTTAAAATGAATTTTTGAAAATGAAAAATCTTTCATGAAGTTTTTATTAGTTTTGATTTCAATTAATAGATTTAATATTTCTAATAAGCAAAATACTTTGCTGCATTTTACAACTAATTTAAATTGACTAGAAGGAATTTTTTTTTTGTTAAAATAATAGGTTAGCACCCCTTTTTAGTCATCTTTCATCACAATGTAATTCTCTTTATTAAAAAATCCTCCAAAAATAAAATATATTTTTCTGAAACATTATTTGAGGAATATTATCTGAATTAAAGTATAATTAATCTGATTTGAAACAAATATTATTTACTTTTATTTTTTAGTTTAAAATATTGCAGAAATGCATTTTTTTTAAAAAACAGCAGTAGTTGTTTATTTATAAAAGCAATTAAAAGCTTTTCTAATTAAATAATGTTATAGTTTTATTGCATTTTTTATTTTACAATTCGGAGCAGATTTTCAGTAAATTGTATTTCTGTTAGAAAAATTTCCAAGGAGTCCTGCTTTTTAATCTTTAAGTAACTAATATGAAGAGAGTGGAATAATTTTAACATGTTGAAATTTCATAAAATTAAGTAACAGTATTTACATTATTTGAACTATTGTCCCCATCTTTGTTGCCATATTTATTACAATGTTTTGGCCGTTGTACACTCTGGCCTTCTTCAGGTGGTTAGAGTGTCAAACTGAACCCTTTATTTTGCTCAGTGGGCTAGAATGTTCTAGTTCCACGTGCCATGTCTAATGGATGTCAGTTATCAGTTATTTCCTGTTAATTCACCTCTTCAAGTTCTCCATTGCCTTAGGCTTAACTTATAACTCTTTCGTCCTGTCACTGGATCTAATTAACGCTTTTATCCACTGTGCCATGTGTCCTTATGGCAGTGGAGAGCTTGGAGAGGTGAATTGATAACTGATAACTGACATCCATTAGACATGGCATGTGGAACTAGAAAAGTCTACCCCAGCGAGCAAAATAAAGTATTCAGTTTGACATTCCAACCACCTGAAGAAGGCCGGCGTGTACAACGGTCGAAATGTGATAAATATGGCAACAAAGATGTGGGCAATAGTCTGAATAATGTAAATAGTGTACATAATACCTCATCTCAGAGGGGGATAATTTAAAAAAAAAAAAAAATCAAAAAATAATTTAATTTATTTGTAAATAATTCCTAAAATTTTATTAAAATCCAACAATTATTTGATTTTTGCAAGAATTTCCAAAACAATGTGTTTTTACTGTAAAAAAAACAAAAAAAACCCTAAATTTCCCATAATAGTATTTTTGGCCCACCTGCTGATTTCACCAAAATTTCGAACGTGCTAGAAAGAATTAAAAAAAAAAAAAATTAATAAAATGATCAAAAAATACATTTAGTCTTTTTTTTTTTTTTAATTTTGACCATAAAACTTTTTTATCAAGCTTAGGGGCGGGGAGTTTTTTCGTCATGTTATGCTTCAGTCAGTCGCTCAACTCTTGACCGGCTGAACTCTCTCGCTTCGGGCGGGTGGAACCCGAAGGAGGCTACGCCGAAGGGCGGATTCTCTTCCTGGGGAGGTAAACCGACCCTGAACCCGTTCAATGGGCATATTTTTGGAGATCCCACGTTAAAAAGGCCTTGTGCCACATGACGCCCTGAATATCGTCATGTTATGCTTCTCTTTTTTTAATGAATTTTTGGGGGTACCTTAAAAAATCACTTGTGCCTTCTATTGCAGCCTAATGTAACTATCAGAATTCCAGCGGTAAATGACAGATGTAAAGCTATTTTCAACATAAGTAGTCAAATTTTACAACCATTGATTGCAATATGCAAAAAAAAAAAAAAAAAAAAAATCACGAAATTTTTAAAATCATTAAATAAAAATAAAAAAATTAATCAAAGGAAAAAAAGGCTAGTTTCCTTTCAAAAATATAGAACTGGTATCCACATTAATATTTTTAAATGAAATTTGCATTCTTAAAATCAATTTTTAGCTTTATTTTCTAATACAGAAATGTACTTTTTATGTTTATATTTAGAGCGTTTCAAGAAGTTTATAAAAAAAAAATGCATTGCCTGTCTATGTAAGTAATGATGAGCACAAGTTTTTTATTTTTTATTTTTTTTACTATTGCGCAAACAGTCAAACTTGTATCCAAGGTGTTCACTGACAAGAGAACTTTATCAAATGAATTTCATAGACTCGAACATATCCCATATCACAGATCCTACATGTGCACAAATTTTAATAGTGAGGATCTTGAGAACGTCTTCAATTTTTAAAAGGAGGAGACATAATTCAAAGCTCACGGTTCTTGTCAATACCAGATCTTTGGAATTACATCCTACACAAATTATTCTTTGTTAATCTTTAGATTAGAAAGAGCAACTAAGCGTGATCTTTATTCTTCAAAAAGTGAGAAAAATTGGGGAAAAAAATAATAGTGTTAAAAAAATCGTACTTGAACTTGATAAATCTACTAATTTAAAAATTGCTTCGTAAAACAAAAACTGTTTTTTAAGCGGTATGTTCACTCACTGGTCAGCTGTTTGGAGACGAAGTAAATTTAAAATACTCCTTAACGTTTTTTCATGCATAATTAATTTATAAATTTTATTTCTAAATGTTTTTCTTTTCAAAAATACAAGTTAAAAAGCTATTCTAACTTAAAAAAAAAAAAAAATGCATTGCAAACGGAAAAAATTACTTTAAGTTTAAGAACAAGTATTATTATCAATTTTCTATTTAATTTTATCTTAAAAAAAATACATGTATATTTTCAAATCAGTGATGTCTTCAAATTAAAAAAAGCAACAAAAACAAAAATATAACTTTTTTCTCTTGTTTACTAAAAAAAGGTGTCTTTTTAAAACTAAAAGAACACTAAATAGCTAAACTTAAAAATAGCTTCGCTTAAAAACACACGATATAAATTATTTTGCAATGCATATCGCAAGTTATGAAAAATAGATTCAGATTTCAGTGTATACCAACATCAACAAACGAAACCCCACATTTTAAATGGAAATGGAATTAAAATGCCAAATTCGTTTTAAGACAGCCTAAAACTTCTACTTCTTCACCAAATCCCAAATATAATTTATGGCAAATAAATAAAAAAGACAAACATTTTTACTTAAAAAATTCATAGTGATTGATTAACAACTTTAGTTTAGAGTAGACAATCAAATTAATGGATGTCCATAAACAGTACTAAACACTAAAACAGTGACGTTAAATACGTAATTATTACTTAAACCGTGAGAAAATCATGTTTAGTTTACGTCCCTAGCTCAGTTTCCTCCATCAACTTGATTCAATCTGCGTTGAAGCTGTTTAAAATACGTTTAAAAGAGAAAAATGAATATTTTTATGAAAAATGTCCTATTAAAATAATTATTCTGAAACTTGTCAGTTGCTGTTTTTGTGAAGCTCCGAGAAAAAGTAGTCAGGTTGGTTAAGAAGCTAAAAAAAAATGATCGACTTAAATTAACAAAGCTGTATTTTTTTTATAATTGTCGTTTGTTATTCGTTATCGTTTTCTCAAAGCACTGAATCAGAAAAAAAGTGAAAATACAACAGGACACAAATTCCATATCATTCGTTTAAAAAATGTGTTTATGAATGGAGTAAGGTGAAATTTTAGCAAGCTAAGTAACAAGACATTTTATTTTTATTAGTCCGAAAAGAACGAACTGACAATATTTCAAGATTGTAAACAATAATCTAAATCAAGATAATCTGTGATTATTAATCGTAGCTATAAAATCTTACTATGAAAATAAAAAACAACTTTACCATTTTTCTGTGTCAACTCGGAGAAAGAATCCTTCCAACTGGTTGCTACGAAACTAGCGCATGCGCACTCTGCAATAGAAATGACGTAAACGATGTTTCAATGTCGTTTTTTGTAAAAAAATTTTTTTTAAATATCTTTAAACAAATACAATAACTTTTTGAGCAGTGCATTTTTGTATGGATAAGTTTGGAAGCAAAAGTATTAAATTCGTGTCAATAGTAAGGTTAAAAGTTAGCTGCCCCTTGAACGCTTGTTTTCTAGCTTGCATACCTAGGTTAGTATTCATTAGCTTTTCTAACATGTTGAGTCACGTTTTGACCAAGCCTTAACAACAACAAACACAAATTATGCGACTTCAGGGTTGTTCACAAAACATACTAATTTAAAAATATGGTTCCATCACTACATAGGAATTACCACTTATTTTGAAACTTACTGAGTTTTATAAGCTATTTAGCACATACACTTAATTAGTTTCTTAGGATATGCTTAGAAACTAATTAATATTATGAATGTATGTGCTTATAAAACTCAGTAAATTTCAAAATAAGTTATTCCAAAATTCGCTTGAAAATGAAACAGGACTAGGGACTTTAATTTAATTTTATAATTGAATTCGAATTTTTTAGTTTCTCTTTTAGAAACATGGTAATTCCTATGTAGGGATGGAAGGAATCATATTTTTAAATTAGTAAATTTATAATATTTATGCTCTGTAGATTTGCATTAAGCACTGTTTTGTAAAAATAAAAATATTAATAAGAACACCGGATTATATATATATATATATATATATATATATATATATAAAATTGTCGGACTTAGTCCATTTCATAATATTATGAAATGATCTTGCGGTGGACTTTACCACATTTATTTAACTTAGATTAGGAAACCAAACTGACGTGAAGAAAAAGGGGATAAGCCAAAGACATCATTATACATAAAATTTGTATTTAACAAGATGTACAAACAAGGATGTGAAAGAAAAGCATGCATTGAGTAAAACGAGAGTTGCCTCTCTTTAACTATCAATTGTTCCAAAGTTCACTGAAAGAAATAAGAAGATTGTGTAGCTACTGCTACGCTCTCCATGCACACAATTTATTCGTCTGCGATTGGCTAGTAAATAGATACTCCTTTCTACACCAGATTCTATTCAACATAGAATCCTGAACATTCTTATTCAAAAGAAATTCTTTCGAACATTCAATCTTATTCAGAATACAGTTAAAGGGAAGCAACATTTTCTCCCTTAATTACATAGCATTACATGATTGTTTTGTATATTATTGTTTCAATATATATTTTATTGTTGATGCACAACTGGGGTCTCGTTGTTTTGGTTTTGTTTTTTGTTTTTTGAATCGTTAAATTTATAATAGATAAATACTCTTAGAACACGCAATTACATTTGATAACCTCAACGCATAAACCCCAAGCAGCATTTACAGTTGTAATAGTTTCTGGTAATAAATGTTTTCAACAGTTTTACTGTGTAAGAAAAATATTATGTGAGTATAGGGAATATTCAGCATGTGAGTGGTGGTGTGAGTGAGAAGGTTGGCGCATGGTTTCAACTGCCGCCGAATCCTGTGACAGCTGAAATCTCACTAATTTACTACGAATATTCTTTGCTTATAGGTGACCATCGGCCCCGAAAGCGCTGTGCGGGAAGAATCACTCTTCACGTGCAGACAATCTGATTGGTTGGCATTGACCAGTCAGCGAGCGAGCTTTGGGGAGACTCACCAAAAACCTCTGTATTTTGTAGGCATTGCATTATGTTCACTTTAAAACATAATTAGTAAGAATGCTAGGAATATGAAAGTATTATCCTAAAAATAAGCAGATATAATGTTTGTAATTTATTTAATCAGACATGCCTAACAGAGAATTTGCTGCCAAAATACACACACACACACACACACACACACACACATATATATATATATATTTATTCAAAACCTTCCGTTATATATATATATATATATATATATATATATATATATATATATATATATATATATAGAGAGAGAGAGAGAGAGAGAGAGAGAGAGAGAGAGAGAGAGAGTAAACGTAATAATCCATTGTTATATAATCCAAGTGGATCCTAGTAATATAAAATGTTAAAACTGATCCACAAAAAGAGCTCAATGTATTTATTATTACAGAACAAATGTAGTACACAATAAAACCCAAAATTACTTCATATGGGGAAAAGACCAATTTCCCCCGGCTAAATCCTTGTCACTCGTATTCAACTCCATTATAGAAACTGAGTTCATGTCAGAATTAGAAATTTAACTGCGACAGCTGTCGAAAAATTAATACAGAATTTATCCATTTCAATGTTTCAGTCAGACGAAAGGAGGATGGAAGGTATTAGCCTTAAAGGGAAGAGGTTTTATAAACCTTATGACATTAAATTGGGGTTATATAAAGAATGAAATGTTAAACTAAGAGAGAAACGAGAAGAATTTTTAAAAATTTATATAACTAATGTTAAGTTTAAAAATACCATTTCCTACTTAAAAATACACTTCCAAAGATAAATTATACTTAAAAATAAGATATATTTGATAATTTAAAAATAAGTTATATTTAGATAATTCATACTAAAATTACGTAAGATTATATTTAAAAAACAATTATAATTAATAAAAAATGGTAATATTAAAGAATAAAAATATTTAAAAATAAAATTTTTTATCAATATAAGATAAAATAAATTACACATTAGAAAAAAATAACTTTAAAGATAAGTTAAATCAAAAACAAGTTATATTAAAAAAAATACTAAGTTATATTTAAAAAAATTAAAATATATAGATAAAGAGGTGTAAGTGATAAAAGGAAAGAGAGTTCTTAGAACACGGGACAATTATAAGATATAATTAATATGGTGTAAAATGGAAATATAGAAAGCAGAATTAGAAGTATGGTAGCACCTGTTCGATGAGAAGGACGCCTTCCCAGAGATCTGCGTGGTCGAGATAGGATCCTCGGAATTGAAAAAACTTTCCAGATTTTGTGCAGGGAGGGTCCCGGTAATGCTCCATCCATCGCTATTTAGGGCGTTAAAACTAACGTATCCTATGGAAGTTGGCGGTAGATGAACGGTTGACGTCTGAGATGAGCAAGAAAAATACGTCGGGGTCCGCATCTCGTTTTTTCGTCAATTTGGACGGTTCCTGGTGTATTCGTCGCGCATAGTCTTAGTGGGGGACTGGAATGCCTCTTGGACCCTAACTTAGACAGGGGGCAGCTAGCGGGAGGTTGGGAGATCGTATCTTGGGTGATCTGATCGGCGAGTTTGGTATCGTCGATAGATCCCGGGTCGATCACTCCGGGGGGGGGGGGGAGATGTGGCCGTGGACACGTAGTTGGCTGTCTACCCAGGTATACACCAGGAATGTTAGTCAGAAGGGCCGATGTAGATTTGTTAGATTGTCCCACGTTCCACTGGTTAGGCTATTCGGACCACAAACTTGTCTGTGTCCGTGTGAATTAGTGAAGGATCCGCTCTGCGACTGGTTCGGTTCTTTGGCGATCGAGTTACACTCTTTCTGGTCTTGCGCGCCAGCGGCGGATCATGTCAGCAATCCTAAGTTTTTGCTTATATGGCGATTGGTTCGGAATAGGTTACTTCTCAATGACGTAGCCTTCAGATAGGGCTTGGCGGAATTGCCTGACTCTCATCAGTGTGACCTTGGCTTAGAGGAAACGGCTTCGCACACTTTCTACCATTGTCCTCGTTTGCGCTCCCTCTGGGACTATATCGGCGAGTTGACGGCTCCTGTCACCACCGAAAAGCTCATGTTCATTGATCGCGCATACGCGTGTGTCAATGTGTCGCCCTTGTATTCTGGGGTGAAAGGGATTGCGGTTCTGACGATTGTATCTACACCGGATGCTATAATTGCCTGAAATGCATCTATGGCTGTATCAACAGTTCTCGGGTTTCATTCTGTGCGACGCAGTGACCTTTACTGGACCAGCTTGTCGACTGACCTTATTATTGAACAAGTGATGATGAGATACATAAACAGCAGAAGTGGACTAACTAGGGGACGAGGGTTTACAGAATCAATGAGATTGATGTGGGTGTATAGCATGCATACCTGCGACCGTGACAACATTGACCATGACAACATTGACCTGTCTTGCCCAGATAACCAGCGAGCAGTACGGAGAGCTGACGAGAACACGTCGGAAGAGAGATATTGTTGATACGATCCGAGTCTGTAATAGGATCTCTCAGCACGACCTATTGACCCAAGCCAGCCATCAATCATCATTTGTTATGGTTACAATGTAGGCTTGTCCATAAAAAAACTATGAACATCAGGGAAGAGCAACTTGGACTTCTGCTAACATTCAAAACGAAGATGGATTGCAAATTGCTGTTAATCAAGAGCTCTTCCTCTCAAATGAGAACAAAGATCACTTTGTCAAGATGTTATGTCGTTCCCTGAAAGCAGACGGTCATTGAGTGGTCCAAAGTGATGAAGACGCAGCCACGGACATTGTTTTTGAAATGATCAAACTAGCCACAGAAGAAAAATTAGTGACTTTAATAGCTGATGACAGAGACGTCCTTGCTTTTGTAATTTTCCACTTTTCCCCTGACATGGCTGACATCTACATGCGTTCCGAGGGAGAAAATATCAGGAAAGATGAAGAAGCTGCTCAGCATGCGTGAAATCGCAGAGACGACAAACTCCTACATTCTGCAAAACTTGCTAGTCATCCACTCATGGGGTAGATGTGACTCAACGTCAACTGTAGTTGGGTATGATAAATGTGAGATGATCAGGCTTATTCATAAATCAAATGAGATCTAGTCCTGTTGAGCCACTTTAGCTGATGCAACTGCTTCTCCTGTCCAAGTTGCATTTGTGGTGTTGCAGATTTTGTTAATAGGTATGGAGGAAAACCAGACAATACATTGAACTCCTTCAGGTACATCAAGTATATGGAGTATGCCGAACCATTGACGAAGACGTTACAGCTTAAAAGACTGCTTCCAACGGTCAGCTGTGTTCCACAGTCTCCATGTTGCAGCTATGATTTGGACGACTGTAGGTCATTGTCAGCTTGATCTTTGCAACTGGGGTTGGGAAATGAGAAATGGTACTTTAGCTCCAGTTCTTACCGATAAAGATCCTGCTTCTGAGGAACTACTAAAGTGTGTGCGTTGTAGGTGCAATATTTCGTCCAAGAGTCCTTGCAACACAAATATCTGTTTTGGTCTCACGTGCGTAACAGCATGCAATGGTTCTGGGGGCACCGATTGCAACAACATTAGTCTGGCTCTACAAGAAGACGAATGGGAAGACGATGTTAATTTATTTGAATGTTTGTTTTGAGTTATATCAGGCCATTTACATTGTTCTGTATGCTATTTTCTGGGCCTATTTTTTGCGATAGTGTTTGAATTAAAAATTTAAAATCCTATAATTTTCTGTTTTTGTACCAAGAATCCAAAAGTTGTGAAAAGATATACACACTTTTTTTAATAAGCACCTCCATTGTCAGGGTGAACCATCAGTTTGCTTAGCAAAACAGGACTTTCAGGCTTCAAGTTGCTTAGTGGGTTGTTTGATGTAATGAGTTATTTCTATGTATTTGTTTTCTTCATTCTCTAATCATACCTTGCTTGTATCACACAAAACCGTGAAGTCTTCTTTGAATAGGCCCTATATTTTATTGACCAAACTGTGAAAAGGAAGAGGTCAAAGTGAAGACAAACTTATGCTGCCAATTTGTCTCTATTAGCAACACTTATAACCAGGCAAAATTTCACGTTCTCAGCATCCGTTTTCCCTGATATATAACACTTCCTTACTTTGTTGTCTGATCTGCGAAATATAAAGATAGCACGTGACCATCTTGAAACCTTCACACAGTGAGAGTAAGGTCTGAGAGCAACATATACAGGTTGATCGGAAGTATTCTAAAATATTTGTCCGACAGTCACCTCTCTCTTTCTATCTCTCCTTGCAGACTGTTTTATTTGTCAAATTCTATTTGACAGACCAATTATTTGTTTGTAATTTGTGGGTGTTTGGTCCGTATTTCATTCACTAAGAGGCATATAGAGCTGTTAATTTTTGACTATGTGTTAATTTTTTGTTATCTACTGTTTCAGTGCTATATACATGGTAACCGACATATGCCAGCTGATAATGGCGAAATACGGCTACGTTTTAATTCAGGGTAATTATTTCAAATCTGGTTTGCAAATTATCCCCTGTAACGGGATAGGTAACATTGGGTGTTGATGGATGATTTTCCCCGTTGTTATTATTTGTTGACTGTAATGGGGTTGATAATGACAGAAATTAAAATGCATAAACGTACAACGATAACAACAATAAAAGGTTGAGACACGTGTTGGCATAAAGCAAGAATTTGCATTTTCTTTTTGTGATGTGAATTACAGAATATTGGTATGGTGTATGTAAAAATGTTCTCAGTGTCTCTTTTGTTTAAAAGTTAGTGCTTACTTGGTTTGGTTCCGAGAATTTCGCTTCTAAGGTTGCATTTGAAATCGTCTGTTTTCGATCTTCCTAGAGCGCTGGCAGACGTGTGTTTCTATACTGATACTTGTTTACTCGTCTACTTTACTACTGACTACTGCTATGGGTACCCTACTCTACTCTACTGATTCTCTTCTGGTGGAAGGGTCATTTTTATAATAAGGGTAAGATGATGAAATATATTTACAATTATAAAAGCTATAAAGATGTGATTTACTAATATTTACCAAGCAGTTTCGTAATTTATACCTCATTGATTTTTGACGAAAACAATTTTGAAACGAGATAAGTAAGTTAAGTGCTGCCTCAGATTATGTCTAGATAACCGGAATATGTTAGAATAGATTTTATACTCAAGTAGACAGTACCTCACGTAGCATTTGAGAAACAAAAGATTAATTCTTCTTTTTGGTGCCATGTTCCTTCAGGACGTTGGCGATCATGACTCTCCACAATTTCTTGTCCTTTATAGCTTTTAATAAATTTTGTCTTTGTGTCATCTCTCCTAAACCCTGTTCTGCTATCCATTTTGCACAGGAGGTGGATGGCTATCAATACTTGCTGACTATAATCGATCGCTTTATCTGCTGTCCGATGGCAGTACCTCTCCAAGTTACGTCTGCGGAGATTGTTTCTCGTACTATTCTCCAAGAGTGGATATCGATCTTCGGATGCCCATCCGTAATAACAACTGATCGTGGTCCTCAATTCCATTCTGTCCTATTTTCAGAATTTGCTAAACATATTTCGACCACGGCATGCCATCCGTGCGCCAATGGTTTGACGAAAGATTCCACAGACAATTAAAAGCGGCATTTACGACCGGCAACAATTCGCAGACATGGATTGACAATCTACCATTAATTCTTCTAACGCTGAGAAACGTCATCAAGCAAGACTTACAATATTCACTACATTATTAAGTAAAAATCAACATTCGAACGATTCAGAAATATTACACTCAAAGGTAGACTACTCTATAAGAACTCATTCCTAAAAAGCACTTAACATCGACATTTTTAATATTAATTATCATAATTCCAGAAAGACTGTAACGGAACATACAAATACAAAAAGAGACATACCGGAACCTCAAATATCACACACATTTTGCCATAGTAACATATACCAAGAATATCCTGTATATATTACTTTTAATTGTATATAAATGTCTTATTGGTTTCTATATTGAATATGTCTTGTTTTTTATTGTAGTTAAAATTCGTTTATTTATTTGTTTGCGGATGCAGAAAGTCACGCAACCTACACAAATTCCTTCTGATTCACTCAATTATAATTAATTAATTCTGCACATCCCCAACAAAATTGGTGACCGCCGACGTTACAATCAAACAAAAGTGACAATCCCGACGTGCGAACAAGTAAAAAATCTCCAATAATTTAGCAACCACCGACGTGCGAAAGATCCAACAAGAGTGACGACCCCAACGCGCGGGAAGAAATTAAATCGACACGTGCTGTCTTTGAACTGACAGATCGAAGATCCAGAAATAAAACCACGACTTTATAAATGGCTGATCCAGTTCCCCTCACAGAAACAGCACTCAGGTTTGAAATGCCTGCCTTCAACCCAAACGTTCAGACGTGGTTCCTACAGTTGGACGCAATATTTCAGGCCAGACACGTAACTTCGCAGCAGTCAAAATTTGCGTCCGTGGTAGAGAAGTTACCCGCGGAGGTAGCGGCTGAAGTAGCCGACATATTAACCTCTCTACCAACAGACAAGCCGTATGAGACCCTCAAACAAACAATCCTGCATCGGACCGGATTTTCGGAAGAAAGAAAAGGACGAGTCTATAATATAAGCGTCGTGAACTCGTTTAGCAAATTCTAGTCGTACGTAAATTCTCACTGACTGGGTTCGCTCGTACCTTCAATTTATATGTTTTTTTAATCACGTGACAGGATCCTGAAAGCATTGTTTTTTCGTCAGGTCAAAAACTATGTTGATGTTATTCGGACGTAGTGGTGAGCAGGTAAATTGTTTTTTTAATATTTGTTAATCACTCAGAAAGCGCCTTACAAAACTCAGTCTGGAGCCTGGATATGTTTTGTTATGCTTATTGAGAACAATGTACGTGCAGATACACGAGATAATTTTAATATTTATTGTCCAATGAGAAGTTAAGGTTTTCAGAAAACATGTATGAAGCTGTGATCAGCTTTTTGCACGAAAATCGACTGATGAAAAAGCGGTAGCGGAAAGCTAAAATATAAATGTGTTGAGGATAGATGTCTTTGAACACGCAGCCGAAATTTATTCTTTCAACTATAAGACCCGACATAACAAGTTCTCTACAATGGTACTGTAAAAATACATTTCAATTTTTCAGAAACAAATATACATTAGATATCTTTTTTCCAGTCGAAGCAAGAAATATACAGTATACTACAGTAAATTGAGTATGAACAAATTTCCACAAAAATAATTTTTGTGTTTTCTTGATTTATTTTCTAAAGATTTAGGACCATGTTTTAACTGTGTTTAACAGTCGATATAAAATATTTTTAATGATATTACATCTTCAAGGACTTAGCTTTATAAAAATTACATTCGGGACATTCAAAATTTACAGGTACGAATTTGTGGCGGACTTCATCACATTAATTTAACTTTAGATTAGTAAACAGGACTGGCGTGGAAAAGGATAAGCAAAAGTCATCGTTACACATAAAATATGTATTTTTAGTATTCCAAAGTTCACTGGAAGAATGTTTATGAGAGTTTCTTATAATGACTGTTCTCAGAAGATTTTACTGTGTAAGAAAAGATTATGTGAGTGTATAAGGAATGTTCAGCACGTGAGTGGTGTGTGTGAGTGAGAAGGTTGCCGCATGGTTTCAACTGTCGTAGATTCGTTTGGCAGCTGAATTCTCACTAATTAGCTAAGAAAAATTCTTGCTTATATAAATGACTATAGGCTCCAGATCGCTGCGCGGGAAAAGTTACTCTTCACGTGCAGTCGATCTGATTGGTTGGCATTGACCAATGAGCGAGCGAGTTTTGAGGAGACTTAAGAAAACTTCATCCGTTTCTCCCAAAAATGCCCAAAACTGACTACATGAAAATAGAACGATTAAAAAATTGTCGCATTGCTGCGATTTGTAATTTGTCTATAATAACGTAGTGGTGATTTATTAACCAATGAATTCTTGTCGTTATATATGATTCGAATTTGTGTATGTATGTATGTATGTATGTATGTGTATGCGATATAGAGCGGCACAAATTAAGCGCGAGTTCAATACAGGGTGTATAACTGACCTGAAAAATACTTTCACAAAAGTTAAAATTAAAAGAAATTCAGTGAATGAACTTTGACTATAAATTAAAAATCCTTTTTAACATAACCACAGTCTATTTCCTTCATTCAATGCAAACGAAACTCATATCGGCAAGCAACAAAGCGACAGACACTCAAACGTCAAACACATCGTAAGTCACACTCACACACGCCTTTTCTACAAATTTTGAACTGTTTATTTTGAATACAAACAATATTGCATTGAATTGAATTTTAACAAATTCACACAAATTACCCTGCAACTTGCAGTCTATTAAACTGGAACATTACCTGATTCAAAAATCTAAAAGACAAGGTTATTTAAACATTTTAAACAACATTCATAACTATTGTTTTGTACATTTGTTATTTAAAAATCTATTTATTTGTATAGTTTCTGTCTAAATTTCTTGTTTCTTCTTGTTATTATTTTGTGGCATTGTGTCTAATATAAATTAGTGAGGGTGTAGCGTATGTACCAAATTTAGCGTCAGGTCGATTCACTAAATGTAGCAGTGTGACACTATTTAGGGTTCCGTGAAAAAAAAGGCGAGAATTAATTAAGGTGATAAGAAGCTATCACGAAAAGACACTGAGCGATGTTATTTTTTCTAACAAAGAAAAGTGGTAAAGATTTTATTTTCATTAGCGAAGAAAGTAAGATCTCGGATCTGTCGGATTTAGTTTGACTTATGTTACGACGGAGCGATAAATGATAGCCGTCTGCCAGTCTAGCCACACCCACGATGCTGGGCGTCCATTGGCTGAATGGTGGCGTGAGCGGTAGGCGAAGGTAATCATATGAAGAAGGAGTGGAGGCTGGTTGACGCCTCTGAGGGGATGGTGTGAGATACCACTGTGAGAAAGAAGGAGAACCTGTTGACGCCCTCTGAGGGTATTGGTGTGAGATACCAATATGAGAAAGGAAGAATTTGGGAGGGCGATTCCCTTTAAGTAGAAAGTAAGGACTTCCAAAAATGGAAAGTAATAAATTTTCCTGTCCGAGAACAAACAAAATCCTTATTGTGGATTTAGAATTATCAAGGAACCTCAAACCCCGACAAGCCCACCGCGGTTTTGGTCGGCGTCCATATAAGCAGAGTTGCAGCGAGTAGACGGCAGTGAGTAACACAGACGCAGACAGAGTTGAGCTGTGATCTCTGAGACCCACCTCGCAGAAAGCTGACTGAAAGATCCCACGCAATCCCGACTTCAACTTCTAACCAAGAACAAATTATTTTTGAAGAATGACTTAGACTCACGCCACCAAAACAAGTTTTACGAATATCGCTTGAAGATACACCAAAAACCAGTTTCTTAAAAAAAACAACTTAAGATGTTAAGACTCGCCTAACAAACGCAAGGTGTCACGAATCCATATTAGCGGTTTGGGAGAAAGACGCAGTCCTATATTCAACAACCAGATATAAAAATATTTGTTATTCTTTTTTTAACACATTTGAACTTTTCGAGTTGTTCCTTTATTTTACATATACTTGTGTGGTGTTACCTTTGCTCGAACTCGGCTTGCATTACGGCCCGGCGACTGATTGATTTCGTCTACCTAAGATCAAATCACAACGTGGGTAGGTTAGACTAGAAATCAAAGCAGTTACTTCGGTAACCAGACGTTGGAGGCGAGCTGGGAACGACAAAGCTGATACCGAATCTAACTAGATTCCCATCCGGATCAGCAAAAAGTTAGAACGTCACATTTGGTGCCGCGACCAATACCAAGTCACATTGGTCGTCACAGGATAGCACGGCGGTGGGCTCGGAGAGAGGCCGGGGTGACGTCACAGCAGGAACACCAAAATATATAGGTACTACTACTATTTATATTAATGATTCTTCCACCTACAGGATTCAAATAACAATAACAACAACTTCAATTTGTTAACCAACAAATATATATTGAATAAAATACAGCAACAAGCATGAAATAAAATCGTATTCACAATGTAGATTAAAGAGAAGGAAGTTCTTTCCCTTTGACTGTAGATTGATTGTAATCAACCGTTTGAAGAAAGTTCTCTTGTGAGATAAATGTTCCGAAATAATTGTTAGAACAAAGTTTGCATGTGAAGAATGAATAACACCAATAATACAATTGCTCGAAATGTGTTGTGAATAAACTGGTTTGAATCAACAAAGTTCTGGTTGATTGTGCTTGGCAAAAGATACAGAGAGAAAAATGTAAGTTTGTAGTTATGAAATTCTGTGCCTGTGTTTGCGTTAAAGTGTGATGAGCAAGATCGTGGATTTGTGTTGACGGCTGGGATCTTACTGTTGACTTGCGAAAAGTCTCCATATTTAAGGAAAAGAGGTAGGCTCCCATGGAACCGCAGGAAAACTTGATCTTACATTAAAAATATGTGATTGGTTAAAAATTAACCAATCACTACATACGTACTAAACAGAATAGGTAAGTATGCTCAGAACCAAAAGATTCAAAGGAACGACTGCGATGGCTAAATTGTCCTATACAAAGGTAGTAGTAATTTATTAGCCAATCACAGGCGAATAAAATGACTTGGAGTGTATGCGGGTGTGAAAAACATAGCAACCGCTATAAGGGCAATTGACCCATACAAGTTTTATCTAAAGGCACTTATATTGTAAAAAATAAAATTTTCCGGAGAATTAAAGCAATTTAATTTTTTTTTCTGAAATTCACTCAATCAGGAGGAATTTGAATGGGAAAAAATCTCTAATATAAACGCAACTACTGAGTAATTTTAGTAAATTTTAGTTTTATGTTTAAATAAATTTTCGACTCACAAGTTAATTTCCTTTTTAAATATTTTAAAATATTTACTCAATTGAAAAAAGTTTTGCCTTGTCGCCAATCTGTTTTAACGATCACTTCTCTGTCATTTCTTTATGACTCATACGATATTCAGCCTAATAAAATCATTGGATAACTAAAAAGGTTATAGTTGCTCAACCCCAACTTTTCTTTTTTTTCTGCATACGGTTTTCAATTTTCTCATCATAGGTTTTCTGGCTATTGTCGGTCACATGATGCACTCATAAATTAAATTTATTTTTATCGTTTTGATCCCAAGGTGCTGATTGGCAGAAGCTACAGCCGTAAACAAATATATTTTTTCAAATAATTTAAATTCAAGGTAAGTAATATTTTGTTAATTAAATTAATCGGTAAATTAATTAATTTTCGTCGTTTTTTTTCTTTTTTTTTTTTTTTTTTTTACTTTGCTAAGCCAAGCTTTCCTTTCATAATTAAATGACCTTTACGGACGGACGTTCATCAGTCGGATTAATTTGAGATTTAAAAAAAAAGATTTTTTTTTTAAAGACCGCTGCTTAAAATACTGATTTTCAGCGAATTATCCGAACGAAATTTTCAGTACTTATTACTTAATGGATGAATTGTACATTGAATTTGTTATTTTATTAGAAATCTTAGTGGAAATATTTTGGGAAGTAGGATTTGTTTCACCCACCTTTTTGAAGGAATAAATTCTGATTTATCACCTTTGACTGAATACTTTTCCCCATCGGAAGAGTAATCAATAATTTAGAATAATTAAAAAAAGAGCACATTACATACTTTAGCATCCGCTACCACTTCCTTATCAATGTTGAATTTTGTACAAATCTGTGCAAAAAAGAGGATCGAAAGCTTACCCAACTTCATACAGATTTTCAAGAAATATCAGCTTCTAATTGGTCAATAAACACACAAGTGGGCGTTGCAATTCGCCCACATACAAATATTTTTCCAGCGCGTGACCAAGTTAAGTTTTCCCGCCATTTTCCTGGGAGCCTGTCATGTGATTACATTAATTATAAATAGCAGATGCAAGTTTGCTCATTCTTCTTCTCTTCTCCTTTCCTGCGAGGATGTAACCTTAAAAGATCCCGTCTCGACCATGTGCGGTCAGACATTAAAAATATATTCACGCATGCACGTACGTACGAAATTTTCCAAACTACATTACAAACATACGAAAAATTTCCAAACAAGCAACAAGAACTTTTCTCTTTAAAATATTTTTCTAAAGCTACAAGTTTATTCAGCATTTCTCAGCTTTATAATTCATTCAACTTTTGTGAGCTCAGATAAAAATATTTCAATCTCATCAGTAAAACTTTAATTGAGCCAAAGGGACATAACACCAACGAAATAGTAACTTATATGCATGTACATCATTACACAAAAATAAATATAAATGTTATTGTTATAAAACCGTTTTTGTTCCTTCTCGTGTTTCATATTTTGTGGTATTTTACGTTAAATATAAACTGTGTGGTCATGTTAATAAACAGACATCTACAAATGGTCATAAAAATCAACATTCCGCTACAATGCAATTAAATATTTTATGACATTGTAGTGGATGTGTTAATTATAATGGGTAAATACTTGTTGAGAATAGGCTGCGTGATAATTAACGATTTCCACTAACATTAAAAATCTCTATATTCATACATAGAGTAAGATACAAAACACAACGGAATGATTTCAAAACATAACAATTAGATTTATAAATGTTTGATGTACAAGTATGCGAACTGAAAAGGTAGGACAGGGTCGTGTCCCTTTGATTTGGTAATAGTTGTACCGGAGTTCATATTAAGAAGAAGTAATATTGAACTTGTAATTTAGAAGAATAAAGTTTGGAATTGTGAGTTCTATAATTGGTAAGGAGTGATTTCAGAGGTTGGTGAGTGAGTATATTGGAGTTGTTTCGTGTTAAATAAATTTAACTTTGCAACTTCAAAAGTATATAGTGACGTGGAGTAGTTTAGCAATTGGTTATCCGTCACGAAGCTCACTGACTAACTTGTGTTCGTGCATTGTATTTATTTACATTGCTGGTTACGTGTGTGTCTCGCGAACACATTTCAAGATTTTTGGCGGTATTTTGTGTTTAAACACGTGTGCGTAGGCGTTGTTATTACTTTGAGATATATTGACCAATCAGAAGCAATTATTGTAAAACTTGCGTCTGGAGCCTGGATTGTGTTTAGCTATAACTAACATGAAAATGTAAATTAGAAATGTTTTTAACATTCCTTGTCCAATGAGGAAGTAGTGCACTCAGTAATTGGTTCTGATCCACTGGCATGTGGAGGTTAAGCTCTATAAATCTGATTCTACAAACTAAATTTTAACTAACTAGAATAAAATATTATACTCTTAAACTATTAGTAATATAAGGTTAAAGACAATTTATTTTTAAACAAAAATACCAATTATCTTGATTATTCCACTGCTGGTCCGTATTTCATTTTAATTTTTCATGCTTTTTAAGTCAGTGGTGAAATTACACTTACAGTTTCTGTTTTTTACCTCTGATCTCGCAGATTAATGTGCGTAAATAAACATTATTTTCATTATAATTTGAAGCAATAAATAAGAATTTTGCCAAATCCAATCAGTATATACTTAAAATTACGTTGAAACACTGCTAGGAAGTCTGTCCCGGCTTTCCCGCATCCAAGGGTTAAGGTTAAAAATTGCGACAAAACGCGAGTAAAAAACAGTAAGATTAGAGCAGACAAACTCTCTCTTTTAGGCGCGTACGAATAAAGAAAAAACTCCTGCTCGGTGTGTAACAATAAAAGAAGAAAGTGTTTATTTACATATACAGAAAAAAGGAGTAAAAGGACAAAGACAATTAAAAGTGAAAGAAAGGGAAAAGAGAAAATGTCCTTTAAGGGAAGAGAAAATGTTTAAAAACAGGAAAAAGGCTTGCTCAAAATATTTCTCTGAGCGCCTAAAAAGTTCTTTAAGCGAGTAGAATTTTGTTAAGGTTTACAAACACTCACAGTTCTTGTAAAGTAGGAAAATTGCTGGTAGATACCGGAATCTTGCAGTTCGTAAGTCGACGACAGAAGTCCAGTGGGCTCGTCAGGAGTGGTGAAGGGATGCAGCTTTGGATTGGTCTTGAATTGTGGACCGACGTTCGTTCATGACAGCCCTTTAGTAGGTAGTTCTTTGGTTGAAAGTGGTTCTGAAGTTGACTGGAGCTCTCTAACGTCGACCTTACAGACGGCGAGCTGAAGTCTCACTGCCAAATAGGCAAAGGTTGTCCAATGAAGATTTGGTAGGCTCCGAAGAATTACCTCCAAAATTATTGAATAAATTTCCTGGCTCCTTCATTGATCAGAATATATATTCTTATCTCTGATAAGAATCAGGGCCCTGGGAGCCGGTTTTGAAGGTAATGAAAACAGGTTGGAGTAAGTTGTGAGGTTTCCCCCAGGCTTTATGGTACCATGAAAAGAATAATGGTGGTGGAATTTCTTTTTATATCTTCCAGCTCTCTCGTTGGTCAGAAAATATATTCTTATCTCTGATAAGAACCAAGGCTTTGGGAGTCGGTTTTGAAAGTAAAAAGAGGTTGGGGTGAGGATAAAAAAAATAGCGAGAATGTGAACTTGTAAAATATTGTTCTCAAATTAAATTCCAACAACACATCTCTAAGACAAATGTTGGATTTTTAAAGAGATTTTAAAATATGTTTACATTTTTCGTCTATTATGGCGGTTCAATGATGAGTAAATGTGTCAATTTTTAAAAATGTCTAAAATCTTGTTGCGGGTGGTATAATGGCCTTTTTCGTCAATGGTGATGGTTGATGAACACGGTTTTTGACAAGGAACACAGTAGTAGAATACTGTGGAGTCATCCACCCTGAGGCATTTGCATCTTTGTCAAGCCTCTACGGCGCGCTGGACTCTATTCTCTTCATAGCTCTTTGCTCTTGTGAAAACAGTAGCTAAAAACTGAAGATTTTTGACTCCGCGATTTATTCAACAATATTCAATTAGAATCACAGCCATCCCGGGAAGAAATGTTATGTCCGAGAAAATAATCCGACAGCTATGAACAGACAAACTGTCTTCCAAATTTATTCTATTTGGGCACCATTAACTGATGACGCAGCTATAAAGCTTGCCAATATAGCTGATATAATATACGCGGGAAGCCAGCATAACTCGATTAACGCTGTGCGACACACCATGTCACACATACACAAAATTCTTCTTCTATTGGTCGCGTCTCTTCGGGACGTAGGCGATCATGGCCTTCCACAATTTCTTGTCTTTTGTAGCTCTTAATAAATTTTGTCTTTTTGCTATCTCTCCCAAACACGCCGGGTGTGTTACGCGTTGTTTCCCCCTGCCCCTCCTGCCTTCAGATCTGTCCTGTGAGTATCAGATTTTTGAATCCCGCTTTCCTCATTATGTACCCGAGAAATTTTAACTATCTCTTCCTGATGTTAAGTATAGATGTCTTTTTTGTTTCCATTTTCTTTAGAACTTCGTCATTGCTCACATGTGCGGTACATGTCATTCTCATCATCCTTCTCTAGAACCACATTTCTATTGCTCCGAGTTTCTTTTTCGCCTGTGAGGAGATTGTCTAGCATTCACTGCCATATAAGAGGACATATTAAATAACAGCTCAGTATTCTTTTTTTTTTGTTTCGAACGAGTTAATAAAGGCTGTCACAGCTTTGATAAAGCATTTAGATACTTTATAACGTTAACCGAGGAAAGATTTCTATTCCAATTTCAAAAGTAGAATAAGCAGTAGTGCCCGTAGAGACACTATATACTGATCCCACTGACGGTTCGTTGAACGAGCACAAAAATGCACTAAACTATGTTCTTTCTGAGCCATGCATGGCCAGGGAAATGACCCATTCAATTAGCAGTGGCATTGAAGCCAGTTAAAGAAAAAACGAGTCGCTTGTTTTTCATTATTGACTACATAGCGAAAATAAAATTCCTTGTAGTCACTGGAGCACAATTCAGCGTCATTCCATTGACTCCTGGACAAACAACCGAAAAGAATTTTACAAACTGCAAGCAGGAAGGTCCCCGTGCTAGAGTTTGGATTAAGGTGTGAATTTGTGTGGACATTCATCATTGCTGATGTAAAACACGCGTTATAGGAACGACTTATCGGTTAATATGTTAAACAACAAAAAAAAAAAAAAAAAAAAAATGAATCGATAACCAAACTATATTGAAAATTGCTGGTATCCGTACCATATACAATTACACAGGAATCTGCACGGCATTCACGTACGATAAAGAGCATCCCAACGTTGTAAGGTAATATCCGCAGATTAATATGCCTATTAGACACACAGGTACTGTTAAACTTGACACTAAACACTATATACATATCACAGAACACTCAGTCTATTCATGACCACATTGAGTCTGACCTGACAAATAAAATTTTGTTGAACAGAAATTCCAAGATAATATGAGGTTAGGGATAGTACGACCTTCTCAGAGTACCCAGTAATGTTCCATACGCCTTGTTCCTAAGAATAATAACTCCTGGTGGTTCTGCGTTGATTTTAAGACTTAATGACATTACGACACCGGATCGCTATCCACTCCTGTATATCAGTGATTTCATCACTAGTTTAGAAGTAGCAACCATTTTCTCAAAATTGGATCTTGTCTGACCGGATCATCCGAGGATATTCATAAAACCGCTGTTTCTACAACTTTTAGATTATATGTATTTATTCGAACATCTTTTGGATTTACAAATGCCACACAGGCTTTTCAGAGATTCATGGATGAGATTTTTTGTGGCCTTCCATTTTTGTTTTCACTTATTCAGCATTTCCATACCGTTTTTGCAAAGCTAATAAAGTATGGACACCGCATTAATCCAAAAAAGAGTATTCTCAGAGTCGAATATCTAAATTTCCTTGGACACACAATAGATAAGGATAATACTTCACAAACAAAAGAAAACGTCGATTACATTCAGAACTTTCCCTTATCGACTTCTTTTCATGAGCTTAGATATTCTGTGGGAATATTAAATTATTACAGGAATCACGTGCCACATCTCTCCCAGTTGCTGACTCCCCTTATTACCTTACTAAAGACAGAACAAATTATATTGTTTGAACGAGCCAAAGAAGCCTCATTGAAATGTACGAAATTATAGTCTTTTACTCGGCTAAGATGAACAAAGCCCAGCAGAACTTTCACTATGGAATTACTGGCTATAATATCTTGCCATAAAGCACTTCAGCCATCTGCTTGAAGGAAGGAATTTTCTCATCTACATGACTGACTTATGCCTTATAAAATGCTTTGGACAAATATTTCCCGCAAGAAGTTCACCAATTGGACATCCCGCAATTTACGTCCAACATCAGATATATAAAAGGTCTTTAGAATGTGATAGCAGACGCATTATCTCGGAGTGACATACATTGCTGTCGAACAATTAAAATACGCCACTATGCATCAAGTAATACAAGAGACGGTACTTAAGTTAGTCTAAATGCTTGCGCCATCCATCGGCTATACATGACATGACACACACTAGCATTAGAACCACAATGATCACAGCGAGGTACGTATGGTCTAGCATGAATGAACAAGTACATACGAACATGGACCATGACATGTTTAAAATGATAGCAGCACAAGGTCAGAAGTCATACGAAATCACCAGTTGGCATATTTTGTAACCATGACACGCATTTCAGCAATATTCATATTGATGTAGTTAGTCTCTTATCACCTCATAAAGGATACATCAGTTGATCGTTTCAGACGATACGCAGTGACCATACCCATTCAAGATACCTCAAGAGAATCAATCGCCAGAGCGATACTAAACAACTGGATCTCCCACTTCGGAATTCATTACAACAGACAGGGTAATACAATTCCAATCATCGCTTTTCCAAATCTACATATTAGAACCACTGCGTATCATCATTTGTGTGCTATAGTTGAGCGCTTTCATAGACAGTTTAAAACAGCATTGCCATTGCATAGAAACCACCATACCTGAGTGATAACCCACCATTGATACTGCTGTCAATTAGGTGTACAATTAAGGAAGACATTGGGTGCACGCTTACAGTGTTAGTTTTTAGCACCACGCTAACATTACCTGATTAGTACTTCAAAGGCCACACTAATGCACAGCCAACTTCGACTTTTTGTAGAGGAATTGAATAACATGACAAATTTGAAATTCAAACCAAAGAGAATGGTAACGACACACGTTATTTAAAAACAAAAAACAAAAACAAAACATATATACAAGTGATTATGTTTTTGTCCGGAATGGTGCAGTTAAGAGACCACTTACACACAGTTATGCAAATCCTTTCAAAGTGATCTGTAACACTATTTAGATATGGTAATTGGATAACTAATTAACCATAGAAATTAAAACAGGAAATACTTAAGGCGAAAAAGAGCTATCCCGAAAGATATCCCGTTCGATGTTAAAAAGATTTTATTTTGTTTACGAAAAAGATACTTTTCACAAAAGACAGTAAACCCGTGGAAAAAGCCATATGTGAGGTTTTGTCAGGTTGATTAATGTCTTGCCGAGTGAGATAGGAAGAAAGACAAATATTAAGATATCGGCCAGACCATGGCGCTCATAAAAATTTCGGCTTGAGACGATCGTCGATACAGGCAGGGAGAATCAATGTTATCTTTCCAAGATATCGTTTATTTATTTTTTCTTGGCCACCGGCGAGGAAAAGCAATGTGGCAATTATAAAATTTTGGCATTGTCTTGACATAGGTGAGAGGATTGTTATTTTTTACCTTATCAACGTGTCGCTTCAGACGTTGAATAGCAATATGGCGTTTGTAAAACTTTGGCATGAGACAGAAAATAGAGTGGAGAATTGAGATCTGGCGAGATAAAAGAATTTAATTTCTCAACAAGCCAAGGATTCCATTATAAAGCTAACTTCACGAAGTGACCGGATGGCAAACTTTGACAGTGATTGATGGAGTCGGTAGAGAGTGCTGGCTAAATGAATTCTGGGTGGCCAAAAGAGATGATAGAAATTTAATTGGCAATATGGAGTTCGTAAAAATTTTGGCCGATGGGAAAAAGGAGAATTTTGTAAACAAAAATTCTAAGAAGGCCAGCTTAACCACACCCGCACGGCCAGGATGCCATTGGTCGAGTGGTAGCAATGGTGATAGGCGGAGGTGAATGGATGAGAAAGACGGAGAAGTTATTAACGCCCACTGAAGGGATTGGTATGAGATATCAATGTGAGAGAGAAAGAGTCTAGGAGGATAGATCTCCTCTGACCTTCCCTCATGGACGACGGAGACCCCCCCCAATGGAAAGTGATTAATTTTCCAAAAATGGGAAGTAATCAAATTTCCTGGCTTGACAACAAAGAGAGTTCTTGTTAGAAATTGAGATTTACCGAGAACCCCAGGCCGCGTTTGGCCCCACACCGGGTTTTGGTCAGTACCCATATAAACCAACCTCCTCGGGTTGTTCAGAGAGTTCTGAGTTGCAGTTGCAGTTGCACTGGTTTTGGAGTTAGAGTCAGAGCTTAACCACGACCTCTGACTTCGCCTATCCTACCAATAGCAAGTTATACTGATGAACGAAGCCAAGCCAACACCTAAGAACTAATTCAGTTGATTTAAGATACCAACTTACTTGAAACATAGAAGTGTCACATTTCGTAGAAAATGGGCTGAGAAAAAAATACACTCCTGTATATAATAGAAGGATAAAGTTAATTTGTTATTTCTTAACATACTTGAACCTCTTGGGTTTTTCTTTTATTAATTTTTTTTTACTTTGCGCTTGTGTGATACCACCTTTAGTCCAGACTCAGTCTACACTACGGCCCGACACCTGATTGATCTCGCCTACATAAGATCAAAATCACAATGTGGTTAGGTTAGACTTGAGATCGAAGCAGTTACTGCAGTAACCAGACGTTGCAAGTGAGCTGGAAACGATAGAGCTGGTATTGAACTGGTACAGCTAGTGAAGCCGTTAACATCGACAACCAGAATTTGACCCTGGATGAGCCAGTGTCCCATATTAGTATCCTGACCAGGGGATTTTGCCGAGTAGTGACGACCACAGATTGACCGGGACACAGGCCGGTGGCGGCTGTGGCAAAGAGTCAACCCCAAAACGCCGGTAGAAGAAACATTATAGTTTCGCGCCGCGACTGGGAGTTGACAACGGGCCGATAATTAATTTGTTTTCCAGCATAATGATAAAAAGGACACTATGGCCATTGATAGTCTCAAACCAGCCTTTGTCAATGACACAAAATCTACGAGTAGGATACCTGTTAGAAAAGCAATAGACAATTGGAAACATACAACTCTACTGTCAGCGGATGATTCAGGAGATTAACTAGAAAGAGATCCTACACCACTTATTACAAAAAGCGGAAGAAAGTTACTTGGCACAAACATTATAGAACGTACATCAGACACTAATGTACAATATTCTCCTCCTCCCCCCAGCTAGGAGGGACTCTTGTGGAGTCTAGAGAAAATTATAATCTGTACGTCACGTTTATTTCCGTGGTCAAAAATAAAGATTACGTAGGCTACCACGGAATCCATGAGAATAGAAGAGAAAACTTTGTATAAAAGGGAGCAGACCCCACTTCTTTCTCTTTTTTCTGTTTCAAGACATTGATCAAGAATCTCGCCTTCTTATTCATTGGTTCGTCACTGTAAAAAGATGTTTTAATGTCTCCCAAAATGCTGCTTTTACAAGCAGAACATATTTCATCGTCCTGAAAAAGGACCCATACAATTGTATATTTCAGATACGTTTATTTTATATACAAACCAAACTTGTACATTTATTTCTTATTATTTGTTATAAATTGTTTTCTGTGTAACTCATACTGGTTGGTTTAGTCTTAAGTATAGGATAAAAGGAAACTGAACATAGAATAGGCTGTGCCAGAGGTAGTTTCGCCCATTGTCGCAAATTACCACAAAACATCAACCTGAAAACTTGAGTCAGATCGAGATATTCATATGGATGTCATGCACAGCATCAAATCCGTTCAGAAATATCTAAACTGTCAGCTGCTTAAAACCTCTTTCTAAGATGAACATTGTGGACTGACGTTATAGAATTACAAAGAAAAACTGTACCAAATAACAGAAACGACATCACTTGAGAACTACCAACAGCAAATACTAAAATGGATAGCACATAAAAGAAAATAAACACATAATTAAGATGTTAACATTCCACACTACTTCAAATAAAGGGTTTGGAAAGAACCCTCTCCTACCCCATCGATACTGCAAAAGCAATAAAAGCTACTAGAATTAACAAAGCTATTTTTCTAAAAAGTGTTTCAAGAGGGAGATTTTATAAATTACCATTGAAAACTGTACTGGCTGCTCAGTCAATGAAAGTCAAAATGTTTACTTGTAGGGAAATGACTAATACTATCATTACCATTGTGTAGTGGTCGAATCCCATCTCCCATCATTAGCCTTTCTCTCCAAATCTGCCTTGTATCACTACTAGGATTAATAGGAGCAACAGACAATAACATTACTTGTTACTTTCAGGTGGCATGACCATGTATCTTTTTTTAAACATAGTTTAAGGAGTTACTTTTAAAAACTTTAGCTAAGGAAAGGGTAATACCTACAACAAACATTAGCTCTACTGATATTGTTATTTTTAGAATTGTTAGAAACAGTTTAAAATGTTAGCATGATACTAAATAAAATTATGTATCACTTTGACAATTTCAAATTGCTTAGCCACTACATCATAATTTGCTCCGCAAGATAGAAAATGGAGAAAATACTGCACGGAAATAAAGAGGTTCACTCACACAATTTGCATAAAAACTTCATATAGCTTAAACAGTGAATCTAATTTACTGTGATATCATTTATTCCAAGAACATCTGTGACAAGCGAGTCAAAAGGAGGCTACTTGATGCAAAGTGGCCAATACCTACTAAGGCAGCACAAATTCTCACATAAGAGATGAACTACATCGTTGTAACAAAGAAGTAATATTATTTTCTTAGTTCCTCATGTACATGGGAAATATTTAATTTCTTAGCTGCAGAGAACAATAAGCGCTAGAAGCAAGGCCTGAGAACAGTTAGCCCGAATTATCAAGATGTCTTCGTCTTTAGGAAAATGAAAAAGAGTCATAGAAAACTTTATCTTATTTCAGTTACCTGAAGATAATGGTTAGTTATATGTAAATATAATAATGTTATCATCCAATGAACATATTTATTACCAATATAATTAAAGAAGTAACATTATGTCCATAAACAAGACAAATTCACTTTCTTCTGGTGAATCCAAGAAGTCAAATAAAGAATTGACATAATTTTCTGTATTTTGGCACTTCCATCCTTGCCAATAAATGTATTCCAGTACATCATTGGTGCTTACATACCCACAAAATATTCCTACACTTCGGCTGTAGTCAGATTGAGAGATTCATAAAATAGTGTACTCCATTTAAGAAAGTACCAAAGCATGCTTAAAAAGAACTGGTATTAGTTTTGTAATAACCATTCGTCTTATAAAGAATTTCCATTAAAAACTGTTTCAAGCAAGATTTAGTGAGGTTTGAATCATTGTGACCAATACTCAAAAGAAAACCTTTTAAATCATTTTTATTTTCCCAAATTCTGAAAACAGGACGCTATCTGTACAAAATGATTTATCAACAAATGATTTCTCTGCAAAAGTGTCAATAGGAATTGTCATTTGTTTGTTTTCAATATCACTAACTAGAGGAAGCATAATTCTACAGATTTTAACAAAAGTTCTTTTTTCGTGAAATTTTTTTTTTTTGTAGCAAAAGTTTCTTTTTGTGAAATAGTCTTACACTTTTCTGCTAGTGTCATGTAAAGATTAATCAGATGATCAATGAATGATTTCTAGTGTGCATTCATTTAGTTAAATATTTTACCATACAATTGGTAATAGTTGGTGGGTACCAGCTGGTTGAGTACAGAATCTTTAGAATCTGTACAAAGCAACCAACCATAAAAGCAATGGATAGGGTATATCTGGTTAACATCAACATAAAGGCATTTTTCAGATATGGCACCATATTTTATTGGAGCAAAAATTGAAGGTATAGGGAGAGACATGAATGCAGCATGCATGACCAACAATTTCAGTCATAGTTTTCGGGTGACAATATTTACTTGTTAATTTGTCAATGTTGGTAACGATTATGCATAGCTTTTTGCTAGTATTTTTGTACAACTGCAGAAAGGTCAAATTGGAATCTAGAAGCCAAGAAAACAACTTGAAGAATTTAACATCTGAAGGTTTCTGCAAAATTTTCCAGCTATCAGTCATTGTGCCCAACTATATCAATGACAAGTACGTTGTGTAGCTGCCCACGGAAAGATTTGTGAAGCCTAAACTGCATGTCAAAAATGAAGCTATGAAAAGCACCTGTACTGTCACAGTCAAAACTTTTACCTTTTTGTAGAAGGCCAAGCTTTTCAAGAACTATTATGGTTAGGGTGTAACAGAATATTTCAACAGAACCACTAACAAATACCAAATTGGAACATTACTAGTTTGGTTTTGTCCAAATTGAATTTCATAAGCCAGTCCTTTCCTCATTGAGCTAGGTCAGAGGAAAGATGAGCTGCTGGGTTTTGGTCTTCCAGATTTTTGAAGGTGCACCTATAAACTGTTGCATCATCAGCATAGATACTCTTTAATGATAAAAGTATACTCTTGGGTAGATCATTAATATACAGTAGAAAGAGGGTAGAATGAAAGTGGGAACCCTGTGGAATGCCGGTATTGATCTTATGGTCTTCCAATGACTGACAGTTAACAACAACCTTCATGTACCTACCTGTTAGGAAGGACTTGATAATTGAAGGAGACCTTCCAAAGATTCTATAGTTGGAGAATTTATGTAGCAGTCCTGATGCCAAACCTTGTCACAGGCCTTGAATATGTCTAGGAAAATGGTCCTCGTGATGAATTTATTATTTAGTTCCTAGATTCTTTGGGTAATGACAGTTAAGACATCAGTTGTGGATCTAGCAGGGTGAAATCCATACTCCTTTCTCACTCAGGAGGTTGTTCCTGTTGAGGTGTTCAACAACCATCTTGTTAAATATTGATTCAAAGTGTTTGCTGATAACACTAAGGAGACTAATGGATTGATATTGTGGCAGGGATGTGCATGCACTAAAATTCTTTAAAATGGCACAAAGTGAACAACTTCCGTGGACTTGGGAAGCGTCTCTCCTTCAGGTAGCAGAGGAACAGTTTTGTCAGAATTGGAGATAACTTTAAACATGCTGCCTCAAAAACTCTTACCTTTGTCTCAAAATTGATCCTTTTTGGAATGGAGGGCTTTATACTCCAAAAGATTCCTGCAAAAACTGAACAGCCAGTCTTGGTTCACTCCTGAATAACCTGCAGCCATAGCCCATTGCAACAATTACTTCAATATCTCTTACAAAGAGCCGAGTAGTTTGACTCTTAGTGCATTCAGAATTGATCACAATTGCTGCAAGAAAATTCTGAAAAATGCAAAGTGTAGCTATGTACAAGTGGTTCAAGCCAAAGTTGAAATCAAACAGGTTGGGTCTTGAGAGTTCTGGAAGATCACCAAGCAAATTATAAATAGAGGCAAAGTGACTGCGCCCACTATTATTAATGGTCATATCTTCCTCACCAGATAAGGTGAAACTCTTCGTCATAATCTTTGCCTGCAACTCAACATTAGAAGACATTGAATGGAGCGTAATCTCGGTAGCATTTTTATCACAACTTGGGAAGTTTTAAGACTTATCAATAACCTTGATCTTAAAAAAGCCACTGGCCTAGACAAAATTCATGATTTTAGCGAAATTATTTACCACTGCCTGAAGTTCTGTGGAACCGACTCCCAAGGGGATATTTTCCGGATCACTAGAATCTTAACCTGTTTGTATGGTTAACCGTTATCTTCCCCACCTATTGTCATAAACTATGTCTCTTACTGTGTAACCCCCTATCTCGAGTGGCTCCCAGGTCTTTTACAGAGTAAACCTCACTGTCAAAAAAAAACAAAAAAACTCTGGGCTGATATTTTTTAAGAACAAACATTATGTATCTGTTGCCAAAAATCTGTGTCAATGTGGAGAATATCAGATTCATAGCCCAAGTGGAACAACCCTTGTTGTCTACTTCCTGCACAAATCCCACCATTCTTGAATTGGTTCTCCTTTTGGTCTTATGATCAGCATAGGAATTGGGAGGAAATATAACAAAGGCAGAAGTTATTCTATGCTTGAATACATAAACTGAAAGTAATCTTGTCTATTTTAGCAGTTTTGAACTCATTGGTAACAAAGCACCCAAGGTAATTCATTTCTACAAATCTCTCCCAAAATTTGCTGACATTTAAGTTGCCAAAAATATTTTATTTTTATTAATGCTCCGACACATTTTGTTTTCAGTATTTCATAGTGTTGTCTGAAAGAAAAGACAATATTTCAAGAAAAAGGTGAACAAAAGCAATTGATGTTCCAAAAGGTTTGAACCTAAATCTGATTTCCTTTTACAGTGATTCAATATTTTCTTAAAAATGTTGCTTATATACATAATAGGAAAGTATTTTTATTGCTCTTAGTATCTTGTGATTTACATTACAGAACCACCACCCACAACCTAAAAAAAGAAAAAAAAGAAGACTGTCCGCAATGGAGTCTCTTTCAATCTATGATGACAGCTTTTCATATGCAATGGTCAAATGTTGCGCTGCTAAGTATGAGCAGAGAGGAGTTCCTTTGAAGATGAAAATAAAATGAAAGGCTTTCTCTTTCAGTCATATAAAAAAATACTTTTTGTAAATATTTGCTTAATCTTATCAAAGTCTGGCACAAGATCATGAAAGATTACACTACAGCAATGTTATAAATTTACTTGCATTCATGTGAAAAATGTGCATTTGGAAGTGAATGTTGTGGTCAGTAAGTTACAAAGAAGACAGTATTCAAATTTAACCTCACCCACCTAAAAAAAGAAAAAAAAGGACCATATACAATTACTGTTTTCCTGTGATTGTCCATCTTACTCAGATAATAAACTGATTGACTTCAGTGATTGTCCTTATACATTGTTCAGGACAAGTATTTTGTAAATATGAGGACCCTAGGAATGAACACTCTTTTTTGCCTACTTTAGTTAAATAACATGTAAGAATTTTTTTAACATTGTAGTTCACTTAATACAAGGCCTAGGAGACACCCAAGGTAGAGCATTACTGAATGAAGAGTGTGTGATGTGAAGATTAAAAGGATATGGCAGATAGATAACAACTGACCCTAGATTTGAAGAAGCTAAGATTGTCACGCTCGGGGAAGCATCCATGTAGGATTATGTTCCAAAAGTAGCGGTTCTTGGAAATAAGCTCTCAGAGTGGAACATCTTTCTTACCAAAGGAATAAAAAAGTAATGAGAATGAGTCAACCCTGTTGACATGGCCAGGCAGATGTTGTGCCATGAAAGAAGCTCAAGGCTGGAAAATGAGGATTGGGCAGCTCCCACTCAGATATAGTAGTAATTCTCCATGGCAAGTTTTGTTGCACAGCTTTGGAGGGTCAAGTTTTATAATCAGCACTGTGATAGAGAGAATGTTGTGCAGCTGAGGAACTCTGTTGGATTTTGGACAGGTTCAGAACTGACAACCGTCTTGTACAGCTGAACCTTCCTAGTAATGTTTTGCCATAGCTTAGAATTTATTTGACATCATTGTTTAAAATTAAGAACTTCTTGCTTATAGTACCACCAGTATTTTGAGTTGGAGCCAGTTTTTGCTTTTCCTCTTTTTTCTTTTAAAAAAAGTAAAAGGACTAAGAATAACTTATTTTAAGGATCTATGGCTTTTTCCTTTAAAGTGGAGGAGAGCAATTTAATCCCAAATTAACCTAGTGACTTCCAATCAGGGTAAACCCTATATACAAATTTACCCCCAACAAATGTAATAGAAATGTTTGGTTACAACGTAAATAATAAAGCCCACACACTAATTTTACTTCCAATGACCACACCATGAGATCAAAATATTTCTGCACTTCATAGCCAATCTCATTTTAGTTGACTAGAAATTGTGTGTGCATGCATCTTCTTTGATAACCTTTAGTAATCTCTAGTGCTAAGGACCTTGTTTGAGTATGATCATGGCATACATGTTGTCAATATTAGTATTAGAGGTAAAAAACAACACAAACTCTTACATTAAAAATAAAAATCGACACTTGTTCATTGCCTAATTTACATTTATTTAAATAAGACAACTGAATATATAAAAATGTTTAATCAGCAAAGGATTCTGATAGTTAAAAATACATTGTTCGCATCAAGTTTCATATATTTTTTAAAAAAGTAAAAAAATGTTGATACAATTATCTAGAAAGACCAATAACAGTTAAATTAACTAGTATCTCAATTTTTATTGGCAGTTTTGTCTTGCAAATGTATTTTCCTTAATCAATTCACTTACGTGAAAGGCATTTAAAATATTTTTTAAAAAATGCCAGTTTGATGAAGGTTTATGGAAAAGTGAACTTAAGTCTGTATAATTTCACATAAAAATACTGATGTATATTTAGTCACATACAATGACATTTTATGCATAGTTTGTTTTTTTGTTTTTTAAATAAAGAATTATATTAAAGTTCCCAAAACTCATTTGAGTCATCAACAACCTTGAGACATTTTTCTATCACTAAAAAACTTTCTTTAGTAACATCTTTGTTCAATCAATTTTCATAGTGGTTCTCCTCCTTCCATCTTTGGTTTGTAGCCTTACAAGATTTTAATCAGTTAACTTTCTCCTTTTTCAGTCGAAGCAAAATTAAGTCTCAAACCAATTTATTTTATTTGTATTCCTCTTTTCAATATATAACACTAGAATGACTACATGAGCATGCAATTTGAAAGCAATTATTTTCATTGTCTCTTTCAATTTTAAGGCCAGAAACTTCTGATGAGAAAATATATTCTTCAGTTGTATCCACTTAACTGATAATAGTTGTAAATACAAGTTATCTGATAATTTATAGAAAATTGGTTCTCTTGCAAAAAAAAAAAAAAAAAAAAGAAGCTATGAGAGTAATACTAGAAAATTTAGATCTCATTTTCATTATTTCCAATGCAATATTTAACAACCAGCTTTATCATTATGCTCAAAAAGGTAGATGAAATTTCTTTATCTAGAAAAAGGCTTTTTATATGCAAGTTTTTTTTGTTAAAATATTCACTGAGTGTACTAATAGTGGTGACTTTGTTAGACTAAAGTAAGCTGAATAAAATATCTAGACAAGCTTCCCCAACCCTTGCAAATTTTTGTTGTTTTTATAAACAATGTATAAAATATTTAAGAGAAAGACTGGTTTCAGATTATAGTTAACTGGTTTCCTATATATGGTGGGCGTCTATATGAAAATATATTAATAGTTATATGTTAGAGAAACAATTTTTTTTCTGTGTGTAAAACAATTTTAATGCAGATATTTCTTATGATGTAAAGGTATATTTATTAAACTACAAGTACAGCACCAGAATAAATGGTGTGAAGAGTTGCTATGAATTTTGTATTGCACTAGTCTAAGTAGGAAGGGTCTACTTGCCTTGAAAAATCAGCATTTAAAATTGTGACACATATTTAGGTTCAACCATTCATGCTTATAGCAAATACAAAATAGTCATAGCTAGCAAAAGCTAAACTATATGTTATGAAAATATATATATATATATATATATATATATATAAGGTTGGTGCAAAAATAATGGCGTAATAATGTCGCTTTTGACGTTAAAAAATACGTCAAAAAATGACATTATTACGTCATTATTTTTGCACCAACCTAATATATATTTTCAGGATAACATATAGTTTAGCTTTTGCTAGCTATATATATATATATATATATATATATATATATATTCATGATAACATATAGTTTAGCTTTTGCTAGCTATGACTATTGTGTATTTGCTATAAGCATGAATGGTTGAACCTAAATATGTGTCACAATTTTAAATGCTGATTTTCAAGTCAAGCAGACCCTTCCTACTTAGACTAGTGCAATAAAAAATTCATAGCAACTCTTCACACCATTTATATATATATATATATTACACACACATACATACAAGTGTGTGCAGATTTATATAAATATATTAATTCATCACAAAATATAAGTGCTGGTTTTAGCTTTTCAGAATGTATCCCCCAAGGACAAAATTGAAAAAGAATGATTTCTATGTAGAAAAATATCACATGCATCACAATACAAAAACAGTTTTGAAATTAAATTCTTCATATGCAATAAGAAGATGAAAGAACATTTTTAAGAGGCTTAATAACATTGCATGCATATTCAATTAAGTAAAAATGTATATATAATAAAAGTTTGTGCTCATACATATACACATCTATGTATATGAAAGCTTAACTATGTTCACAAATGAACAGAATGTCTAATGATTATTATATATATATATATATGTATATATATATATAATAAAAAAGTATTTAAGACCCAAGTATTAAACAAGAAATGTCAACAGTTATTAGTGATGTAAACAGTAATTGGATGATTACTTTTTTGAAATGTACAATTTACAGGATTATATTGACTTCTACAATAAAGATATACAGCTAATTATTCATAGGCATCAAGTGGAGTCAATTTGATTGTCACCAGGTTATTTAAGAACTGTTCTACAGGCTTGTAAAATAGTAATCAGATTTTTACTTGTAGTGGCTGTTTCTTTCCAGATTTTAAAAAGTACATGTTATTTTAAAAAGCAGCATGTTAAAACATGTGCCTCTTGTCAAAAAAGACCAGCAAAGAGTTAAAAGTCTTATCATTTGTGAGCTTTTAAAATTAAAGATATAATAAAAAAAATTTACATCATACTTGAGACCTTGCTGATTAAAAGCTCAAATTTCAAAGAGCAAGAGAAGCTTAGTGTATATCAGTTTTAAATTTTACAATAGGATGAAGCAGTTGTATTGTAAAAAGTGTTTAAAAAAATTTGGCAGTTTTAAATAAGAAACAGCCAAGCATTTTTTTTTTCAAAAAAGAGCTTGACCAAATATAGATATAGAGATATTTAACCATACAGTTATTGAAAGAGAAACTGGTTCTTTTAATTGTGGTTCATGTATTGGTCAGTGAAATCTCATCAGTATCAAGAATGCAACCCACTTTAGTTGCTAAAAAGTAATTCTTAAAAATATAAAAATATTCTGCTGCTTCTCCACCCCTGTTTGGTTTTGTGTTAAACTGTCACCCCTGGCCCCCATCTACAAGACATGGAAATATTGGTCATCACCTATTCCAATGTGAAGGTCATGGATTTGATGGTCAGATTTTATAGAAAAAGTCCAAATTGTCTGGCTCTGGTGGAACTGGTGGTGGCACACTAGGAATTGGAATGCCCTCAGTGTCCAGGAGAAGTAATTTTATTTCCATGCCCAGTAGCATTTCTAAGTCTTCTTTCATTTGTTTACTCCCCATCTGCAAAAGAAAGTGGATCATATTTCAATGTAAATGAATACAACACTTCAGATATTGGTTATTTCAAGACTATCATAATTTCTGACTAAAGAATGAATTTGCTACAAAAGATCAGCAAGCCAACTACTGCTCTAAAAGAGGAGCTGCAGTATATTAAGAATGTGGTTTGTTTTGGTTTTATGGCATATCACCCTCAATGGGTTATTTAATGCCAACAAAATTTTTATTGTTGGTAATATATATATATATATATATATATATAAATCTATTTCTGGTAATATTTTTCCTTCAAAAAAATCTATTTCTAGTAATAATTTTCTTTCAAAGATGTATCACTGGTAATATTTTTCCTTTTTTTTCAAAAAATGTATAGCTGGTGACATTTTGGTTTTGCTGGTAATAATTTTTTACAAAGTATTTCTAGCATTAAAACCTATTTTTACACTTTCATAGTGTTTTGGCCCCAGTTACAATTCCATTGAATATCTTGATTATTTCCAATGCAAATTATGAATTTTCACAGGTCCAATATATATTATATTTTTTTTAATATATGGGTGGAGCGTCCATCATTTCTACATACTTCAGACTAATAGCATTTTGTTTCTTATGTTTCGTTCTTTGAACTTCTTTTGTTTCTACTCTCTTGTTTGATTTTGCTCCCTTAGTTTTACTATTCAGTTCTTTTAATGAACTTTGTATAGATGAGGGTCTTTCCCTTGTTTGTGATGGGTTAGAGTTTTGTTCCTCTATGTCCATTTTCCTTGGTTCTTCAATAACCATTTTGTTATTTTTTTTTTTGTATCTTTTCATTCTCTTGAGAATATTTTGATGTTTCTATTTCTTGGATTTTTTTTTTGGTTTTGATTTTTCGGGTTTAATAGTTTTGTAGATGTAGAGTCATTTTTGTTTGCGGTTGACAGTATAGGGTTTGTTTTTTCCATTAGGTTCTTTTAATGATCTTTGTATAGATGATGACCATTCATTGTTTGTGATGGGCTAAAGTTTTGTTCCACTATATCCATTTCTCTTGATTTTTAACTAAAACAGGAGTTATTTTTTTTGTACCTTTTGATTCTCTTGAGAATATTTAGAGGTTTCTATTTCTTGGATTTTTGTACTTTGGTTTTGAATTTTCAGATTTAATTGTTTTGTAACATGTAGAGACTTTTTTTTTTGTTTGAGGTTGACAGGACAGGATATTTTTTTGTCTATGGGCATTTGATTTATGAGTGATATACTACATTTTAGTAGTTCTATTAAACTTTTTAATTTGTTAATAAGAGTTATAAGATCTTGGCTTCTTAATGCATTGTTTTCTTGGATGACTTTTTGTTGATTTGATATTTTAGTGATATTTGCATATAATGCTTGAAGTGAATTTGATTTGACCCGTTTCCTGGCTTCTTGGAATATTTTGCGTGTATTTTCTTCTAATTATTTCCTTTTCCCAAATGTTACACTCTTTGGAGTCTGCTGAATGTTTTTCTTTACAGTTTGGACATAAAGGAGGCCTTTCAGAAGGTGATTCATCATGCTCAGTTTCCAGTTCCCCACATCTTCGACAGACTGATGTTCTCGTACAAACATTTTGAAAATGACCAAATTTTTGACATTTATGACATCTATGGGGATTAGGAATGTATGGCTCTACCTTGGCTATTGTGCAACCTATCTTTATTTCTTTTGGTAGAGTTGGTTTGTTGAATGTCAAAATATGTGTGTTGGTGTTTATTACTGTGTCATTTCTTTTAACATCTGTTACTCCTTGCTTTTTTAGGATGTCATCATTTTCAATTTCTTCTGATGAACAAAGTGACAGTTCTGGGCATTTTATTACTCCTTTTGATGAATTAAGAAATTGATGGGGATAGGCCTTGACTTCATTGTTGTCAATTTGCTTGATGTTTAGCAATTTCTCTGCATCTTATTTGGATATCGCTTGAATTAACAGAATATTATCGTTCTTTATTTTTTTAACAGATTGTGGTTTGTTTGATCATGTCTGAAATAACCCTTTGCAACACGAAAGGAGACAATTTTGATATATCATCCTCTACTCATTCTACAACAATGAAAGTTGGAAATTGATTTTTTTCTATTTCATTTTCACTTTTAGAAGTCTATTATCTCTTGGTTCACTTATAAGAGATAGCCATATAATTTTAATTTTTGTATTTGCTGTCTGTGCTCCCCACCCACCTCTGAGTTCCTTCTTAAGGGATGCTATGAGGGGGGTCTAATCCCATTCGCCGTAATCCGCCAAGGCTACACAGACAGTACAGTATAGTTGTGACGAGAGTGGATATGAGCACCTGCATTCCCCCACCGTATCTACCCAAGTCTAGTATGATGTAAGGTTTTGTGGCCCTGTTGGACCCATTATCTATCATCTCAACTAGCCCTTGCCACCATGTGACTAGTTGATTGGAATGGATTGGGCTATTCCATCTGCCCGTCTATCCCATGTAGGGACCAATGTGACGTGTTGTGGAAACTCCTGGTCATTTTATACCAGATCAGGAGTCACTCAGTCACCAGGACTCCATCCCCAGGCATCACGGGTCGCCACCCATGGCAAATGGGTGGCTGCATTTAGGGGAAATTTTAGTTTTTTGAATTGGGTTTTGTGAATGTGCACTTTATATACTACAATTTGTATTGATGGTATTATTATTATTATTATTATTACAAAAAACCCATTCTTACACTTTCCTAGTATTCCGACTCCAGATCAAGGGAGGGGGAAACTATCTACCCACAGCTGGGACCTTAACAGGTGCTACCACCCCAGGTCAGGGTGGATCCAGGAACAACAGCAACTAAGAGGCGTTTCCACAATCCTCAAAACCTTGTGATCAGAGGACTTGCTGCTGGATGCAGTTTATCGTCATACCCAGGACAATATAAGAATGTGCATTCATAATTGTACACAGATATTATTCATACAACAAGAAAGGTTTGCAAAGAGAACCATCAAGGACACACATTACCCAGTTTTCTTTTAACACTCATGTTAGAACTCAAATTTTATCCAAGAAATATTAGCACCCTTTTTGAAAATTAGAAACCGTTTTTACTGGAGAATATTACATTTTTAAACAGGCTTGATTATAATGACTAACCAATCCATCTATTACTCAACTGATTTTTCTTTCAGATTTTACATGTACAAACATTCTCCTATTTAGAAGCATTCAAGTTTTGAAGGAAGTTCAGGCACAGAGTAATAGACACCATTACAGGATGATGATGATGGGATGTCAGTGTTATGTATTTAGCAAAACTATATATTGCAAATATCTAAGATTCAAGTTTATCCTTTTTAAAGAGTCAATGTTGCTTAAATGACTTTAATATGAGTATATAAAATGTCATTAAAAACAGACATTTTTGTTTATATTCATAATAAACTATACTGAATTTCTATAATCAGAGATTGAGCTTTTACACTCCCTTACCTACTTGTGAGTGAGAAGACCGAAATAATTTTCTCAACAAAGGACAATTTTAACCCGACATGAAAAACTGCATCCAAAGAACTTCTTTAGAGAATTAATTTAAGTTGAAATTGTGTGATAGCTTTAAATGGCAGAAAAACCATCTCTAGATAATTCTTGGTTAAGCTAAAGTGCATCATATTGGTATAAGAAGCTTCTGTAGTGTATAATTTTTCAGAAAAATATTTGTGTGTACAAAGTGTGCAATTTTAAAGTACAACAACTGCTTATTTTATCAAACTTGGCTTTAGGGTTGGGATTTTCATAACATCACAAACAGATTTTTAATGGAAATTAAAAACTTTTGAGTGTTAAGAGTGTTAAAATTATGAACATTAAGGACTAATGAGAAAAAGAAGAAAAAAAAAAAAGATGACACTGTGAGTCAAATCTGTAAACTTAGAATAATTTCCTGAAGAAATGAAAGTCATATTTAATGTGCTTTGAATTAATATATTGAAAAAATGTTTGACTAAAAAAAAAAAAAAAAAAAAAAAAAAAAAAAAAATCTGTTTTGAGAAAATTCCTGACATATGTTAATGATCTGTGATTCAATTACTTGAAATAAATTTTTAGGAAAGCTTGATTATTAATTTAATTAAAATTTTCAGATGTCAGTGAGGTTTAAAGCTTGTATTTAAAGCTGTTAAAAGAAAAATATTAAACAGCAGTTCTATTTGAGAAACAAAAGAGGTCAAATGTTTGTGATACTAATTCACAAACTGCTATGCTTACCGGATTTCCAAGAAGAGTATTAATGCCATCAGTCCACATGTCAAATTCATGCTGACTTGAAGCAACAAAATTCTGAGGGTCACAGGTTACAGGGATCATAGAGAAAGAGAGGTTAACTACAATATTCTAGAAGATAAAAAGAAAACATCAATGAAACAGGAAACTCCTTTATCTACAATTAAAAAGTTTTGACAAAGAAAAAAAGACCAACATTTTTGATAGAATGTCAGATTTTGGGGTCATTTGTATTACTGGAAGTGCTTCATCAGGTCAGGAACACCCCCTTGTCTGAAAAATACCCACTGGTTACTCCCACTTTATAAAATTAAGTATCAAATCAGAATATTTTACAAAGTTTTTCCTTTATAATAAACAAAGTAAAATTTGTTTAAAGGATCAGATTTATAGAACAATCTAATTCACAAATAATGGATTGCAAAATCTAATACTGCATTATGGTGAGTAATCAAAATTGTTTTTTTGTACTTTTCTATAATAATTTAATGTTTTTATGAAACAAAAACTGAATTCAAAGTCTGATTCATAGACTATAGCGTCATCAACCAATGATGAATGTAAAAAGCAGCTGTATTGGAATATGATTGTATATGATAAAGACATATTTGAACAATATAGTCGTCCTTATAGTGTGGATATTACAACAATAATTCTGTCAAGTTTTCCAAAATATCAATTTAATGTTTAAATAAGTGACATATAAAGTAAAAGTCTTAGTAAAGTCTAAAAAAGTACTTCCATTTGCATCTAATTTCAAACATTGAACAGGGAAAAATGTTAAAGTATTTCTTTTCCAAAATGACATAATATAAAGAGGTTACAAAGCAATGTCAGGTGACCCATCATGACTTTCATCATAGACCCATGGTCATTTTAATTACTGAGATGGATTGATTCATTTTCTACAGCTTATCAACCCTTTGCAGGTTATTTAAAGCCAGAAAATATTTTTAGATTGTAAAAATTGTTTTTGAGATAATAGTTTAGTGATACAAGTTTTACTAATTAACCCATAGAAGGAGGAAGAGGAGGTGGATACAGACATTTCCCAAGGGTATTTGTGTGTAAGTGAATATAACAAACTCAACAAGAAATAGAACTTGGCTCTCAGATTAACAATTCCAAGCCATTATCCATATCACTTGCACATCCAAGCATACACCACCTGGTAATCCAGGTGGTTACCCATCTAGCTACTGACCAAGCTCGATGTTGCTTAACTTCAGTGATCGTATGGGAACGAGTGTTTCAACTGAATGTGGCCATAAGCTAATTACTGAGGTTTCACTTTACTTGACAAATGAAATGCACAATAGATCCAAGTTTATACTTCAGTTTAATAAAAAAAACCAGTTTATCTGACCACACCCAATTACTGACATTGTACTGTAATTAAACAGCCTTTTTACTGGCCCCTGTGACTTAATACCATGGCCAGCAAGTCACTCTTTTATTCATAGTAATCACATGTATATATAAACCATGTGACATTGATGTGTTATAGTGAGTAGTATGACCATGAAGTGAGGCTAAGCCATAGCCAAATTTAATAAATAAAAACTCCACTAATTTTATTAGAACCAATGATGGTATAGCAATTGTTTTGTATAAAGTGGTGGGGGTGAAATCAGATGAAATTCTTAATATCAATTCAACAGTCTGATTTCAATCTGAAACTCGGTTTTCATAAAAAAAACCTCTTAGCCTTAAAATGTTACATGAAACCAACAGAATATAGCAATTTGTTAAGCCTACTTGTACAATATTTGGATACTACTCATACATTGTTGACAAGTTATGTATCAACTATCAGGAGGTAATTATGATTCACTGACAAGAATATATACATAGATCTCACAATATGTAAATATCACTAGGAGAAAAAGGAAAAAAAAGAAAAAAAAAAAAGAAAAAAAAGTGGCTTTCTGAATAAAATTTGGCTTACCTTTCTGCGAGTTCCTTCTTTCACATGAGGACATTCTTTGTCAACTACCAAGGATTTAACATCAACAACTGACACTAAAATATTTAAGAAAAAATAAAATCAGGCAACCAAAATTAATGTTGTTAGAATCACATGAAAATAGAAAAGAAGGAGGAGAACAAGTAAAATTTATATGTGCATAAAGAAATCCTTAATTTGGCTAAATAATAAAAATGACCAATATGTAGTAACTGTCCTTCCTGGCTGTTTCCCAAAATCTACAGCAGAGTGAAAATCTGGTTAATTCTCTCTTAACATTTAGTTCAACTTAAAAAATGTTCAGTATCAAGTTAAACATATGCAACATTAATAAGAGACTAGAGTCTTTTCAAGGATAAATTTTAATTTTGAATACCTTAATTACTATTCTTGCAGTTATAAACAATTTTATTTAAACATGTCTGAAAAAAAGTGTAAAGAAAAATTTCATTAAGTTTAAATGAAAAGAATTCCATAGGGCTCATAACTTAATATTATAGAAATTTGTTTGCATATATTTACTTACACTTATTTGGAAGCTGTTCAATTGTTGGGATAGATTCAGAACTCCAGTCGCCATAGTGGAATGTTTTCAGGTTTGTAGATAAACGCCAGAACCATTTATCTGAGGAAAAAGGAATGGTAAAGAAGATTGAAGAAAGTAGCTAAATAAAACAAAGAAAAGTGTGAAAAAATAAGTTGGATTTTGGATGTAATGTTATCTGTACAAAAAAAATGCAGTGTCAATTGTGGAATTTTTTTTTTTATTTTAAGCATTTCAACCCAAGCAAGTTGGGATCCCACTAGTATGCAAGGGGTTACAGAGTGGAAGTGAGAGTAAGGAGGTGTGATGGAGGAAAGGAGGAATAGAAGGACAGGGAATAGGTCAAGGCATCTGGAAATGTCGATTGACATTACATTTGAATAGTTGGAGATTATAGGTATCAGGGAAACAAATAATAGGAAGGGAACTCCACAGACAGGATGTGCGAGACATGAAGCTATTAGAGTAGAAGAAACAGCCACATTTAACGGTTTTGAAAGTGAAAGGGTGGGACAGTGATGCTAACCTAGTAGCATGCTTAAATTCATGCAGTCTGGGAACTAGTGAAAATAGCATGTTGGAGCAGTTACCGTGAAAGTATTTGTAGAAAAGAAAGAGGGAGGTGACGGCACATCTCTGAGAGAGTGACTGTAGATCAAGACCAGCCACATTGCATATCAGTCTCTGAATCTTGTCGAGGACCTTAAGGCAAACAGTGGGGGCATCAGACCATATATGGCAGCAGTATTCCATGCAAGGGTAAATGGTTCATTTATAGATCTGAAGGATGGACTCGGGCAAGAAAAACTTTTTGGCGTGACACAGGAAACAAACTTTCCTTGTGGTGGATGAGGCAATTGATACAATGTAAGTAGACAGTGTGAGATCAAGCAGTCGCAAAGAGGTGCTCTCATGGAGTTGAGCATCAGACATTCTAATGGGTGGCAGGGATGGTTCCCTGTGGTGAGTAATAGAGAGCAGTTTTGTTTTAGAGGCATTAAAGTTAACCAGTCAATTCCTGCCTCAGTCTACAACCAATTGGAGGTCCTTTTTGAGACTAATGGCCAGGTTAGTTTTGTCAGCCTTACCAGACTTGCTATTGAGGCAGGAGTAAGTAGTACTGTCGTCAGCATAGATGCCTACTTGGGAACTAATGACATTGGGGAGATTGTTAATGGAGATAAGGAACAGAGCAGGTTGGGAACACCTGCGTTCATGGGAAAGGAACTGGAGGAGAATATGTTAAGGACAACCTTTATTACATGGTATGACTGGAATGATCGTATTAAGTCAAATAATCGACCTGAAATTACATATCCCTTAATCTTACAAAGGAGGCTGGCATGCCAGATCCCATCAAACGCTTTAGGGATATCTAGAGCCACAGCACAAGCTTCTCCGTTATTGTGGAGTGCTTGGTAAACAATTTCAGTTATGGCCATGATCACATCGGCTGTAGAACAGGCAAAGCAGAAACCATATTGCTTATCAGAGAGCAGATCATGGGATATAAGGTGATTAACCACTTTGGTGTTGATTAAAGCTTCAAAGATTTTGCTGAAGAGTGGTAGGAGACTGATAGGACGGTAGTTAGATGGGTCAGAAGGGTCTCCAGAGTTCTTAAAGACAAGTACAATACATAAGGACTTCCAACAGGCTGAAAGGCAAAATTTATTGAGGCAGTAGTTATATAATTTGGAAAGGGCAGGGGCCAGTTCAGGAGGACATTTCTTCAGGACAATGGCTAGTATCTTGTCACCATCGCTAGCCTTTTAGGAACCTAATTTTGAGATGATGTCCAATACCAACAATGGGGTTATGTGCAACTCGCTCAATAGAGCCTCGATTTTAGGAGGAAATCGGGTGTGGATACACAGGATGAGTTGAGTGTTGAGTTGGAAGAGAATTTCTGAGCAAAGCACTCGGCCTTATGAGCTGAGGAGGTCAGGACCTCAAATTGGTTGAACAAAGGAGGTATCAAAGGTTTGCTGTTGTCAAGTATGCTCTTGCAGAGATGCCAATATTCCTTGAAGCCGAACATGAAAATGAAGCAGGAGATGGGGGCAAAAAACACACAAAAACATCCAAGACACCTCATATTTTTGATGAAATAAAATCATTGTCCTTTTACTATGTGACCAACAACTGTATGAGAGACAAACACACACTACTTACTAATGTATATTCCAATGGTTAATCTACTTTCCAACTCAGCCAAAGAAAACTAAAAGAAAGTTTATGCAACCGAAAAAAAAATAAAATAAAAAATAAAAATAACAAACTGGAAGTAAAATTATATGAAAATGCTCATCCAAATATAGGCTGATACCAAATTTATAAAAAATACTTAGTTCTATGAAGTAACTATTTTGTATGTGTTTTACTTCGTTCTCTTTCACACAAAGGCAAAAATATGCTGCAAAAGGAAACTTCTAGTCTCACTTGTCAAGGCTCACAATAAAAGTAAATATTAAAAGTACCCACCCTTTTTAATTCCTCTGGCTCTAATCTTTGAGAACAATGTTCCTGCCATCATAAAATTCATTCGTTGCTTTTTTATCATTTCCATTATGTTGGGAGTGACCTGTTTCCTGAGCTCACTAAGGAATTCAAGATTTAGATAAAAAAAATAAATAATTAAAGTTGAAGTTGAAATGTTCAGTATTTAATCATCCAGTTTTTATCCTTTAATACTAGAAATATTTAAGCTAAACAAGACCAGCAGTCATGTCAGTGCATCACTACAAATTGAAACCATGCTTATCTTATAAAGATTCAAATACAACAATGATTACAGTTTCATTTTTTTCTTACCATCATAATTTTCTGTGTCATTACATATAGATTATCATTAGAAGGAATGAAAGGCCTGATGTATTTATTCAAGCCTACACATGATAACAGAGATTACAACAACAACTAGTATAACTAGGAAAATAATTTAGAAACCCTCACATGATAGGCTGTGCATTTGACTCCCATGCCTCTTTACTTTGTCGTTCCTTTTCCCAATTCTTAAGAATTTCAGCATAGGTGAACTGCTTCAAGAGGTCACGAAAGTCATCAAAATTAAGTGGCTTGTCATTAAGACCCCGGATGATCTGTTCCCGAACAACACTTAACACCTGAAAAAGAATTCAGCTAAGGTAATGTCATGTTGAAAAAAAAAAAAAAAAGATTCTCAAATTGAGTACAAGTTAAAATAGATGATGAAAATGAATTTTTGGAAGATCAATACCTATATAGAACAGGAAACATTTAAACAAATTTTCATAGTACACATATTTCAATAAAATAGTCAATTACAGATAGTTTATAGTAGCATTCTGATAAATTATGAAAAATTAAGTGTCATTTAGTTTAGCTACAGTCAAGTGAAAAAAAAAGTAAACTGTCCATTCTTCTTGACAAGTGATTATAGCAGAGGAGTTCATATATGGAAATGATGTCAGCAAATTTATGTAAATTAAAATCATTATATACTGGCCACTGTTGGACTGAAAGCCAGCCTGTAGCACTTAACTGAATTAACTAAAATAAATAATATTTGCAATGTTTAAATATTATGTAGGAAGGAAAGCGTAGAGAAATTTAGTACTCACAAAGCAAGAGTGGCTGAAGGAAAGAGTGAGTAATCTACCTAATGAGGTTGTGTAAATGTAAGGTGGACTGAATAAAGAGAGACTCAAACACTATGTTACCAAACACAAAAAAAAACAGGTAACTATGGAAAACTATGACTTCCCCAAAACTGAAGGGACACAGCACATAAAAGAAGATTCAGTTTCAAATTTAACAAAACAGCAAGTATATATGGATCTAGTTGCTGTTAAAAAAAAAAAAAAAAAAAATGATTTTCTTAATATTCTTTTTTCTCCTCCACCATCATCAATGAAGAAACATCAATTTACCAATATGTTTAAACTGAATAGATTGAAATACTCCCCAAAATCTTTTATATCTGTCCCTAAATAAAAATTTATTATCTACATTTTCATCTTTGGCAATTTATCCAAAGGACAGTTTAAAAAAAAAAAAAAAAAAAAAAAAAAAAAAAATTTTTTTAAAAAGAGGTCGGAGTGAGGAGTTTGAAATAAATTTTGTTTTAATGACTTGTATTCATTTCAGATAAAAGTTAAAATCTGCCTTTGGTCTCCACAACAAAATGACAGACATCATTTAAAATTTTTGTGAGGAGTTGTTGAAAAGTTTTCAAACCAACCAAGAAGCCCTTCAAAGAAATGCTGATGTTTGGCCATTTGGAAAGTGAGCTGGACCAAGAACATTTCAACAACTGCTCATATACATGGTGTCTTTTTCTTGACACACCACTAAATGTTAATACTTATTTGAAATTTGATTATATCAAGTTTTCAATAAATTCAAACACATCTTGAGTTCTAAAAGTAATAATAAAAAAAAAAAATTTAATTTGAAAATTGATTTTTATCTTAAAATATTTAAGCTTCAATTTCGTGCAGTTTCTGATAATTAAATAACTTCTTTGTAAAAAAAAAAAAAAGGATTAAAAACTACACAGCAATAATAAATCTCTGAAATATACCAGTTTAGATTTACTTTGCTTTTAGTAATTTATACAAGTTTTATAAACTGATTATTTTAAAGTTTATTATACATTGTAGTTTGTAATTTAAATGACTGACATTAAAAGATTGTTGCAAATGTGCTTACTTTCTGGAAGTCTTGTGTTGTTGCCCTCATCTCTTTCCATGTTTTATTCCACAACTGGATACAAGTGCTGAAAAATTCTTCAAATGGTCGATCATGACTAAAGAAAATTCGATGATAGGTACTGCACTCTTCTGATGCTGAGAGAGGATGGAAGAAAAAAAAAAAAAAAAGAAAAAAAAAAAGAAAATTAAAAGGAAATCAGTGAAATCAATGTCATGAATATTGAAGCATAATAAGTATTACCACAATTTTATAAGTAATAATACTGTCACATTATTGATTAGGACCACTTACAATGCTAAGATAATCTCTCAAACAATTCATAGTGAATTTGTTCTTCACCAGATAATGAGAATGAAATGAAGCTGCCACAGTTAAATATATATATATTAATATTTGCAACAACTTATATACCTAAGATGGGGACAATGCTTTGTACCCTCCCTTATAATTGATTGTTAATGAAATCAGTATAATTTACTAAACACAAATGTAAGTAGTGTTTCTATCAGGATGTAAATTCATATACTATTCAATGAGATAAGATTTAAATGAACAAAGTTAAGCAGAGCAGAATAACAATACAAGAGGATTTTGTTCTTTTCTTAAGAACAAATATCTCAGTTTGGGGAGGTAACTAAAGTAAAAACTGAAGCAGGAAGAAGGAAACTATATAGGAGATTCAAACCCAGAATCAACTCAAGGTTACAAATCACAACTTTGTAAAACTATAATGCAAAAGGGACATCCCCTTTTCTTCTAGGGATTTTTATTCAGGTTGATAAAATGGCCCACACTTAAAAAAACACTTTGTAAATTTGGCCATTAAGGAAAAAAATCATTTTAAAATCTTTTACAACTTTCTCTTAGAAATCTGGGAACAAAATCTTAATATTTCATAATTTCCTATTAGCCCTTATTTAAAGAATTCAGGTTATGGTTTGGTTTATAGAAATTTTGATGACATCTAAAACTTGTCAAACTTCTTTGAATGAAACCCTTTATTTTACACACACATAACTCTCGCTTACAAAAGCAACTTGATATGCTTTGCAAGGAAGTTGCACAACCAACTGCCTGCTTCAACACACACCAGTGACAAACTCCATTTTGTACTTAATGTAACAGATGAAATAAACATTCATGTTAAGTTTTAAATACATCTTTTCATTTCCTGTTTTGGCAATAAATACTTGACAACACAGTAAATAATTCAACATCCAAGATTATATATATATATATATATATATATATATATATATATATATATATATATAGAGAGAGAGAGAGAGAGAGAGAAACAAAACAAAAAACTCCATCACTGCATTATATTTGGTGTCCAACAATGACAAATACAACTGTTCTTATATTACAAATGTACTTTTCCAATGAATCAAATGTTAAGTCATAAATAAAATAAGCAAATTTTAAGTTCACAAAATACATTAATGTGTTACAAGTAAAAAAAAAAAAAAATTTTTTTTCTTTCCTTAATTATACATGCTGTTTTAATTTGATCAAAAGTTCATTTCAATGGACAATTTTTGATTCAAGAAATTGTTGCGGCTTTTAGTTCAAAAGAATATTCCATATAAAATCTCTTGATCAAATTGATACAGTAAGCCCAAACTTGATAGGTCAAGCTTCAGTGCTCAATGAGATGAATGACGACAAAATCAGCAAGATTACCAACAGTTAGCTAAAGTCACTTCAAGTCTTTATATTGACCATCACAGAATTTCTTATTATTCTGCCAGATAACTATACATTCAGAATAATTTCAGCAAGAAATGAGTGTTAGAATTAAAAAAATTTAAGCTAATTTTCTGATGACAATATAAATTATTTAATTTTCAATGCTAGAGGTTACAGTTATTTATTTGGGAATTGTATCAGAATGATACATAATGTATTATATCTCAAACTGAAAGGAAAATATGCTCTATTGATTCATTCACTCACGTCACAGACTTACAATAATAATTGCTACAGTGCAGATAGGACTTTGGTCAAAATGGATTCCTAGGTAAGTAAAAATCATAAGCAACTGAGAGAAGAGAATGTATCAGAAGGTAAATTTATGTAAGACAAAGAATTTTTTATATCAACAATAAATACATATGTGATGACAATCAAAATGTTTGTTGTTGTAATAACTAAGATAATGTTATAAAGAATGTTTATGCAGAAATGTGGTTAAGAAATGTTGATGCTTTTTTGATTGTTAGAAAAATTACAATAATTTGGTTTCTGTATAGAAAGATGTGAAATGTATTCCTTCATTTATCAGTGTGTGTACGTGTGTAATTTAGAAGTAAGGATAAATGTTGTCAAGAGTTGCTTGCCTTCAACTGATAGGCTAAATTGGTAAAGTGTACAATTACTTTTTAGTAGTGAAAACATTCACTTTTTAAGTCAATTGTAGATGTTGGTTAAACATGTGGACAATGGTTGATGAAGGCTTTGCTGAGATTTCAATGCGGTGTGTGAGTTAGTGAATTGACATGCGTGGAGTTTGGTAGCATCTCATGAAACTCGATGACTGACTGTCTGAATTGAGTCATGCAGTTATTTTTATAGACTTTTGTGTAGCAAAATCGGCTCCAGAGAGCTCAACGGGAAATAGGGTTTGCCTGGAACTTTGCTACAATTTGGTGTTTATTAGCCAATAGAAGATTGAATTTGCAGAAACGAGATGATGATTGGTTAAAGGCTTTTTAGAGAAGAATACATATTTCTGAAAGGGGTGAAAGGCTAATGTGGAAGATACTCACGGGGTTCACCAATCTTTAGAATTTCACAAAGGATCTTTGCCAGATAAATGCTAGCCTGAGCAAATGGACAATCATGTTCATCAGCACGACTACAATTCTCCAGCACAACCTAGATAAAAAAAAAAAAAAAATCATTAACTACATTTCAAAATTGGCCAAACAGATATATTAATGAAGTCACAAAATATTACAAAAAAAAAAAAAAAAAAAAATGGTCAGGTGGATGAATTAGAATTGAATACAATTAATAAAAAATACCTGTGTAAATGAAATTAAAAAGAAATGGAATTGTAGGTAGATGGAGCAATAAAACTAACAGCTGAATTTTGATTGGATATTTTCACTGTGTAAGGTTGTATCTATGTAATTAATGGAGAAGCATCAAGTGCATTGACTAGGAAGAGATTATGTTGGAAAATAAAGATGTGGTGCATAAAATCAATTTATTTTTATTATAAATTAACTGATTGATTTAAATAGACAGATAGAATAGAAAATTCTCATCCAAAAATAAAAAGAGAAGGCAAGAAGAAAAATAAAACTACAGAAAAAAAATTACTAAATATCAGCAACAAGTTATAAAAAAAAAAAAAAAAAAAAAAAGTTACTTTTTAATGTTAGTAATTTGTTTCAGTAACCACTACCCTGTTTTTTTCTCTGTTTATGATACTGTTGGGGTAAAGAAAAGACTGTCAACTGTAGCAACAGCAATAGATTTCTTGTTTCTCGGCCGCATCACTTATAGCCAAATCACAGTTCACACGATAGTCCGACATAACAGTCCAACACACACCGTAGAGACGACAAAATGGGGTCACAAATCCAACCTTCACTTCTCGCCAACAACAACACGTGTTCGTCTCACAGCTCAAAAAAATCATCTCCTTTTATAAGCGAAAAACGACTTCTGTTCACCGAGAGAATTTTCTGATTAGTCACGCCATTCAGGGAAGGGAAGAACATTAGCATAGCTTCTAGTTATTGATGTAGATTTTTGCTGACTACTTTTTGGTAATTTTTCTTCAGCAGATCGCACACAAAACAAACTTTTTTTCGGGGTACCTGATTATCTCTTTCACTACGGATACAAGATTTCATACATTAATGAAATCATACTCAAAAGATTGTGGATATGATAGTTCCAAATTTCTTACAATCTTTGAATCTTTGGAAAATTTTCATTTACATATCACAAAATGAGAGAAAAAAAAAAAAAAAAAAAAAAAAAAAAGAAATAATCTGTCAACTAGGGACTAAAATTCTATAAAAATGTATACTTTAACATTTTGGAAAGCAAAAACAAACCTTATTAAAATACAAAAATTGAATCAAATATTAAATGCACTTAACTTCAATTCTATCCCAAAACTTTTTTCCAGCTTTTGCATTAAAAACAAAATTTTTTTGCCTTTTTAAGAGACATCTCACAACAAATTATGTCTAAAATATTTCAGAGGCCTTAAAAAATTTTCAGTAAATTTCTACTTATTGAATTTTATATAAATAAATGACCCATATACTACTTTTGTTCCCCCTGTCTATAACTTAATATTTGTTATATCCTCATTCCTCGAGACAAGTGTTGAAAGTTTTGAGAGCCTGATTCACTGCATTTCGCCAGTACTATATCTAGAACCATGTCTTCTTTCAGCTTCAATTTCTTGAGGTCATGGATGACATTTTATCTTCACAATTTTTAGGGATATCCTTTGTCACAATTTCCATTAACTCAGTACACTGATTAAACTATGAATGATTTTGTGCTACATGCCCAACGCATTGTAGTCTTTGAGTGGTCAGTAACAAATCCAGAGGAAGGATGCATCCTTTCATACCAGACATAACTTCTCAGCATACATACTCTAAGATTCATCAGTACAGGCCAAGAAACTATGAATGCAAGAATTGTAAACATTGCCTCGAGTGCAACAAGTTATCTAATGGTTAATCAATATGAGAAATAATTCAATAAAGTTACTCTAAGCAGTTCTAAATCTAACAATTGTTGCAGACAAAAAAAAAAAAAAAAAAAAAGTCACCCAGGTAACAGAAAGAATCAACTACAGTGTAACCCGAATATAAGAGAAACCTGGATATAATAGAGATTTTCTCTGGTCCCAAATTAGAGCCTGTGTTAATGTATATATAATAGACCAAACCCGGATATAAGAAACTTCTCCGGTCCCGACAACTCTCTTATATCCAGATTACACTGTATCTCAATTTTATGATTATTTACCAAAGCCATATCTACTACACCTAAAGCTAGCATCCTCAACAAGGCCACCACAAATGCCATTGTTCCTCATAAACCCAGTCAATACAACCAGAACAGAAAAGAAGAATTGCTACCAACACCTAACAAACAGATGCAACATGCCCATTTTCCAGAGTCATGCAAGGTATTCATATTAGCATGGCTCATCATAAGTGTATTAATATTATATAATTTAGTTATCATTTAGAAAAAAACTGTTTGGTAAATTTGACAGTATTACTTAAAAAATTATTCTAATTTAAAACTGGACTTCTTGGTTTGTTCTTGAGATATAGGCATTTTTCTTCAGAGTGCGTCATCATCACTTTAGAATTTCCTTCCAAATTTATCCATTGGGTATCAGTATGTGTGATATTGTATTCCTTCTGAGGAGTGACATGCTAAGGTCTGATGTAGATTTTTATTTATATAATCTAGTCACCATTGATAGGCAAGCATAACCAGCTGATGCTTGGGAACCTCCAATTCAACAATTTTTTTTACAAGTTACTTTTTTCTTTTTTTAATTTATAGTGGAGTGACATTGCATAAATGCATTATTTCACAAGCAATCAAAATGACTAGTAAAGTTATCCAAACCACACTCATTACATTAGCATAACCCACTCACACTTTGAAAGAACTTCAGGGATTAACTAAATAAGACTTAATTGACTGAGTAATTTAAAATATTAATCTAAGTCTCAACATTGCTTTATAATCAAGTATATTCAAGGGAATAACAGTGAGAGAACAATGCAATCTGATAGATTATCCTCAGAGCCAGTCTCCAAATTAGATTGAAACAGAGCTGTGCCCTAGCCATGACACATTTTTGGATTTTCTACATCCACATGCTTTCAGAATATCTGATAACAGCATTTAATTGCATACATCGCATGCCTCAGAGTAAACACTTGTGTTGGGTCCCAATCCAGGAGATGCTATTCATTGATGACACCTTGGTGTCTCTCACACAGACTGATCTCCAGAGGCAAATCAAATCCCTGCTAAGAGGTTGGTTTCACTGTCAATCTGAAGTAGACAGATCAAAGACCAGAATATCTTCAGCATCAGTATTGAAGACTGCATCTTAAAAGTGGTAAGTGAATTCAACAGTCTCAAGTAACATTTCAAGTTGACAGTGGGTAACAAGGAGATAGAGAATGCAACCACAGCCAAGCTGTCTATAGTGAATACAGGAAAAATAATGGCCACAAAGCATACAGAACTTATATTCTTCTATATGGCAGCAAAAACTTGACAAGCTACATGCATCAAGAACAAAGCCTCAACAGTTTCTGCTTGCTGTGGTTGCAATATATCCTGGGTATTTTCTGAAAGGATAGTGTATTGGACTAGGGCTAAGCATGCTAAAGATGTATGCTCCCTTGACCACACCAACCAAATGCAAGACTGTTGTATCTCAAAAGACATAACATCAGCTTCCATGAGCATGGACCGAAGAATTAAGGACAACAAAAATATCTGCCACAGGCTGTCGACCATACAGAAGAGCCACATCTTAAAAAACAAAAATTCAGAGGATGTGTGATCCATACAACATTATGATAGTATTAAAAATCAGTTCAATGATTTAGAGACACCTTTCTTAAACAATTTAAATTCCTCTTGATAGAGAACATGAGAAACTGCATCCACTCCAATGCAGTTGTGATAGGGAATACAAGGTAACATCAGTCACCCACCCAAAATCTGGAGTGGAAGAACATTAAAAGACAAATCTGAAGAAAGATATTGGAATCAGGCAAAAGAGAGCAGCAAGACAATACAAAAATATACTCACTTTTACATAATTATCACTGTGGATGCGAGCAAAATATAACATACAATCCAAAGCAAGCACACCAGGAGGAGTTTGCTGAAAATCCTCTAAAGGATTTGCAATATTCTGTGAAAGAAAATTTTTTTTTTTAAGTTTGAGATGGGGGGGGGGAAACAAAAAACAAAAACTCTTATTAAAACTTTATAACAAAATAATTAAACATGATAATATTGACAGAAACACCAATTAGAACATATTTAAACAGTAAAAATGAAAGTTCCCAAACTGATTTTCTCCAGACATAATCTATCACGTAGCAAAGAAAGGTAGGCTTACTGAAAACCCAAGTTTCTTAGCATCTTTTGAAGTATCCTTTGTGAAATCACGACTGGCAGTTATGGTTTTTCGGGAAGAAACCTCACCTTCAAAATCAAAGGCTATTTTCTGAAGTTCAGTGATGTCATTAGCATTCTAGAAAAAAACAAACAAACAATCAGAATTGAAAAAAAAGTATATAAAATAGAATTCAGTGTTTGTTTCTTTCAGTATAACATTATTGAAATGCAATCATAATTCTGGATTCTGGAAATAAAGGGAATATCTTTTTTGTTAGTGCATAGGAGAGTTCAAGTATATATTCTTGAATAGAATTTAAGTAAATTTTATCATGTTTTATGTAGTATTTATCTGTTGAAACAAAAAAAAAAAAATTATTTTTAGATACTATATTATTCAAGTAATATTGGAATCATAACAATATACCAAAATTTTATGATTACTGGAGTATAAATACACAAACATCTATCCATTCCATAATCATAACATAATATATTGCCCACAGAAATAAGAATAAGAGAATATTAGTGATCGACATATTTATGTATGCACAACTTTGGTTAAAAGATCAACAATAGTTATGTCATAAGGAGTTTTCATTATTCTTATGTATTTCACATAAGATATAGAAAAACTAAAAAAAATCTTTAACAAATTTCATTAGTTTTTAACTAAAATTATATAATTGAAAAATTGCTGCTCAAATACATCCAATTCATATACACAGGCTATCCCAATTTTCAACAGAAAATTTCAGGACATTTTAATGGATTTACAGATGGGACAGAACCCAAATAACAAATGATATAAATTGCTTAATTCATTACGAGCATTGAGAAGAATAATAAAAATGATAATCTATAACAAATCTGCCTCTCAAAGCAAAACTAGTCATCTTTCTCCATCAATGTTAAAAAATTTGCTTGAAGATTATGGTTTCTGATTCCAAATCAGTGCAATCAGAACTTAAGTCTTTTTCACCTAATCAGTTTATACAAGGATCAAACAGACTCGTATAGATTAATGAAAGCAAACCAAATGAAAGCAAGGCCAAGACAGTTTAATCGACCAATGTTGCAAAGTTTAAAGTAACAATTTTCCTTAATGTTTTTTGAAATGTCAACCACTATTGCTGAAAGGCTTTAAAAGTAAAGGAAACTTAAAAGTAATCAAATCAATAAAACGATATTCCTTAAAAGTAAAACCATAATTACACCACTTTAAAATTTACATCAACAAAACACACTTCAACTAATTTTGAAGTTCTTAAACAGAAGTAGAGTTGTTAAGCTTTTACAAATCAGATTCTAATCTAAAGTTATCAAAACCTGAAATAAAGTAATAAGGATGCAAAAACAAAAAAATAAAAAATATTCAAATTTTTACTTTATACAAGTCATTATTTTAAGTTTTTTTAAAACATAGGTCTCTAATTTTTTAAAAATTTTCCAAAAAAGTTGTACACCAAAAACAGAATTGTAGATAAACTGTCCAAAGTTCAAGTTTTTATTTTGCTTTGAGTAAATTCAACTGTTACAGTCATATTCTGAGTTGGATGTGCAACAACCTTTTTGAAAATTAGAGAAAAACAAATTTTAAAACAAACCTTGTCAGTCAAGTTTTATTAAATATGTTTAAATTAATTTTTGATGCCGCCTTTTTTACCCTTACTTTGTTATTCATAAACCCATGATGTAAAAAAAAAAAAAAAAAAAAAATTTCAATGGTAAAGCTCAGACAAATTTACAACATTTACCACAATGAGTATTTAACCACATGAAATTTATGTTGCTTCTCACTCTTGTCAAGAATTGTTAAAAGAGCAAAGTAGTTGATTCAAGTGGAATAATATACTCTTTTCCACTGCAATTTTTCACAAGAATTATCAAGTTCCTTGAAGTTCTTGTAAAATTGGTATAAACATTTTCTCTTCATCAAGCATATCTAAATTCATTAATGGATAAGCTACCAATTAGAATTGTAAATAATATTGGTTTTCTGTATTATTAAATTTGACTAATTTGGCTTTTCATGCATGCCCAAAACAAAGTTCACTGATATGGAGTATGCTGAAAGCTTTTACCTGGCCCACTAAAAGGAAAATTATATCAGTTCTAATGTTTGATCATTAAATACTGATTTTGGTAAAGTGGGTGATGTCAAGAACTTTTCAACACCCTATGTCAAAATAGTGAATTTATTTTGATTTTGGATAATTTTTGTTTGAAATTTCAAAATGTCATCCTAAAATGTTTCCTCTCTTTATTGATTCTTTTCTGTTAAAATAAAATATACTGCCAACAATACTTCATGGCTAAAATAAACAACAAATTTGAATTTCCTAAATGAAATTTGATTATGAACACCATTTAAAATAAAATCACTATTTGAAAATAGACATTTACAGTTGTGTTCAATTCACTTATTTACAGAAAAGATCCATATTAGATAGAGAATATGTAGACAATTACCTTTGCTGGATCTGGCGGTGAATTCATCCTCTCTTCATTCAAGTTCAACATAATCTGCTGCAATACACTCAGTTGGTGGGCCATGTCTGTATCAATTGTCTTTGACTTTAAAATTATATGCTGTAAATAAGGAGGAAAAAAATCAGGTCATTTGCTAATGTCTATGCTTTTTACAAACTTTTTTTTTGTAATGTTTTAATCAGTATCAACAATTTTGGTTCTCTTATATATAAAAATAAAACCAGAAAATGTATGGACAAAACATTTTCTCTAGTTGTGTTATCATTGTATTCTCAAGTGAAAAAAAAAATTTGTATGTATCAGTACATTTTTAAAATCTAGCTTAATATTGCACTATGTCATCAATTGAGATTTTTAAAAATAAAATTCACAAGGATTGAAATGAAGTGGTATATTAAATTTTTCATTTTGATTGAATATATTGACTAACTAAAATTACATCATCAGAGTAGAGTAATGGATTGCAGCTCAGATTGAGGAATTCAAGAACTGAGTTTGAATTCCAGTTGAGTTCATTACATTCACTTATTTATGTGCTAATACCCTTTGGAAAGGTATGAATCCAACTCTATGGGTAAATAGGACAGACCAAGTTCTATAGCCTTGAGTGGAAATTGGTCAAAGGAGAAGGAAAACTTTGATTCAAAACTATGTAGCCCTGGCAAAGCACATACCACTGCAGCTAAGGAACAGATCATAAGCATTGAGTCAATGATCCCAACTACAGTCAACTCCTAGAACTACATTATGTTTCTGAAAAATAGTGTACTGGTTTTATTTTCATTAGTATTTCTTTTTCCAAAGACAAATGTTTTCTCACTTTTATTGTAAACTGGCACCTGGTTGAAGTCAAGAAATATTAAATCACATGTCTTAACATATATGGAAGAAACAGAAATTAGTGTATATAAAAAAAAACAAAACAAAACATAAAATACTTAGTAAAAGAAAAATTAATCATCCTTTATACTCATGATTTTCAAAAGTTCAAACAAAATGATTTAAACAGGTTTTAAAAGATTCATACATATTGTCAAGATAAAAATACAAAGTTTACAAATGTGTTCAGACAGACAAGAGCAATATGAGGCACAACCATAATGGCGTGCAACTGTACATGATTAGGATCCTGGTTAAAATCAGGAATATCAAAACGTCAATATAATGTCTTAAAGAGTCCATGGCACATGAAAATGTTCATTTTAAAGTGTTGCCAGTATTTGTTGATGTCCAGAAAAAAAAAAAAAAAAAAAAAAAAAATTTCAAGACAATCATCATTACACAAAAATAAATTGTTGGTTTATTGAAGGTGGGGGGGGATGGTCTCACTTCCACAGAAATTCATGTCATATGGTTACATCTCCAACACACAGTTGTAAGCAAAATTAAAATTCCTCACTCATTGCCAAATAGTAGCAAATTGTTTTCCAATTTTAATTTTAGTCTTATAGACTAATTATGTAACCTACATAGCTTTCATTCTATAAACTAATAACTTGGTATCTATTCTAAATTAGTACTATAAATATTTTATATACACATAACAAAACAGTACAAAAGATTGTGGAAGTCTTACAACCTTCATTTTTATCTTCAACCATAACATAAAATAACATAAAATGTTTACAATTTTCCTATTGCTTTTCAACTTTTTTTTTTCAAGTGACAAGCAAGTAAGGTAGTAAAAGTAAATACAAGTTCATAATTTGAGGATGAATACTTACATCAATGATGATATTTCGGAAACTTTTAGACTGTAAGTTTTCAGTCATTTGCTGGAAAAAATTGAAAGGATAATTTATTTAAAATCTTTACCTGGTATGTAATATAATTTGAAATTGTAAACATTTTTAAAAAGGAAAATATGGAAGAAATATTTCAGACTTTCACAGCAACATTATATAGATATAAATATATCTAAAACAGAAACGTTGATTACAACAGACAATTTACTCAATATAAACTTATATACCAAAAGTTTAATAATACACATTTAGAACACAAATAGGTAAACCGAGATAATCCACGAGACAATTAAAAAAAAAGAAAAATTTTTTTTTAATTTTATTTTTGTGAATTACAAAAACAAAAATATAAAATAACCACATCTATGCGGTGGATTCTTCTTGTGACGTAGAAATCAGAATTATCTAATGAAGAGAATGTTATAGGTAAACTAGTAAATAAATAATATATACTAATAAAATTCCATAGGTAGTAAATATAATTTAAATGCCACAAGTAACAATTCTTCAACAGTATTCAAATTTCTTACATGAAACACTGTCAGTTTTTATTGAGTCTTTTTTTTTTTTTTTTATTAATATTTCTTGGATATTAATTTGGTTACATTTTATTGCAACTGACAGATTTTCATTTTACAATCATTAAGGAGCATGGATTAGCAAAGTATTCTTATGGAGAGACAAAATCCCAAGGATAAGAGGAGTGCAAGTTAAAAAAAAAGAAAAAAAAAGATTTTTTTTTTATTTTTCTCTGATTCCCAATGAGAATCTATATATATATATATATATATATATAGCCTACCTAGAACAAGGGCAGCTTAGCACCCCTTCTTTAAGCTACTACCCTTACTACTCCCACACTTATTCACATATCCTTTCCACTTTCCAAACAATGTGCAAAGTCCTTTGGAAACACCAAGTGGTTTGCTCTTAATCTCATCCATAAAAATTTGAATAGCAATATTGAGCTTTGAGAAAAATCAGAAGTTGCAGAGAACAAATCTGGGTGATGTGAGGACATGAGAATTAAAGAATTACTTGCTTGGTCTTTGTGATTGAAAAATCACACAGTAAACAAATTCATTTAAAAGTTTCTTATTTTGTTACTAAGTCACTCCACTGAAGAAGGTCTCTTCATGCAGTTGTCTAGGAACATTATCCCTAATTTTGGTGAAATTAATTTTCATCAGATAGAAGACACACAAACTCTTGTCCATACACACAGAATATTAATAGGCCAATAAAATCATATAAAAAACACAATCCTACTAATTTGGGGCACCAGAAATATACCTTAATGTGGGAACCCATTTGTATCATAACAAGTATATAAATGAAAGAATCAGAGTGTCAAATACAACATTGCAGCTGGTATGCAGTTCAGACAACAATCAAGCACATAGAATCCCACTTGAACTGGAATGAACAAATAAATGAAGAAACATGAAGTATTCACCTGTCCCTAGCCATAGGGACAGGGTCAACAGCCAAATGTCTAGGCAGTCAAACTTTTCACTTAGAGAATGCTTTGATATTCACTTGCTTTACCTGCCACAGTAATTCAACTGTTGTATTTTCTGTAATATCAAACAATTCTATCCTAAAAGAACTCTACTATATATGTCAGCAATATATCTGTTTATAGAGTGCTTATATTCAATATACATTCTGCTTTCCAATTACCTTAACATTTATGTGCTAGTTCAAGTTTTATCTACTTTATTGTCAGTATTATGATACTCAAGTATTTCCATAAAAACAAAATTCCATTCTGATTGGTTGCTAAATTACATCAAACCCATGACACTGATTCTCAAGAGATCCCAAATGGCTCGATTCATTACATATAAATCTCATATAACATTCTCAACATGAATTTATTTCCAATGATATTTATACAATACTAGCAGCATGACCCAGCGTTGCCGGTGCTTGATTCAAAAATTGTATGACTCATACAGCAATTGCTATCACTTGACTTAAAATATTTTTGCCCTTTCTTGCCTTTAAAGGAGTGCCTTTGCTGTGCTGATGTTGCTACATGCCTTACTTCTTGCCTATCCACACTGCGAATTTTTTCTAAGCTCTATACGAAACATTAAATCTATTACGAAAAAAGAACTAAACAAAACGAACACAAAATGATCAGCTTTAAAAAAGGACTCATAACTGGAAAGAACGAATGAAAAAACAATGTTAACAATAAATACTTTTTCACACCCAAACCAGTTTCCTGAAATATTGAGACTGGTCTTGGGTGGGGTTGTTGTTGCCCTTGTTTTGTTAACCCGGTACTTTGGAAACCATACATTGATCCGATTTTAAGTTCAAATAAAAGAGCTCAAAAGTGTTTAACAACGCGAAGTCAACTGCACAGAATCCAAAATGAGGTGAAAAGCTTAGATGTACTAGGCCGCATAGTGCAGGCGAGACATTCAACTTAAAACCCCCAAAATCCGGATCACCTGTGAGTTAATAGTTTTTTTTTTTTTACAAAGTTTGAGTCCCAAATAAAAAATCAGGCTCCGGCATGACACAATGATGTAAATTGAAAAATCGGATCTGGGATGCGGCCTGGGAGAAAGAACAAAGTTTCAAGAAGTGGGAAATGGACTGCTGAGGGCATGGTCAACACGGAGGTTTGTATCAATTTTTGAGTCACGACGGGGTCACACGGCATTCTATGCAAGGCAGCTCTAACTGGGCCACGTAGGAATTTCTGGTTGAATTGTAAAGAACGGCCTAAATTTTAGAATGTAATCCGCCCAAATACCGGAGTACCACAAATCCGGCATTCAATATGTTTGATTTGGCAGGGACCTCAATTTTCTTGCATAGAAAGGAAAAATGGAATGAAGTTTGCATATCACTGGTTGAGGACTTCAGTGTAGACCATATTTTTAGCTTTTTGTGAGGGTGAATAAAGGAACACATCATCGCGCCTGGCGACTTGAGTGCAGGCTATGTAAAGTTGGCCGTGTGAGAAGTACTGCTCCTCTAAGTGTACAACAGTGACAGACAGCGTTTGTCCTTGGGCCTTATTGTCATAGCAAAACAGGGTGCGACTGGGAATTAGGATCTTCTTAAAGTGAAGGGTACATTGGCATCTGATAGATACAAATGCATCCTTGGGATAAGCAATTGCTCCCCTTTACCGCAGCCAGTTATAATTTTGGCCTCAATAATGTTTGGGTGTAGGGTCTGAATAACCATGCCAGTCCCATTACAGAGTTCCGGTGGACGCAGGTTTCTTAGCAACGTAACCGGAATCCCCAATTTAAGTTCCAGAATGTGAGGAGGGTGACCAGCTGGGTGGAGGCTGTTTAAGAACTCCACTGGAAAGTTTGCCATTTCAGCGGGGTCTGGAGGACTGTCAATGGATTTGTAAATGTGCAACGCTCCTGGCACAGTTTCCAGAAGCTGTCTATTAAGGGTTGTCACAGTGATGTTTTTTGGGGCAAGAATTGCCCGCCCAGCAAGCCACTCAGTATTGTTGTAGTTGGTTTGACGATCAGGAAAAACTGATTCCCTGAGTGTTGCTGGTGTTTTGACCACTGTAGACAACCCTTGGACGTTTACAAATCCGTTAGTGTCCGCTGGAATAATGACTTCGCCAAGGGCTAATAATGAATTTGAGAACATCATCAGTTAGGTGTGCACGCATGTTGGTGGTAAAGTGCAATGGTCTAACAGTGGGCAAAAGTTTTGACGATTTCAAGCACGCTCGAATAGCGTCGGCCCTTGTCCCCTTAGGTACAACAGGGAGAGTCCGGCGAAAGTCACCGGATAGAAGGACAGTTATACCTCCCATAAAGTCATCGGAGTTTCGAATATCCTTCAGAGAGCGGTTTACAGCCTCGAATGCAGCTTTGGGACTGACAATGCACTCATTCCAGACGATGAGCTTACATCGCCTGAGTACCTCTGCTAGACCTGATTGCTTGGCTATAGTGCATACAGCTGTTTCTGACTTAATCAGGTCAAGCTGAAGTTTAAACATTGAGTGCACTGTTCGGCCACCCGGAAGTAATGTGGCAGCAATGCCTGAAGACTCTACTGCTAGCGTCACTTCGCCATGTTGCCGAATTTCTGCAAGAAGCAGTTTTGTTATGAACGTTTTTCCCGTTCACCCAGGCGAGTCCAGGAAGAAAACTGATCCTGTATCCTGCCTGGTGGATGCAAGAACCGCATCGTAAGCGGCCCTTTGGTCCATGAGAAGTTTTGGCTCATTTGTTGTGACATAGGGGTTGAGCTCATCAACAGAGTAGGATGTCTCCCACACAATCTCAGGTGAAAGACTGGAGGAAGCCACACGATCTGGCATTGGAAGCCCAATAGCGGTGAGAGATTCCACCCCTGCCCTATTTCAACAAACAGGTTATCAATGATTATAAGCGCCCTGTTGTAAATTTCATCGTTGAATGTAAGAGCCATTGTTGGACACAGCAGTTGTGCTTCTCTATGTCTTCGGACAAAACGTCCTTGTATTTGTCCCAAAGTGATTTGGGATCACTGGGTTCGCATATTTGTAAGATTGTGGTGAAGAGGTGGCGCAAAGCAGAGGGCATTTTTAAAAGATCTCTCTCACCCATTGTGGCATCCCACTGGCTGTTGTCTTCCAAAAGGCCAAGACGGAGGCAGGCCTTACGAAAAGTGTCACATAAAACTCCATTAACCTTCTGTAAGTTATTATAGCTCGGTGGACCACTAACTTTGTGCAAAAGGAGTCGCAAGTAAAAACATTCCTGCTGTGATGGGAGAACTGTGAATACCCTATGGAATGTGGTGTCTTTTTTTGACGCCTGGATAGCCCTCGACGTTGGCCCCACACTTCCGCCGAGCCCAGGTGTTCTTTTTTGTTCACATGTAGTATGAAGGCACATCTGGGTACAGTAGAGTCCTAGCAAACTCGTCCTGTCGACAAAATTTGAAGAACGCTGTAAGCGTTGTGTCTTTGGTACGCGCAGACACATCCATTGCTGTATCCGCAGAAAAATAACGAAGTTCGTCGTTTTCTAAGTGCACAGCAAGCTGGACGATTGCTGGGAAGCGTTCGTGGATGGGGAAGCTGAATATGTGCCAAGAGCCCTCTGTGCTGCTAATGACGCGCCCTGCAAGGAAGTCCTGGATTTCGTCTAAGGAACCTTCCTGCCTAATACCAACCATTGCAGCATCAGTCCCTTTGTTGATGTACTTGCATACATACTTGATGGAGCGAACTGAATGGCAATATTCGACATTGATGTGCGTATTGAACGCTTTTGTTAGCAGGAGACAATATGACACTACCTGTTATCCACTTGGTGGCCCTTTACCACGGCTGTAAATCCTCCCTCAGCGGGATTCCTTCGCTGGTACAGTGGATAACCATCGCTCCCTGTAATGGTTTCACTCACGAAATCTCGTGGGTAGTGCCGGGTGCATTTGCCATTGCTGTTGTGACAGCTGGTGTAATTGTAATGTGACCTGCAGGGAATATGAATCATGTTGGTTGTCACCTATTTCGTACAATTCAGGGTCAGCCGACGGATCAGGAATTTCAGCAGAAATAAGATGATCGATTTCTGTGGCCTCAATCTTGTCGCACAAGCAAATTAGTATATGTGCGTGAGGCAGGCCACATCTCTGCCACTCGATAGTGTGCATGCGACAGCAAACAGCCCCAAAAACCTGGCCCTGTGTGATCACATCCATTAGCTTTCCCAACTTCAGATGGTAAACGTGCGCAATGAGGTTTGGACGGTCATAGGCCGATTGCCCTGGCATAAGTTCTTTAGCAATTGCGTACTATTTTGGGTTACACGTGAAACATACGAATAGGTCTGGTTGGCCGTACTTACGAATGTATGTCATCGCGTCTTGCATCCTCGTGTGCATGTATGGTGGACTGCCTGTGAACATTGCAGGTAGTATGCACATTTTGCCTATATTGCCTGGATAAGCATCATTTCGTAAAGTATCTCGGAGGTGTATGTAACAGTCGCTGCACAACTTGGACTAATTCAATCTGATGTAACAGAGTCTTTCGGATTCCAACTTAGCAGTTATGTCTACTATGAATTGATGGACAAGTTGCCGGCTTCGATGAAGATGATTGAATGTACCCTCATGTACCATCAATAGGTAGGCGTAGAAATCCCTGCAAGGCACAGTTTTTAAGGTGGACCCATTTTGCAGAATGCCAAAGGGGTAACCATCTTCTCCATAAGGGAAAAGAAGTGGCTATTGCTGTGGATCGTAGAACCGCTGCGTTTCACTGATTCTTCGGAGCCCACTGCCGCGCGATTCGGTAAAAATGTCACATCTGTTGTGCTGATCACCGCTGACAATGATGGAAACTTTGTTATTTGTGGGAGAAGTGTAACGACGTTTGTGCTCTCCCCGAGTCCGTTTGTCAGCATCAATTACAATAATGAAATCAGAAGAAGTGTTATTTTCGAGAGCATATTTAAAACTATGGCCATAGCTGTGTCTCGTAGAGCATTTGTTGGAGACTCATTATGATATCCCTGCGAGTATGATTGTCCTGGCCTGTATTGTTCTCGGGAATAATGACCATGTGGGCATCTGCCTGTTGATTGTAGTCAGCTATGAAGTATATTTGTAGAAAGGCTGAATCAGTGGCAGTTTCCGACCAAAGAGACCCAATACGGTGGTAAACCTGACCTTTAACCTTGAAGGTGGGATTCCAACCGACTTCGCGGAAGGCATTACCACCAAAAGAGGTCATCTGGAAGGCACAATTGTACTGTCTGATTTTTGCGAGGAAATGTTTTGAGTCTGGATTGGAACCCTCCAACAGAGCTTTCAACAGAGCAGGTAGCTCTTGAAAAAGGTGGTAACTGTACCTTATTGTCTGAACAACACAAACCTGCAGACACTTCAGGCCATTTTTTGGCATTGCAATGTCCACAGACAACTGACATGGATCCTATTTGGAGGTCTTTGTGACCGGAAAGCCTCAAAACTGGCTCATAGTCGAACGCCAGCTTAAACCAAAACTGCTTTGGTGGGCTACACAACACTCGCTGTGGATGGCAGCACTGGTTAACAGTCTGCAACCGTTCAAGCCTTTCAGTAGGTCCTTCTACAGCTCTAGCAGTGGAAGTTGAAGTTGCATTGCGTTGCTACCTTCTGCGCGGAACATTCCGACGCCCTTGCAGCAGAAGTTGCAGCCGCGTCGGTTCCATGGCGGTCGGTTTTCTTAGCCATGGATTTCTGAGACCGTCGAATAGACGTTGCCACAGCCTTCGCTGCGTTACGTGCGGTTTACTCAGCTGTGGTTTCCTGGGACTGTCGAATGGAAGCTGCAGAGTCGCCGGCTGCATTGCGAGTAGCTTTTCGATGCGGGCTCTGTCTCGGTAGTTTCCACTTACTTTTCAACGAATATGTGTAAACTGATTTGCAGTACAAACGGTAGTTACGCTTAAGCCTCAAAGTGGCCTCTACCTCGGTTTCCTACTCCCGCTTGCCACAGAGGCTCTTTTAGAACACCTGCTAAGGTTGCATCGCCATGGTATTTTGGCACGCTTAGCAAAGCTGCCGGGTCTGTCATCGCCACGGCACTCAGAAGAGCTCCCGTTTCCCCATAGCCAGTGAGGCTTTTTTAGAACGCCTGCTAAGGTTGCCTTGCCTGGGTGTTTTTGCAGCCTTTGCAGAGCTTCCGGGTTGGTCATCGCCACGGCACGCAGAAGAGTGCAAAATAGATGCTATATGATCATCTGTAACCAGAGTTATTATGTGCTCCACCGCAGTCGCCTGTTCTGCATGTGTAATGTTAACGGTATTAGGGGTCTTCAGTTGCTAACATATGGATGTTCGTCGTGTAGGAGCCATTTGAAGGGTTGTAGAAATGCTCTGTAAGAATGCGAATAGAAGTTGATGCTGAGGCTGAAGCAGTGCAACTGTGTTGTATACGAAAACTAAAAATGCAGTGGAGCGATATGAAAAAAGCTTCACCTAGCTATGGGCCGTGCTTTCTGGCAGCACGAAAATGTTGCTGTAGGAAGAGGTTATGCAACCAAAATGTTGATGGTTAAAATGTAGTGGGCCGCGTAGTAAAGGCAGAAGAGAAGTAACTTGCGACAGCAGTTAACCGTCTAATAGCAAAACTGAACTACGAATAGGTAGAAATAGGTATGGAACACTAAGATGGATGGGGCTGCGCAGTAAATGCATCACGCGGAGATAAAATGGGTAATGCAAACGTTTAAGCAAATAGATAACTTGCGGTAGCAGGAAGCTGTCAATTAATCCAAGGACATATGCGTTAATGGCGATCAAATCAAGACATGAGTGCGGCTGCAGCTATGCTGAAGTTATTTAAAAGGTAGCGTGACTTGTCATTGATTGGTGTAGCCTGGACAAAGGCTATGACTTAGACCAATGAATGTGCTCACGCAAAATGGAAGATGCTAGCACGCATTCACGCACGGGCGCATGATTTAGCAACCGCAAGGCTTGGCCGTAAACGGGGTCAAGCTGCCTGCTGCACATGCAGCTTGGCTATAACGCACGTGATGCCCCCGATGAGAATTCAAGGAGCTGCAATGAAGTGTTTGCTCGTTTGGTTTGTGCGACAACAAAAAGCCGCTAAACGTTTGCCGGCATTAGCATTGAAATGGATTGGGAGGATGCCCTGCTGTTTTAGCGCAAAAACTCCTCGTCAGGTCTGGGATGTGGCCTGGGCTAGAGGGAAAGTTTTAAAGAAATGGAAAATGGACTGCTGAGCGTGGAACCATTTTCACTTAGCACATTTGCGGGTTTTTTTTTCAGTAAATACACGAATAATGGAAGTGTTTATTTTGGTAAGATGCGACGATTAAAGCAAAATGTTGACAAAGTCGAATATGTCATTTCTGGCTCAAAGTCAGGCCTGGTAGCAGGGAAAAAAAAAAAGCCGAATTTCAATGGCCCTGCATCCATTCCAGAATTTGAGGTCAAACGTTTTCTTCCACTCCACTGCACGCAGTGACCTGTTTCTTCCCGCGCATAGCGTGACCTTAAATTAATCTGCATTTAGGAAATACCTAACCGGAAAAAAACATTTTTAAGGGTTGACTGATTGTCGATTTGCATTCTGTTTGTCAGGCGCTCAGAGTTGAAACTGCACATGCTGACTCCAAATGGTCTCCCCATAAATCCGGTCAGTTTTCGCTAAAAACCGACATGCGGTTCAGGCGCAATCTGGGTGTATCAGTTTTTGGGTTTTATTGATTTTCTGCACTGTTTAGGGGTCTGTGGTCATGAAACTTCTGGACAACACTTTTAATGGTAGACTCTAAGAGGGTGTCAAATTTGGTTGAAATGCGATCATTCCTTCTGGGAGCAGATTTTTTCGATTATTGATTTTTTCGGAACCAGAGTCCGAACCGAAAAATTGGGCTCCGTCATGTCCTTACGGCAGCCATTTGCAAACTTGTGGTGAAAACCGCATCAAAATCGGGTGAGAAATGTGGCCTGGGCGAGGTAACAACTCCCACGATAGACACACAGACAGACAACATGAGAAATATAGATAGTAGATTGGCTTCTTGTTTAACTTTTACACAAGGTAGATAATTGCTTAAAGTAGCTAGAAAAAAGAAAAGAGAAAAAAAAGGAAAGTACCTTATGTTTTTCTCTGTCAGCTTTCATCAGCATAGCATTAAGTACGGCAATGACATTTTTGGGGACTTCAACAGAATTGCTGCAATGAGACAAATAAGAAAAAGGATAAATATTCAAACAAATTCTTATTCTGTTTTTAAGCAAATATTTTTATTTATATCACAAAATATAATTTAAATTGTCTATTCTTGAGATTAAAGCTCAACTTTACTGAAGATATCCACTTGAGAACAAAACTTAAGTGTAATTTGCATTTATTTATTATTGTTGTTGTTAATAATATCTCCTAAAGAAGGTTGCAGATGTCTAAGTTCTCTAATTTTAATCAGTGGAAGAGCCATAACTCCATGACCTTTACTGCTTCAAAATATGAATAATCACAGCTTCGAAGTATTTGTCTTTTGATATATAGTCAAGTTGGAGTAACAACTTAGAATAAAAAATTTTTTTTAAAATTTAACCAAATTTTGTAACACAGAAAAGTTTAAGATTAATTACTAATTTTTTGACTTTGTATATTTATATAAATACAGTCACTAGTAAAAATTGTTCTTCCTGTGTAGAAGAAACAATAAAAGTTTGATAGACTTCAGTTAAACATTTATACTACATAATCATTGTGAAAGATTTTACAGACATTTTCAAATCAGAATAACGCATATACATATGCGTGGTAATTTAGTAAATTTGTTTTTTCAACTATAAGTATATTTGATTAGCTTTGCATTACAAGAAGGTAAAATATTTCTACACCAAACTTTAAAATGTATTTTCTTTTCTCTTTCAAAAGTGAATTTTTTTATTTAGTTATGACTAACCATACACATTATGCTCACAGATCATTTTAGCATCTTGGTACAATCCTAATTTATTCTCTGGTTCTCGTAAGGAATGATAATGATAAACACTAAGAATTATTCCAGGAATTATTTAAACTAGCATCCTGTTCTTTGTAGTTTTATTACATTGCAGTATATGTTTTCTAGCTTTAATTTAGGTTTATCTGGTAACTTTAAGCAGAATTTTTAATATATTTTTTCTCCACTGATGGGAGATTGTGCATACCAGAAAAAGATCATGTTGGCTGTTTGAAAAAAAAAATAAAAAAAATAAATAAGAAAAAAGAAAGATATTAGTTCATGTAATTTAAAAACGATGTCACAAATTTAAACATTACTAACAAAGCTACATATATCTTACTATTTCCCAAGTTTAGTATCTGCATTTTGTAACAAGGACTAATTATTAATTGAAGAAATCTATTTATGCAATTTTTTTTTTAATTTGCTTATTTAAAAAAAAAAAAAAAAAAAAAAAAATGTAAATTTTCTCAATTCTTACATTTATAGGTCAATCAATTTTAAAAATTAATGAAAAAAAAAAAAAAAAAAAAAAAAAAAATGAAAATAAATTGCTAAGTATGAAGGTCAAACTTGTATAAAATTAAATTTATTTTTGTCCAAAGTAGAATTTTTTGCAATTAATTCCATAGATAATGCATACATTAAAATGTCAAATTTACAAGAATAAGTGTAGACATTTTTTTGACATCAGATGACATTACGGGTACAAATACACAAAATCTGAAAACATTATTCCAACCAATTTTTTTCTATGGCAACAATAAATAGTATAACATCTGAAATACACATTTGTACTTACTAACATGAGCAGAAATGTTGCTGTTGTTAAATGTTAGCAAAAATATATGAAAATGATGGAAATCCATCTGGATTTAAAAGAAAGTTAATTGCAAAATGAAATCAGTAACATAATAGAATATAAATAAAAATATACTTACTTTTTTATGAGTCCAATGAGTTCAGAAGGGGTAAAAGCCTGTTCAACAATTGTATATTTGTCACTAGAGACAAGAAAAAAATAGAAAGAAGACTTCATAACAATGGCTTAAATATAAAATAGAGGGTTATTTTACATACCAAGAAAAAATTTATTTTACAGCTTCAGTATTTTCAAGTAATTCAGTTTTACAGTGATTATACTTTAGTAATATATTTGCTAAGTAGACGTCTATCATGTATACACAAGTGTTAAATAAAATCAAAATAATATTTTCTCAAGTTGGGAAATAAATGTTATGAAAAGATTGGTGGGGGGAATGATGAAATAATCTCTAACCTATGGAGTAAAACACATTCAATGATTTCTAGAGCAGCTTGAAGGCATGTTACTTCTTTCAAACAATCTTCATCTTGAAGACATTCAGCAACCTGGAATATAAGAGAGAGCCAATTAAATGAAGGGAGAGGAAGGAAAAAGAAAAATCAAAAACAGAATCTTTATACAATAATATTCATTAAGATCAAATGGTTTAATCTGGAAAAAAGATGAGTAACTTTTATCAGATATCTTCAATGCAGTTAATGATATAACATGTACAGGGTGTGGTGGGTCAATTGTCACCATTTTATATTTTTAATTTCACGCATACATGTTGTTTGTTTCTGATTTTGTCGACTACACAATATAGTAGGATCAGTTGGGCACCGTCTGTGAGAAAAAGAACACCATGATGCAATTCACTCTGCCAGAAATTTGGAAACAGCATGCTGTACTGTTTGACATTCATGCCAGAAGCTCCGATATGAACATTTCAAAGTGTTTGGGTGTCAATCTGAGGACAATGCTGAGGATTTGGAAAGAGCTGGAAGATATATTCAGTCAATATCATGGTGTTTAGAGTGATCACTAGTGATGCCAATGTTATGCCTCCAATCATCTTCCCACAGGGTGTCAGACTCAACACAGAAGCCTACATCAAATGCCTTGAGTAGGTAGTGCTGCCCTGGATCAAGAGAGTGGCTGCTGGAAGAGTATTTCTGGCAACAAGGCTCTGCACCATGCCACACAAGTAGAACCCAGTCATGGCTGTTAGACAATTCATGCGACCACATCACCCCTTACATCTGGCCACCTAATTCCAAAGAGTGCAACCCCTTGATTATTGTGTGTGGAGTGCAGTTGCATGAGAGATCACAAAAACTCTCTGTAACACCAAAGATGAACTGAAGACAAGTAGACCATCCAGCAGAGTTGCAAGAGTTTCTGAAGTCATCTGGAGGCAGTGGTTGAAGCCAATTGTAATTTTATGGAACAAATTTACTCTTTAGTATTTCAAGGTATATTTGTGTAATTTTGTTAAATATATTTAAGATGAGATGTCAAGTGTTATTTTAATTTTTGTGTAATTTAAACAACAATTCATTCATTGCACCCTGTATAAAATATGACATACACTAATAATAATTCTTGTTACTGTTAATATTACAAATAAAATTAACATCATGCATAGGTTACTTAGTTAATAAATCAGGAGAATAACATTGAGAAAAAAATGTGTCAAATAGATATTGACCAAAACTGATGTGTTGCTAAAAATACATGTAAGGGAAAATAAAAGAAAATTTTTATTTTCAGAACTGAAATATACTATGTACATGTATCAATTTCAAAGCATATTTCCATTTTTTACAATTGCATACCAAAACAATGATGCCTCAATTTGCTAAGATGAAAAAAAACAAAAACATAATTTATATAAAAAGAAATATATGCAATAATCTTTTCCTGTACCTTTTTAATGAAGTCTTCATCCACAATATCCCAACTGACAATACTATGATCCATCAGAGATACAAAAGACTTGAGAGCAAAGGCCAAAAGAGGAATTGTGCTGTAAGAAATTGGGGAGAGGAAAAACTGGTTAACTTGCAGGAGCAAAGAGAAATATGTATGACAGTGTAACTATCAATTGTAAATTATTTTAACACTTAAGGATCTGGCATTTAGAGATCCCATAATTATCAAATGAATGAGTTACAAATGGGAGTGTTGCTTTATTTTAAATAACCAGGGTTTCATTTCCTTTAAAAATTCCTGTTCAAACCTAATTCATTTAAAACTGTGGAGACAGCAAGGTGTGTAAAGTCGAAGTCAAGGTCAGCAGAAAGGATGGCACCAAATCCTTTCTCAGGTCTATATCTCAAGAGGCCTAGATCAATTTTGGCATATAAACATGCCAGGTGGTGTGTTGTGTTACTACAGTACAGAATCTGTATAGTTTTATTTCTCCTTTTGTTTGTCCCTTTTTTTAGTTTAGATACTTTTTAGATTTGCCACGGTTTTGATCATTTCCAGTTAGCCCTTAGTATATCATGGGGAACCCTTTATAATAAAAGCGTGACACTGAGCATTTATCCTCCACCCAAAAATCAACCATCATCGATTTGTAACTACCCATTTAGACAAATGGTTTTAGTTTTATGTTCAAGCCTCCGGCTGCTTTTGTCATATTTCTTGTTACCCTTATTTATTTGTATTTTCAGACTAACTAATCCTATTTATATGTATTTATCTTTTTCTAGTTTTATCCTTTTTGTTATTAATAAACCTGCCGATGAACAGGACCTCATCTTCTTCAGAGTTTTAATTGCCTTAAGGCGTTTATCCAACTGTCTTTGAAATTACAGACATACTCTTGGAGGCAGAGAAATATACTTGAATTATTTTGAAATATTGTTCTTATCTTGGTTGTTATAGACAATATTAGACATGTTTAACTAACTCCTATAATAAAATACAAGATTATCATAAAGCAGTACAAAACATGTGATAACCAAATGTTAAACCATCTGACTGAATATAAAGGCTCCAAAAATACACTACTGATGTTTTTCCTTGATGATGGTGTAGTGGATATAGAAGTTATTTTATTGGCCAAACAATGGACACCTGATGATGGCCAGAGTACTTTGCCAAGACACAGTGTCTCTAACATTGTGACATCTATAACAATCAAAATGAGAGTTTGAAATGAAATTATTGTATATCAATTCATCTGGACACTTTCATTTATGCTGTCTTCATAACAGACTAAAACAAGAATTTATCAGTATCACAAACCATGCACAAATTAAGTTTAAATAAGATATCCAATCTCATCAATAACAAAATAGTTTAGAAAGAAACATCTAATATTCTACTCAATTTACCAAAAATTAAATTCAGAAAAATCAAAAATTAGATTTTAAAAAAGCATACAAAAATTTTTCAAACAAAAATGAAATGTTAAAATTACACCCTTGTGCAAATTAATTGAAACAACCACTTTAGTTTCCTTTCAACATATGATCTGTTTTAGAACCACTGGAGTGACAGGGTGTAATTGATTTTTATTTTTTTTTCCTCAGATTAGGTCATTTGCAGTGGTGTACAGTAATATGAATCTATTTTCAGGGTGTATAATGAAATTTGTTTAGCCTTGAAAAATACTGCGTCATCTGTGATTGTATCAGATTTTCATCATGCCCAGACACTACTGTCTCAACCATCAATTAGTTGTCCTACAGTCATTGTCTGTAATAGACATTATTTTGTGGAATGGACAGATGAAGTACTAACATGTGCATTGGGTCATGTTTCATTAGAAAAATACAAAAAAAAAAAAAAAAAAAAAAAAAAAGAAGAAAGAAAAGAAAAGCGAATAATAATGAAATTATTTGTTTTGTTTCAATTAACCTTTACCATTCTGCAGGTGAAAATTGTTGCCATAGAATTCTCTCCCTTTGCTGCTCTAGGCACATTTTGTCGCCTTGAGATGGTTGGTATAAATAAACACTTGTCAACTGTTATTTTGCCTGCTACTGCTTTGGAACGATGCTAAATTTCCGTTTTCCAATGCCATTTTGAATTCTTCTAGACTACACGAGGTGTATCACTGATTAAACTCATGTTAATTTTTTTCATGATTTTTTGTAAACAAAAATGGCTGCATCAATGTACAACCAAGCCTTTATTCAGGAGTTTTTCTTTGATTAGGACTCCAATGACGATTTTGGAGGCTTTACTCGAGTGGATATTGATGGTGAAGTGATTGATACCATACTAGTGACATGGAGGGAAGTGATGACCACAAGCGGCTACTATCCATGCCTAATTTTATGAATGCTACTGGCAACCATCAATATACCTGATGATCTTTAACAAGGTGAAATATTTTGTTTATTTATAAACGATGAAATAATAACTTTATTCATCAACGAGATAAATAAATACGAGTCAGGTGAAAGAAAAAGCAAACAAATGCCGGTGTCTTCTTGCATGTAAGTATGAAGAAACATATTTTTAACAAAATGAAAGCCTCCTTAGCAATTTTGCTTCTTACTGTGACCCGGAACTCCAAGTTAATAAAAAGTTAAAGTACATTTATTATTAATACATAAATAATCCAAAGTTAACTAATAAAAGTTAAAAGTTAACTAATCTACTATCTATATTTCTCATGTTGTCTGTCTATGTGTCTGTCGTGGGCGTTGTTACCTTGCCCAGGCCGCATTTCTCACCCGATTACAATGCGGTTTTCACCACAAGTTTGCAAATGGCTGCCGTAAGGACATGACGGAGCCTGATTTTTGAGTTCAGACACAGGTTATGAAAAAAATTGATAATCGAAAAAATCTGCTCCCAGAAGGAATGATCGCATTTCAACCAAATTTGACATCCTCTTAGAGTCTACCATTAGAAGTGTTGTCCAGAAGTTTAATGACTACAGACCCCTAAACAGTGCGGAAAATCGATAAAACCCAAAAACCGATACGCCCAGATTGCACCTGAATCGCATGTCGGTTTTTAGAGAAAACCAACCAGATTTATAAGGAGGCCATTGGGAGTCACCATGTGAAGTTTCAACTCTGAGCACTCCACCAAACAGAGTGCAAATCAACAATCAGTCAACCCTTAAAAATGTTTTTCCGGTTGGGTGTTTCCTAAATGCAGATTAACTTAAGGTCACTTTATGTGCGGGAAGTAACAGGTCAGTGCATCCAGTTAACTAATAAAAGTTAAAGTACATTGGATTATTTATGTATTTTTTAATGTATTTGTTTTTTTTATTTTGCATTTCAATTTTTTATTTTTAACATTAAAACATGCATGTAAAAAGTAATGCATTACATCAAAATATTATTCATTCATTCTTTTATTAGTATACAAAAATTAAAATCTATATGCACAATACAAAGAAAGTTATAATTTTAAAACAGTAGGTGTTTATTTTTGCACCCTAAAAAAATGCAGTGGTACGGGAAACAGTTCTAGAAAGAAAAGAGTGTGGTAAAAATTAATTTGCATAAGGATGTATGTTCAATTTATACATTTAAAATGAAACTTATTTTATGACTATCTTCTGTCCTCCTTAGTTGTGATGATAATTTCAAACCTTGACAATATTCAGTACTTCATTTTGTATTTTAAAAGATTTGGCTAGTAATGTTTTAAGCAGAATACTAGATAATATTGTCGATATTAACTACAAAAGTTTTCAAATGATATTAATGACATTTTTAAACCAGAGAAAGAAATTCTCACTTCTTTGAATATTATGGCTATTTAAACTAGATACTTAGTAACCTTGGCAAGTAGATATTTGCAAAAATATGTCAACCCCAGCACAAGGCCTCATTCCTGGAGGATCAAATTCAATAGCAATGGTTAGCTTACTAACCACTGCTCTATGGTGGTAATTATAAGTCTACTTACTACTCTTGTCTATTGATGACAATGTCTATGATGAGATGAAGGCCTTGTTTGCTGATAAACTCCTGGGCAAAGGAACTATCTACAGACAAGTTTGGCAGCTGTTTGAGAGCGTCAGCTTTATTCTCCTTTTTGTTGTCTTTCAGTTTATCATAAATCTCCTGAGAAGTTTTAGCCTATAAAAACAGGAAAAAAAAACTCTTAAGATATCTAACAATTTAAAGTTAGAAAATAAATAACAGAAACACACAAATCATAAAATTGCCATACTACACATGAAATTAATTTTAATTAGTCTTTGTTTCATCTTATTTGGTGCTTTTTATTGAAACTCACTAGAGCACTGTTGAGTAGGTAGGATAGAAAACAGAAACACACAGCAAAATAACCAATCATAGCCCAATAGATGATCCTAACCATAACTGAAATTGGACCATGGTAGAATCTCAACTGTACACCGAATTTTTAATTTACATGTACATTTTGAATAAAAAGTTAGCAAGTTAGTAAGTGACAATATTTTAACACAACAAAGTATGAGGAGGTGTTGAAAAGTTCTCACTCTCCCAAAATGCAATACATAAAACAATTCTGATGTTTGGTTATTTGATTAGATTCTGGGAAGAGGATCTGACTAAGAACATTTCACTCCTCTCATATTACTACAACTAAAAACATTAACAAAAATTATATCTATATCAGCATCATTTAAAGGGTTTGTTTTGTATTATAAATAGTCAAATATTTACAAATATTGATTCCTACTGGGTATATTTCAAAGATATTTTGTGATATCTCAGCTATATTCTGTAACATTTAATCCTTTAGTCAATAGAAGTTTAGTCAAATCCAACTATTAATTCTAAGTTATTCAACAAAATTCATACACATGTTTTTATCAAAAGATTTGAAAATTGTCTTTTGTGATTAATTTTCTGCTTTAAATTTACAATTGACTGATTTATCTTTGTGGGTTATTTAAAGTCAAAACATTTTGGATTATAGGAGGTTGCTTACACTACCGGGTGTTCCCAAGCACTTCACCCACCTCTAAACAAAGGGATTAACATTTTTTAACTTCAGTGATCGAATGAGAACCTTTAAAATTCATAAAATTTATTTGAAAGTTAAATTCTTTTTCAAATTTTGCAAGTAGGCTTATCAGGATTACGAAAAAAAAAAAAAAATTGGTGTTTTGGCTTTTTAAAGAAAAAAAAAAAAAAAAAAGCTCAGAACCTTTTATATTCTACAAATATTAAGTAACCAATATGAATTGAAAATAAAGTAGTAGCTTTTTATAATATAATTAAAGATAAACTACCAAATACTAAATTATGAAAATGATTAAGAAATTCACTTTTGCTATTTAAGCATTATCCACAGTAGGAGAAAAGTCTAAAAAAGTACTTACTGGAGAACTGGTGAGTTTTAAAACATTCCCTGTTTGAATCTCATTTCGATTCTGAAAAAGTTAAAATAACATCAATAAGCAAGGGTTTTGTTTATATGAAGATATGGCATTTCATCAGTAGTTAAAAATGCAAGACAAATGCATCAAACATCTAGTTTTTTATATTTATTAACAAAATTTAGATGACTAAATTTTTTAACAGCTTTTATTTTTTTGGTGTGTAATGCATACACACGTAGGTTTGTCAATATGATGCTTAAAACCTTTCTTTTATTTGCCAGTTTTATTATTTCCTTCTTTTTCAATATACAGCCAAATACTTATCCATAAATCAAACAATGAAAATTTCAGATTATAATTAATCTATTAACTGTGACTACAGATTTATATACAAAATGGGCACTAAAAAGAATTAAAAAAAAATGAATTTATTCAGAATTTTGGAAGTACCATGAGCCAAGAAAGAACATTTCAGCATCCTTTCACCCACTATATATATATAATATATATATATGCAAATGTGACAATAGTTATGGTAATTGGCTAACTAATTAACCATAGAAATTAAAAACAGGAAAGACTTAAGGAGAGAAAGAGCTATATCGAAAGATAGACTGAGCAACATTAAAAAGATTTTATTTTATTTTCAAAGAAAGATACTTTTCACACAAGACAGAAAATCTGTAAGAAAAAGCGAGATATGAGATTCTGTCAAAACTGATTAATGTCATGATAAGAGAGTGACGCGCCAAGAGAAACAGAATTCAGAAAGAAAAACAAAGCCAACCGACACATGGCGGCCATAAAAAATTTCGGCTTGAGACCACTGCTGTACAGACAGAGAGAATCGATATTAGTTATCTTTCAGAGATATCCTTTAATTTTAATTCCTGGGTCCAATGAAGGGAACCATCTGGTGTGTGTTAGAATTCTGGCATGAGGAAGAGAAATCGTAGAGGAAATTATTATTATTGCTTTTTCAAACTGTTGACGTCAGACACAGTGTCGTTGAAAATGGGCATCTGGTGATAAGAGAATTTTAAGGCATGAGAAAAATAAAGAATTTGATTATCAAGTAAAATATGGACCTCCCAGCTAAAAGTCGGCTTCGCAGAAAAACCAGGTGTCGGGTTTTGACAGTGATTGATGAGTTGGTAGAGAGACCCGACTAAGTGAATTTTGAGTGTCCCCAAAAGAAAGATCTGAATCTGATATTATGTAACAGTTCAGTACTCTTTTCTTTGTTTCTAATGAAATTTTTCTATTTCTTAATACTTTGCTTAGCTTTTGGAAGGATCTTTCACTAACTCAATACACTTTTAGATTTCAGTGTTGCACTTTCTGTCCTCTGTTAAAACACATCCCCAGATATTTTAATTGTTGTATTTGTTTGATTTTGGATTCTAAAATTTGTAATTTGTATGTTAGGCAGTTCCTTTTTGCCAACAACCATGCATTGTCATTTTCTGAAACATTATTTGAGAAAAATTAGCTGATTTAAAGTTTAATTAATCTGAATTGAAACATTACTTACTTTTAGCTTAAAATATAACAGAAAGGCATTTTTAACATAGAGGTGGGCATTGATATGAGGTGTTGGCAGTTTTATCAAATATCTATCTGATATTTGGTAAACTTAAATAAGGAGGTAATAATAGTAATAAAATTACATCATGAATACAATGCGGGCACTTTATATAACTTGTTTTTAAGTACCCAGTAATCTTAAAAATTTTAAATATTTAAAGCATTCTAATAATTTTTTGATTTTTAGGTACTTTTGCTTTATAGTCTTATGAGGAAAGAAAATCATAAATAAATATTAAAATAGAGTTACTGCTCTTATTTTCTGGTAATATTGTGTATGAATGTCAGTATTTATAAAAATTGGCAGCTTTACACAAACACATTAAAATTTTTTTTTTTTCATATCAAATATAAGTAGGTGTTTTATTGGTTTCTTTTAAGTACCCTTAAAAGAAACCAATGAAACACCTACAGTAAAATGGAAATTAATGTGACACTGTTTAGCTATGGTAATTGGCTAACTAATTAACCATAGAAATTAAAAACGGGAAATACTTAAGGTAAGAAAGAGCTATATCGAAAGATAGACTGAGCGACATAAAAAAAGAGAAGAATTTATTTATTTACTAAAGAAAGATACTTTTCGCAAAAGACAGGAAATCCCTAAGAAAAAGTGGGACTGTGATTCTGTCAAAATTAATTAATGTCACAATAAGGGTGTGACGCGCCAATATTAAACAGAATTCAGATAGAAAAACAAAGCTGGCCAAAGCATGCGGCCGTGGAGAAAATTCGACTTGGGACCACCCTGGAGAATAGCCATTAATTATCTTTCAGAGATATGATTTAATTTTGGTTCTTGAGTCCAGCAAAGAGACCCATCTGGTATATGTACGAATCTTGACATGAAAAAGAGAGTCGAAAAGGGGATCATTATTATTGCTTATTCAAACTGTTGATGTCAGACATAGTGTCTCAAAAATAAGCATCTGGTGATAAGAGAATTTTAAGGCATGAGAAAAATAAAAGAATTTAATTATCAGGAAAACACGACCACCAAGTTAAAAGTTGGCTAAGTGGATTTGGGTGTCCCCAAAATTACAATGTGATAAAGAATTATTCAGCAATCTGGGATTTGTAGATGTTTTGGCCGAAGGAAGAAGAAAAAGAAAAAAAAAAGGATTTTGTAAACATGAGGGCCAGTGTAGCCACACCCACACTGCCGAGAGATCATTGGCCAACTAGTAGCATGGGTGATAGGCAGAGGTGAATGTATGTGAAAGATGGAGAAGTTGTTAACACCCATTGAGGGGATTGGTATGTGATACCAATGTGAGAGAGGAAGAGTCTGGGAGGATAACTCTCCTCCGACCTTCCCTCATGGACGAGGGAGAAACCCCCAAAATGGAAAGTGATTAGTCTTCCAAAAATGGGAAGTAATTAATTTTCCTGGCCTAAGAACAAAGAGAATTCCTGTTGGGAATTGTCAAAGAACCCAAACCACGACAGCCCCCCCCCCCCCCGTTGGTCGGTGTCCATATAAACAAACGTCTCGAGGCTGCTGATCAGTTTTCGGGGAGTTTTCAGAGAGTTTGCAGTTCCAGACAGTTCGAGTTTGGAGTTAGTTCGAGAGTGTTGCCTCAGCTGATTTCCACGTCCTTTTCGACTTAGTCTTCCTACCAAAAGCAAGTTTTTATTGACAAACGACTTAAGATACCATAACCCGCTTAAGAAACGCAAAAAGTGTCATGAATCCATATAATGGGCTGGGAGAGAAACACTCCTGTATTCAACAGATAGATAAAGATAATTGTTATTTCTCAACATATTTGAATCTCTTGAGTTGTTTTATTATTTTCTTTTACTTACACTTGTGCGGTATCACCTTTACCCCAGATTCAGCTTGCACTACGGCTCGACGTCTGATTGATTTCGTCTAAGATCAAAATCACATTGTGAGTAGGTTAGACTTGAGATCAAAGCAGTTACTTCAGTAACTAGACATTGGAAGTGAGCTGGGAACGACAAGTTGGTATCGGACCGGGACACAGGCTGGTGGCAGCAACAAGGAGTCAACCCCAACTGCTGGTGGAAGAAACCTTACAACTTTGCGCTGCAACTGGGAGTCGACCACAGGCTGATGGCGCAGTGTCATATATTGACGTCGCGACCAGTGAATGTCACATATTGGAGCTGGCACTGCGACTGCAATCACCAGTGGGTGTCATATTAATAAGAAAAGCTAGAATATGTAGGTCATTAAATGACCCATGTCCTTTGTGCATACTTGAGAAACTATATATTACTAAGTTTATAAAAAAATAAACATTTACTGAATCAAAGAAATGAAATAGCTATTCTTTGACGTCATTGTCAAAAATTTCCCTACAAAAAAAAAAAAAAAATAAAAAAAAATTAAAAAATGGTAGGTATTTTCATGGTAGCTATACATACTTATATTTGATATGAAAAAAATAATTTTTAAATAATTTAAGTAATTCTATTACATTTACTTGATTTAAAAACAAATATAGTCTATTAGTAATTAAGAGTAAAAATAATATTTTAAAATTGTAGTTAAATATAACGTATTCTAACCCAAACACCACTTTTAGAAAGAATCTTTAAGTATCCAAGTACGAATTTAATGAAAAAAATGCCAAAAAACTTTTTCTTGTTAAAAATAAAAAACCCAGATAACATGCATTTAACAGATGTCAGAATTCATTGAAAAATATACCTGTACCCTCCCTAAACTTAACCTCTTTTCCGAACGTAACTCATAATTGATACAACAATAGTCAATAAAAATGAACATGCTACAACCCCTGTCTAAATGATTGGATTTCTGTATATCCTTGGAAACAGGAAATTAGGAATTTATATGTATATTTAAAACTCAGTAAATTTAAAAATAAGTTATTCCAAAATTTGCTTGAAGATGAAACAAAACTAATGCTTTTAATTTAATTATATAATTAAATTTGAAGCTTTTAGCTTCAGTTTTTGAAACATGGTTATTACTGTGTAGCAAAGAAACCATATGTTAAATCAGTTAATTTATAATATAAATAACATTGTAAATTTACATTGAGCATTGTTTTGTAAAAATAAAAAATATCAATAAGAACACCGGATTATATATCTTACTGTTCTTTCTTATATATAATATATATATATATATATATATATATATAGTATATATATATATATATATACATATATTATATATATATACATACATACACACACAATGTTTCTTGACACTTTCTGGATTTAATTATTAAGTTTCATACCTTCTTTGGTTTAATTAACTCCTAATAAGCTAAGACACCCAAAGTATTTCACTCATTTATGAATTGCATCCAATTTTTGGAGTGGAAAGTTACGTAACATTTTAAATCTGACAGCTCTAAGAACACCATTAACTAGAAAGGTAGATTAGGCAAAAATTTTTAAATTTAAATAAAGTTTTATGCAGTAATTTTCATTGTTATTATTGAATATATGATGAAACACTTGAAGTTAAAATCCCTCTAGCCTTAAGTGAGCTGGTAAATTAGTTTTGAAAAAGCCATACAACCTTCAATTTTTAATAATTCTTTGAAATCCAGAGGATGGCCCTAAACTTTTGGACTATAGGGTGTGTGTGTGTGTATATATATATATATATATATATATATATAATATCTGCTGTTGGGTCAGATTTTAGGAAGTTGGCTGGACCAAGAATTTTTGAACATCCACTCTTGTGTGCATGCACATGTTTGTAACACTTGCAGAATGAATATATGCTCAGATCTGAGGCAGAAGTTCTATTCAAAATCTAGTCATTTGACAGGTTATAATCTTAGTAAGATTTTGTAACAGATTTTACTTAAAAGTGAAATTTAAGAAGTTCCTTCATTTGTTCAATTCAAACTTAAAAGGCTAAGTTACCTTCTCGGTGATGTAAGTCTGACGATTTGCATCAGTAAATTGAAGAGCATAGTTTTCGGTCTCAGACAATTGCCATCTGCAATACAGAAATTAGATATTTTTGTTTCAGGGTAAGTTTAGAGAAAGAGTGAGAGAGGAGAACACAAAAATAGTTTCAATTTGCATATTTAACTCTTTACATTTTCATGAGCAATAAACAAAGCAGTTCGTATTTTAAAACTTTTCAGCTATCAGGGTTTCAAATAATATCTCTAAAATAGTGTTGAAATTGGTTCAGGTTTTTTTTTTTTTTTTTTTTTTAAATATTACAATGCTGTAGTTGTTATTTTAATGAAATAATGCAGATTCCTGTAATTAAATGCATATACAGATGTATAGAACAATGAAAACGTTTATATATAGTTGTAATGGAAACAAAAAGGAAACTTATACTTAACATGAAGAAGAGACAGAACAGGAATTTCTAGGGGACATAATGAGGAAAGAGGGCTTGAAAAATTTGATTTTGATTCAGTTTTTTGGTTTTTAATTTAGTGTTTTTGCTTTCTAAGGAAGCCATTCATTTTCTTGTATAATGATAACATTTCCAGTCAACATCTGATTCCATTTGAGATTGATAAATTTACAACTTAGTTTGGTCAATTCGCAATTTCTCTTGTATTTCTGGTCCAATCTTAAAAATATTTATGTGGCTACAAAGAAAATAAAATAATCTCTCTAAATATGTAATTTGTATGTGTTTTTATTTATTGAATTATTATTTTTTTTTTAACAGCAAGTTAAAATGGTATTTTGCTTTAAACAGACGAAAATGCAAAATATGATTTTTTTTTTCTGAGACTAAATTTTACATGTTTCTTTGTTTCGCAAAATCAAAGTGACCAATCTTTATCAATATTCTTGAAAATGTACACTCAATTAGAAGACACCCTAAACTACAGCCAGGAAAATAAATTAAGCAGAAAAAAGTGGTAAAAGAACTTTCAAATTATTGAAACTACTTTCTTGTCGCATAAAATAAATGCCCCATATATTTTTCGACTTTCAAGTGTTGTTTTTGAAATGGTTGTCATTGTGGGAGTTTGTTAACAGGTGCATAAAGAGGTCAATATTTGTTAATTTTTTTTTTAAGCAAGGGTAATAAAAAATTTATAGACCAATGGATTTGAAAACCTGAAAACCAAGAATCAGGGTGGGTAATAAAGTAGGGATTGTTCACTTAAAGTCAGTTTTTAGGCTTTAAGGTAATTTAGTCATAGAATTCAGGGCTTAAATTAAAGTTTATTAAACTTTCAAATAACCTGTCAACTATAAACAACTACCATATTTATTAACCAATTGGCAAAATACGAAAGAAATCGTTGCATAATCTATCTATTTTTGTGTCATTAGACAACATATTTTTTGATAGAGAAAATGGTATAGCTCTACAGAAATTAGTTTATGATGTGGCTTTTGAAAAAGCTAAAAAAAATGAAACCCCTCATGTTTAAAGTAATTAAAAATACAGCAATTCTTTTCTGGTATGCAAGTCAACTGTTATTGGGGTTTTGCAAAAACTTTTTCCAAACAAGGAAAATTAATGAGTCCTACCCGCAAATAAATTTATGTTTTTATCTAGCAAATACATCTAAAATTAAATATTAAAATTAATTAAAAAGCTTTTACTTTCATTTTTAGAGTGTGTATATTTCCAAATCTGTGAGTATCATCTGTTCTTTTTTAGATACACATTTTAAAACTTAAATCAAAAACTATTTTAACTGTTTTAATATATAATCTTAAGTGTATTCGTCAGATAAAACCATAAAGATATTTTTAAAAATAAAATGAATTAATTTTCCTTGTTTAGAAGAATTTTATAGGCAGAACAGTAACAAACACCCACTGAACAAGAGTGGCTAAAAAAAAAAAAAAAAAAAAAAAATTGGGGTTTTAAAAAAATGACTTGCAGTTTTACAAATATACATATTTTAAAACTGAAATTAAAACTTACTTTATTTTTTTTTTTATATATCTAATTTTAGGTGTATTTGCTAGATAGAAACATAATTTTAGTTGTAGAAAACAAACAATTATACTGACACAAGAGACTTACATATCTGGAAACTGGAAAAAAGTGAAATTAAGAACTATTTTAATTATTCTTAATATCTAATTTAGGTACATTCCCTAGATAAAAAGATAAATTTATAAAAAAAAAAAGATCTTTATTCATTTTTCTTGTTTACAAGGACTTTATTTTGTGATTGGCATACTGGCTTACTAGAAAACCCTTACAAAAAAACAAAAAAAAAAAAAAAACAGTCTTTATAAAATTTAAACTGGCAACTATCTTTTAAAATTTTTACTCGCTATTTTGTTGTTAATTTTACCACAAAAAGTTTTTTTTTTTCAAAAGCATTTCAGACATCATGTTCTATTTCATTTTTTCTGTTTGAAAACATTCTATAATTTCTAAGTGTCATATCTGTCGTATTTCGTATAAGTGTCATATCTGTCGTATAGATTTCATATTTAATTTTTCCTAAAACTAGTCAATTAAATGCTTTTAACATGTTTTTGTTCAAACTTTTTCTCTTACAATGTTATATAAAATTGAATTTTATTAACATCTGAAAGTCTTTTTCAATAATGTTTCTTTGAATATGAAGAAAATGCTTTCAAACGAGACATGACAAGCTGCAGCTCATTCAAGACATAAAGACAGATGACAAGCAAAAGTGCAAGCAATTCTGTATAGATATACCAGAGAATGACAAGTTTGAAAATGTCTCGTTTTCAATGGCTACATTTTATAAGAACAGCAAAGTCAACAAGCATAATGCTGGCATTTGGGGTGAGGAAAATCTCCATGTCACAGTTAAGCACATGAGAGACTTACCAAATGTGAATATGTTCTATGCCATCTCCAAGAATAATCATCATGGCCAGTTTTTCCCCTCAAGGTAAATGTGACTGGTGTCGTTTATCTGTAAATGCTTCACAACTGGCTAATTGATAAAGATCATAGCAAATGAACATAAACACTTCATTTTTCAACAGGATGGAAATCCACCTTACTGTTGCAGGCTTACCGCAATGAGAATCTGCCAGGAAGATGGCTCAGGTGTGCTGGTGATGAAGACAGTGTGCTGTTGAAATGGTCAACATGTTCATACAGCGTGTGTACTGAAAACTTGTGAAATCTGTAAACCTTTTGAATTTCTCATTCAAATTTTGTATGAATAAAACATTTTTCTCAACAAGAAACCTGTTTAATTTCATTTGTCTAGACTATGTAGTTACTGAGATATTTACATCTCAAATGATATCAAATGTTTTGAAACACCTTGTATAATGGAAATGTCCTTTCTTTACATGTCAAAATGGAGAGGTTAAAAGTTAGGTCTTTCAAGGAAATAGTCAAGCAACACAACTTAGAAGGCAACAAGGAAGAAGTGGAGTAATATTTTCAGGGCTAAAACTACAGGTTCCTTCAAAATTAATGGTATAAAGATAAATGCACACAATTATTTGAAGTTCTTGCACAAGATGTTTTTTGAGTAGTATAGGTGACTATCAAAAAGTCTTAGGCTAAAGACTATATTCATGAAAGACAACGTACATTTACATATTTACTAGTGTTAATGATTTTTAGCACATTAAAAACATTTTAAAGGCTAATCATTTGGGGTTGACAAAGAAGAAAGTCCAAATATGCCTCTGTTAACAAAAAAAGAACTCTTTTTGATAATAATCACCGACATTAAAAGTGGATGGGAAAAAAATAATCAATTTTATCTCCAATTCCATCACCTCAACTGTTCATACAGGATGGTCTTACTTAAATACAGAAAAAGATGAAACACTTACTCTTTGCAGATATCATGCATTATTGCTACTAGTGGTCGGGACTGAAAAGTTAAAACAAAAGAAAAAAATTAGACAAATGCAGATATTTAAAAAAAAAACAACAACAAAAAAAAAAACATTTTTTTCTTCATATTTCAAAATTCATTAAAATTTTTTAATCAACAACCATTTTTTATCAAACAATGTACATTGTAAAGGAATCTTATGTTAAGCCCCCAAAATAATTTTACTGTTTATTCAGTAAAGGGGGAAACCTGATAAAATAAACCATGGAACAGATTTAGTATTCATCACAAATGAAAGGTACTATCAGCAAATACCCGATGCAATCTTAAAATATCAGACAATTTCAGATGGAAAAGAAAATTTGAAAAGTTAACATTAAAAATCCAGGAAGAAAAAAATGATTTATGATACACATATATAAAATGCAAGATATTATATATATATATATATATATATTATATATATATATATATATGTATATGTAAAGGTCATAATCACAAAAAAATTTTGAAAAACATTTTTTTGTAAAAATATATTTTGAAACAAATCTACTTACATGAACATTTTTTTTTTTTGTGATTATATATCCTATATATATTTTGCAATACTTTTCACAGATGACACAATAATTATAAATAGAAGTATTGATCTATATGCAAAACCTGCCATTGAACACATACTGAAACAAACCACTCTCCTCCCCTTTGTGTTCTATTGGGGAGATGTAAGTTCCACTACAGCAGCTTCCCACGAACAGCTGCTTTTTGTAAAAGACTCTGAAGAAGATGCTTCCCCAATCACCACAATTTTTAACTGTTCAAGTCTAAGGTTAACTGTTATCTTGCCCACATATACCTATAAACTATGTCTCTTACTCTGTAATCCTGTACTTTGAGTGACTTGTACAGGGTGAACATCATTGTAAAAAAAAAAAAAAAGAAAAAAAAAAAAAAAAAAAAAAAAGAAAGAAAGAAAAGTACTTTCATTATTTTTGATTGGTACTATGCTAGTAGAAGCATAAAATGTAAAATTGTAGTATGTCAATAAAAGTATAAACAACACAAGTCATATCTAATCATGTGCACCTTGCTCTATATTTTCTGAGATTTTTTAAAAATAAACTCTGTTATAACTGCTATTATCCAATTCTTTTGATTTACAAAAACAATATCAAGCATATCTTGTTTATTTTTATCAAAATATTTTATTTTCACATCCATCTAAATGTAACATTAACTTAATTGTAATATAAAGCAACAAATTAAAATGAAGTTAACAGTAAGAATGATATTCCATTTAAAAAAATGCAAGCAACTTATTTTGTTTGCTAACAAGTCATTCAGAGGAAGTGCCAATTCCTTGTAACCAATATGTTACTGTAATACCAATTCTTGAAATCATAAAGACTGAAAGCAGGTAAGGTCTCCTGTTGTGAAACAGGCTTTAATACTCCATACTATAAATTAATAAGCACCATCAGGATATTTAGCAAGCACATGGAAATTGAACCAACAACTAAGAGAATTGCATGCCTGCATCTCCCCACAGAACAAAATAGTTGTGGTATCATCTGAGATTAACTTTTGATTATAGCTACTTATAGAAATGTAAATGTTTTTTGGACAGGAACAGAGATGGAACCCTCAATCATATAAGAAAAGGCAGTAGATCAGCTCAGATTCAGTACAGAAAAAAAACAGGCATGACTGGGTAGGAACACTATTCCATTGGAAATTATGCAAATGGTTGGGACTTGACAATGCATGCCAATGGCATAAGCATAAACAAATATAAAATAATATTCTATAGGACTTTGAAATTCAAAGAATCACCCAATCTAGGTCAGGAAACTAGCTCTATTCATCATAAACAAAGAGATGAAAATCCATCAAATCAGGGGTGTCACTGAAAGAGTAAAAAGCTAAAAGAACTCTGGACATGTTTAGAACAGTCTTTAAGAATTCTGTAAAAAGATTTGAATCCTGCAGAAGAATTGAAACTACCCAGACAATGACATAACTAAAAGCAACAAAACTGAAAAAAGTGCTGGAGGATTGAAGAAATTTGCTGCTACTGGATCTTGAAGCACCAAGTCTTTTAAAGACAAACGGTTATAGCTCTTCACAACTTTTTCTTGAATATTTGTAACTGTGCATTGCCATTATTGTTCTTGGGAATGATTGTGGTGTGGTTTTCCATTGTTCTCCCTACAATTTTAAATTCAGAGTTGTCCAGTCTGTTCTGCGAGTTAATCCAGAGCTGAAGAGAGAAGAGATAGCTTTTTGCCATGTTTTTAATGGCATTAGTGCCAAGTGAACACGAATTGTCTCGTTTGGAATTTGAACTAAGTTCCGAGATTTCATTTTCAGTGCCATTAACCGATGCATACTTCCTGCTGGCTGTCAAAAATTCATTGATTACAAAATGCAAGTCTAGTGAAAACAAATACTAAATAAAAATATAATTTTTTTTTTATTATCACCAAGGTGCAACTTGGATGTGAATTCAAGCTTGATGTAAAATGAAGGAGAGTATAATGAAAGTGTTGAGCATATCATTTTCTTTCTTTAATTAGAAATATAGATGACGACAACACAGTTGAAAATACCAACTAGTCAGCTGAACTTTAAAAAGAAGAAAAAAAAAATTGTGTTGAAGATCTGAATGAAGTGAAGTAATGGAAAAGTGAAGCTAAATAAAATTTCATTTTTACAAAAACTAAGTGACAAGTTCAATTTTCTAACGAAGAAACAGGAAAATTATAAAGATAAAAAAAAAAATAAATGAATAAAAAAATAACTGACCCACAGAATTTTTGTTTTTGCACTTAAAAACTTTCACTGTTGGTAACAGACACAAAATGGAATCTACAGGAACTCCTACAGAAGGCAGTAAAGAAAAGTGAGAAGAAAGGACTAAACATAAATTGTAAGAAGACCAAATGTATGGTTGGGAACAGCCTGAGATACAAACTACAAATTGAAAACACCAAAATCAAGTAAATACAAAAATTTAAATACTGAGGAAGCGTTTTAACAGAGAATAGAGAATGCATACTGAAATCTAAATGTGCATTGAGATAGTGAAAGAAGCCTTCTAAAAGCTAGGCAAAGTATTAAGAAACAGGAAAATTTTGTTAGAAACAAAGAAAAGAGTACTAAACTATCATCTAGGATTAGTTCTCCTCCTATATGGCAGTGAATGCAGGACAATCTCCTCATAGATGAAGAGACTTGAAGCAACAAAAATCTGGTTCTACAGAAGGCTCCTGATAATTCCATGGGCAGGAACATGTGAGTAATAAAATTTTAATGAAAATGAAAACAAAAAGGACACATATAGTTAGAATCAAAAAGAGACAACTGAAATTTCTAGTGCACTAAATGAGGAACAAGGGCCTGGAAAATTTGACACTCGTAGGAAGGCAAGAAAGACAGATGAAAGAAGCAAATAACTTAACTAATGAGTTTATGCGAAATGGTTAGCAGAACAGGGCGTTGTAGGAATAGTAAAAAGACTATCTTATTAAAAGCTGTAAAGGACAAGAAGTTGTGGAGAGCCATGGTCGCACATAGCACACAGAAGAAGAAAGCTTTCAGCCCTATAATATTTTTTTAGTTAATTTCAACATTTTTTCCAGAATAGTAATGATTTAGTTTTGTCTAAAGACAACAGAGAAAGCAATAGTTAGGAAACTTGTATCATAATCTATTACTAGTACGATAGTGAGTTTTAACTGGGTGCACCAAAGTATCATACTAAGTTTTGCTTCTGTGGCTTATAATGAGCACGTTGTCCATGTTCCTTCAAGATGTGGGCAATCATAGCACTCTACAATCTTCTGCCTATTGTTTCTCTAAGTAACTATAGACATTTTGCCATCCCATCAAACTCAGTAAGCTGGTTACTTGTTATTTCCATCTGTTTCTCCTGCTTTCAGTATATCTTGTGAGTATCAAGTTCTTCAATTTCTTTCCTCATTATGTTTCTCAGAAATTTCAGCTGTCTCTTTCTAGTTGTAAGAAATAGTTTCCTTGAAGTTTCTGTTTTTCTTAAAATTTCATCATTGCTCATATGTTCTCTGTGTGTCTATTTTCAGCATCTGTTGATAGAACCAAATGTCTGTCACTTATAATCTCTGTCATCTGTGAGGAAATTTTCCAATATTCAAAATCATAGTGGCAGACTGGTCAGTGTAATGAGTTGGTCGGTCAACTTGAAACCCCAAAAGCGAGTGGAGGTGGGCATGTGCGGGAACTGTGATTGGTAGCTGGCTTGTTGGTATTTTGCATAGGTGAGTTACCAAGCTCTATGTAAAGGGCTGGAATGAGAAGGAGGGCAGTTTTCAGTCTCAGAAGTGGAGACTGTGTCCGTCACTACGACAACAGGAGAGAAAGAGACGAAACCATTTATTTTTCGTGACACATTCCAACACAAGCTATTTATTTCGGCATTTACTTTGTCTCCAGCAAGATGGCGGAAAGACCGTTTGACATAAAACTGATCTCCGAATTTAGTGGTGATACGAGTAGACAGTCTGTGGTTGAATGGATCGAAAAGGCGGAACTGGTCTGCGAATTATGCGAGATCACGAAGATTGAACAGATTCTTCCACTGCACTTGAAAGGCGGCACCCTTGCTGTGTACAGGCAGTTGAGCAAAGAACAGAAAAGTGACATTGAGCAAATAAAGCACGCTCTACTAACCGCGTTTGGAACTGACTGGTTCGTGGCCTATGACCAACTCCAGGTGTGGCGTTTATGACCTGGCGAGACAGTAGACGTATATTTGGCAGAATTAAAGAAGCTCACCGTACCAATCGCACCACTTCCTGAAGAATGGATGACCTGTGCCTTCGTGTCTGGATTGCTTAATCATGTTAAGCAGATACTCCGTGCATCATCCAGAATGGAAGACATGACGCTTAATCAATTGTTGACCAGAGCCCGTGCTATCATGATCGACAAAAAAGAGGCTGATGAACCAGTGGCCACAGTTGTTCAACCAATTGAAGTCAAAGAAGGTCCGACCCCAGCTATTCATCGCCATGGCGATGTCACCTGCTATCGGTGCTCTGGGCCGAATCATTTTGCCAAAGACTGCCGCTATCAACGCAAAGCAATGCGCAGCGGGTCGGCGTGAAAGGCACGTTTCGATCTATGATGTTTCCAATGTCATAAAGTAGGTCACATTGCCTCTAAGTGTCCGGGAAATAGAATGGGAGATGCGACGTCAGCCGGTCTCTTCTCTGCACTGATTATGAAAGAGGCGCTCCCTGTGATTAAGGTGCGCATCAATGGAATGACGCGTACCGCTTTAGCAGATTCGGGCTGCTCTCGGGCACTCACGAATGGTTCGATTTGTTGACAGTGGAGCAGACAAAAGATGGACGTACTAACGGCTGATGGAAAAGCTCTCAGAAGCCGGGGAGTTGGAAACATCAAACTCACTATCAACAACGGTAACCCCGTTACAGTCAGTGTGTTGGTCGTGGACAGCACGTTATTAGGTTTTGATCTGCTCCGTGGGATGGACATTATTAAGGAGCTGGGTGGCGTACGCATCACAGAGGCAGGCGAAGTCAAGTTTTCTGATCCGCCCATCTGTGCTGCCTTGAGGATTAATGAACCTGACTTCAGTGCAACTTTCGACCAGTGCAGGCACGTATGGACCGCAACGTGGAAGTGGGCGGGTGGACGAACACCCACGCCACTGAAAAATAAAATAGCAGAGTACCCGGTTCCAGAGCATATCAGGAGCGAATATGAAAACGAATTGCAGCTTTGGATAGCAAACAGCTGGCTTGCGCCGTATCCCGAGGAGGGAGTTAGGGCTGCCTCAAGGACTGATTCCGTTGATGGCAATAGTGCAAGAGAATAAGGGGAAAGTGAGACCGGTCATGGACTACAGGGAATTGAATACCTTTGTAGATGCATATACGGCCAATGCGGACGTTTGTGCCCAGAAATAGCGGGAATGGCGACAGCAAGGGAGCAATGTGGCCACCCTCGATTTAAGAAGGGCCTACCTCCAAGTCAGAGTCCACCGATCTCTGTGGCCCTTTCAGACTGTCATGGTAAAAGGACAGAGATATTGCCTCACTCGATTGGGATTTGGTCTTAATGTGGCTCCAAAAATCATGTCAGCTATTATGAATATGGTCATGTCGCAGGATGAGGAAATTCGAAGGGCAACGTCATCCTACATTGACGATGTTTACGTCAATGAAAACGTGGCCCAACGAGGGTTAAGGAACATCTGGAGTGCTTTGGCTTGGTGTGCAAGGCCCCAGAGCTGCTACAGGATGGAGCGAATGTACTTGGACTACACGTCAGTAGTGATGGAGAAAAACTTCGCTGGAGGCAAGGTAGTGACCTCCTGGAAGTCCCGCCAGTGATCACTTGTCGGAGTACCTTCTCCATGTGTGGGAAACTGGTAGGCCATTTTCCCGTATGCAGTTGGCTCAGAGTGGCGGCAGCAGCCATAAAGCGCCGCGTAACTTCTGTTTTGTCAGGATGGGATGAGGTGCACGACGTTACCCTAAGATGCATGATAACTGAAACTATGGAGAGAATGATGCAAGACGATTCCGTGCGAGGTGCCTGGTGCATTAAGGAGAACGAGCTCACCGTTTGGGTGGATGCCAGCTCATTGGCCATGGGTGTCGCACTTGAGGATAACGGGTCCATCATAGAAGACACCTGCTGGTTACGACCTGAAAATGATGCACGACACATAAACCTGGCTGAACTAGACGTCACTCTGAAAGGGGTTAACCTGGCGCTCCAATGGCAAGCAACAGTGCTACACATCGTCACGGACTCAGCATGCACTCAGCGTTGGATATCAGATGCACTTAGCGGAAGAGCGCGACTGACCACCAAGGCATCGAGCGAGATGTTGATGTGAAGGTGGCTCAACACGCTGATTGAAACTATCAAAGAGTACAACCTGTCTGTGGATGTAGTGTTAGTTAAATCGGCAGTCAACAGAGTAGATGCATTGACTCGCGTTCTGCAACGTTGGTTGGCTGCTGCTCGGAAAGAGTCTGAACCTCTGCAGCTGCCATGTAAGGCTTCTGTGCTCAGTATGGACCTCGAGCGGATCATGAGCATACATGAACAGTGTGGGCATCCCGGGATTAAACGGATGCTCTACTTCTCGAAGATGGTCGACCCGGCAGTCAAAAAGACGGATGTTAGGACAGTAGTGCAGAGGTGTGAGGCATGCCAGTCAACTGACCCAGCACCGGTGCAATGGCATAAAGGAAAATTGAGTACTACCCATGTTTGGAACAGGCTGGGGATAGATGTTACGCATGTTGGCAGCCAGCACTATTTGACTATTATTGACTTTGGACCCTCTCGCTTCGCCATTTGGCGACTACTGCACCGGCAGGACACTGCCAGCATAATACGTCAATTGGAGTCCATCTTTTACGACCGGGGGGGCCACCTGCAGAAATATCGACAGATAATGGTGCGGCGTTTTCTTCAGAGCAACTTAAAGAAGTGGGGTGTGCAGCTTCCGTTCCGGTGCGCCTACGTGCCGGTGGGAAACGGCATAGTAGAAAGGAGCCACCGGTCTATAAAAGTGATTGCAGCCAGGAAGCAACGTTCGATCCCCGAAGCAGTCTATTGGTATAATGCGACGCCTAAAGACGGTGTTTTGCTTACAACAGCACCGGCTAACATGGTGCACGCCTATCACTTACAGTTGCAAGGCATTGACATCGCAATGGGTCTGAGCGACACGCAAGCTAAATACAGAATTGGTGACGTAGTGTGGGTTAAGACCCCGCACAGCAAGTGTACAGACAAGCTTAGAATGGGGCATGTTACCAAGATTATCAGCCCGCAGTCAGTGCAGGTTGATGGCGTGCCACGTCATGTTAAAGACTTGCGGTCAGTTGTAGGGTTAAAACCGTCATCAGATGAAGAAAGTGACTCTGAAGATGGTGTGCTTTACCTCAAACATCAGTACTCTACCTGCAGACATCAACGTGGCCAGCTGTCCGGAGGCAGATGGTAGCTCAACGGATGAGAGTTCATCTGAGGATGAGGACCCTATCATCCCGCTCAGGAGTGCCCAGCAGAAGAGGCCTGCAAGTTGTATATATGCGGACGCAGTCACCAGACAGACGTGAACATCTTTTGAACTGAGAAGCTTTGTGATCTTAAGATCAGGGGCGCGTGTAATGAGTTGGTCGGTCAACTTGAAACCCCCAATGCGAGTGGAGGTGGGCAGGGGCGGGAACTGTGATTGGTAGCTGGCTTGTTGGTGTTTGGTATAGGTGAGTTACCAAGCTCTATGTAAAGGGCTGGCATGAGGAGGGCAGTTTTCAGTCTCAGAAGTGGAGACTGTGTCCGTCGCTACGACAGCAGGGGAGAAAGAGACGAAATCATTTATTTTTTCATGACACATTCCAACACAGTTTGCCCAATGACAAGAGGATTCTCTATATCAAATAAATATGCAATAAAGAAACAGAGACAACTGTTTTAGCAATAAAAAGGAATAAGAACTTTATAAAGTCATCTGCACACTGTCAATCAAGTCAAATGTGAGAGGACATTTTCAAAACTAAATATCGAAGATAAAGAAATTTGTTGTATGAGAATTTGGAGTCATATCAATTGAAAAGGAATTGTTAGATGAATTGGATACAGAAGCAATTATTGGCAGATTTGAATAAACATCTAGTGAACACAAATGATGGCTTTTAATAAAGTGGATTGCATGTAATGTCCTATTGTTCTTTTGAATTGTGCAGTAAACTATTTAAAAATATCAACCAATTAAAATAATAAAAAAAAAAATGTAATTCAAATATAACATTCTGTATTTACATTTGGTATCAACTGACAGTGATATGTACAATACATATACATTATTTACTATGAAATACACATTTTTCCTCAAAAAATTTTAATTAAGAACCTACTAGTCCAGACCTGGCATCATGGCTTCAGTTACTTTTTTTTAATAAATACTTTTTTCATGGTAATTGTTCTGATGAACTCTCCTAGACTCTATGAATTTAAGTGCAGTACTAGATTGGCAGGAGGCACGGTGGAGTAATAGATAGCGGTTCGGATTGAGGAATTGGAGAGCAGAGTTCAAATTCCAGTCGAATCCATTACATTTGTTGTGTCCACTAAAATATCAAATACATTTATAAACCAATCACACTCAAGAAAATACATCTTAAAACAAACCAATAAAATCATGGAATACAAATCAGAATGTTTGTTATATTAGTCATCATTATTTTTAGGTAGATACCACCCAAATATTGTGTGGACATAGTAGATGTATCATGTAGCTTTTTAGGGCCAATTAAGAATTTAATTCCGGAGCTGATTTTGTCATGAAAAAGTGTATAAAAACATATGAAATCTGTTCCCAAACAGGATACACACAGCTGTCACCAAACTCCATGCAACTCTCACTTATGATTTTCATGACCTTACGCTAAAAGTGACAGCGTTGACAAACTGCAGACCATGGCAACACCGCCAACAGTAAGAAACGATTTCTAACTATCTTGTGTATCCTCTTTATTATGAACCACGCATACACATGTTGACTTTTTCACACAAATACACATATAACAACATTTCATTGTTTCTCACATACGTACACAAAGACAATTTATATTTCAGAACTTTATTAACCCAAACAAAAAGATATTACTTTCCAATCTATCACCAACTGTTTGTATTCTTGTTGTTGAAACTATGTTGTCTTTTCTACCGAATTTTATTCTTTCAATGAAAATCATGTGATTATTCTAGACAGCCAAATTATGAGCGAGACCGCAACAATATTTTGTTATTGTATTGAATCTTGACACTCTGAATTTTAACATTCAATGAAAAACTGAGTAGAAGGATTCCTACACATCCACTTGTGTGCTAATACCCTTGGGAAAGGTATGAATCCTCTTCATCTCCCCCCAGCTATGGGTAAATAGCATGACAGACCAGGTTCTATAGAGTTGGATGGCAACTAGTCTACCACAGAAAGAAATGGCAACCTACTGCAGGAAAAAAAAAATCTGCCTTGTCAGTCATGTATCAAAAGATGCATGTATCCCACATGGGACACAACTGACTGACTACATTGGCAGCAAGATCTCATCCTTTTAGAGTTGAAATGGCTAGATGTAACTATAAGTTCTATTCTGACAGTTTCTTTTCTCGCACTTATCACTTGTGGCACTCTCTACCTGCTTCTTGCTTACCAGTCAAGTTTGATCTTCAAAAATTTAAAAATGCAATGTCAATCATTATCTTGTCTTAATTTCTGTTCTTTTATTATTCTCTCTCCTTAATAATGTTTTTCTTATATTCTTTTATAGTTAAGTAACCCCCACCCGTGTTTCAGTGGCTTTGTTGTTTTGCATTGAAAAAAAAAAAAAAAATTAATATATTGTTTGTAGCCTTTTTTCCATATGTATGTGGGTGTACCCTCTTTGTCTTCTGGCTACCAAAACAGTCCGAGTCTGCCACTGAAATCATGCGAGATTAAACATACCTATGTAACACTTATGGATCCCTTTTATAGCCTAATATACTTTGCTCAGTTTCACTATTTATTTCGTAATATTCCACTGCTTAAAGTGCACATTGGTGTGTAAAGTAATAAAAAATAAATCTGTAATAATCATTCATTCATCATACTGAAAACTGCGTGCACAATCATTTGGCACTATTAGAGAAATACCTATAATTCCAATATACAGACAATTTTTTTTTTATAAGAAATTACAAGTTAAAAAGAAGTTAATAGAAAAATTGTTTTTAATATTTTATTTTTATTTAACAAGAAATTTTCCCCCGTTATTACGTGCCATAAAAGTTGTGTTTTTCGATAGACCACACATGTCACTTCTTTAGGACAAGCATCTCTATGGAATGAATAAGAACAGTCGATTATGAAACTGGAAAAAAAAAAAAAAAACTTTTTAAATCCGCCTTTTTCCTTCATCGTTTCTTCCCGCAGATTTATTTCACTATTAATGGACATTTATTAAATAAATAATTGCAGTTTAAATTAATAAACGTGATAAAATGATTGTTGAAATTTATAGACATTGCTTTCGGTTGCCTTTTTAGGCTTTATGAAGTCCTAATTTTTTTTAATAGTATATTGTTTAACAGTTAACGTGTTAAAGCAATAAAAAAAAGAAAATGCTATATTTTTTGTGCAAATCTAGCCAATCTATTTTCTTTCAGCGAAAACTTTTCATTGTTTACAGAGAAATTCAGATAGGAAAAAATAAAAAAACACACCGAAATAGATGTAACCAGTAAAATATATATTTTGAAACAACGAAGATATGACTTAACAATGACTTATTTATTAAAAGCAAAAAGGTGTATTTACTAAAAAATAAAAATAGAAAAAATACTGACCGACATTTTTTACGAAGAAAAAAAAGAGGCTTTGTTTGTTTGCTTCTAACTACAACAAAAACCGTTATTAAAGCCATATGAAGGCGCAAAATAATCTTTTATAAATAAAAGAAACGATTTCGTCATAAACAAGAAAATAAAGAACTATTTTTTTAGTCAGTTTTTTATCCGCCATTAATTTTTATTTCCTGTTTTTCTCGGTATCGACGCAGAGTTGACAACTGTTTTTGAAAGCAAAATATAACCACCTAAATTTCCTACTCCAGATTAATTCAAGTTAATAAAACAGATTACCTGATCCAATTCTAGAAATTGTGCAGCTCTTCCATGCATAGTAACAGCCACTTTCCTTATACTATCCGACGAAGGCCGGCCAAGCCTACTGAAAGATCTCGTGGGTGCCATAGCTGCATTGGAACTGCTTCCTCCCAAATTCATAGTGTTTTTATTTCTTTTTCAGTGTCATTATTATTAGTACTGTTGTTGTTGTAGTTTTCAGGCGCCTGACTGGAGGTCAGTCTTTTGCAACACCCTTTTTAGGTTTCTCTTGATTACACTACATTACAAGGACATATATACAATTAAGAAGAAGTGAGTCTTTGATGAGAAAGACAGGTTAAAAAAAAAAAAGAAAAAATGTACACACCTACTTCCTCTCTCTTTCTTTTGATCACTCACAAATTAAAGGTGACTGTTGTTACTACTTTCCTTTTTTTACCGACCAACAAATTTTTATTACGGTTTTTAAAACGAAGTTTCTATTTTTAATTTGATAGAACCTAAGACTCTATTTTTTGCATAATTTCTGTTTTTTTTTTAAGAAAGAAGACTTTCATTTTAATTTAAATAAAAAAAACTTACACTAAAAAAAGTAGGTTACCTTTTATTGTATGTAAATAGTAGTTTAAACACATCTAAAAATAAAACTTTGATAAAATAATTTACTAAATATTAAATAACTAACAAACAATTTTTCTTTTGTTGCCATATTTTCATTTTGCCCTAAGTAACAAATATTTGTAACATTTGTCTACCGTACGACATCTTACACACAGTAAATGAGTAACGGAACCCAAGAAAATAGAAGCAGTAACTGATCGATTTTATGTACTACGGATGGCTGTTAGTAAAATTTATGTTCTGTTATGGAATTTGTGAGGTACAAAGCTGAGACAGCAAGGCATAGATCCGGTTAGATATAAAGCGGTGAAACGAGAAAGGATTTGATCAAGAACGAATTTAATATTTATAAATAAAAAATTAAAGTCAGATACTTTCCGAAACTACTAAGTTCTCGATCCGATCAAGAAATCCCACCTTTTTTTTTTTTTTTTTTAAATCTTTCCACTTCGTGAAAAAAATCGATAGATAACCTCCTAAAACTTGAATTTTTTTCATCTAAAAATGTATTTCATTAAGAAGAAATACAAAAAAGTATATTTTGATTATTTTTTTTTTATTTTTTTTATTATTTTTATTCTTACTTAGCATGTCCGAAATTTTAGTTAACTTTAAAAATCTTGTTTTTTTTTTGTCAGTGAAATTACTAAAAAAAACTCATGTACTATTTTTTAAAAAATTTGTAAGAAATTTCTCGTTTAAATTAAAACTCGTTCAAAAATCAATTATACGTTTTTCAAAATTTATTTGAAGAAAATTTAAAGTTTATTTAATATATTTAAAAGAAACTTTTACGCACTTTCTTCGCTGAAAAATGTTGTTTAAAATAAAAGTTTTATTTTAAACAACATTTTATTATAAAAGGGAGCCGATCTTAACATCGTTGGCGATTGACAAGTGCTGAATGATGATATTCATCACGTACTGACAGCTAACGTGATGTTCGAGTTATCATACGGAAGGACAGAATTGACATTTTTATGTGAACCAGTGTAGTACCTCGTAATTATTAAAGTAAAAAAAAAAAACTTTCAGCATTCCAAATTTTTGTTTTGTTTGTGTAGGTTTCACCATAAGTTTATTGATACTATCTGGAGAAATTATAAATACTATAAAGAAAATTAAAATACAAGTGCTGCACAGCTGTTTGAGGGCACCCATAGCGCCCCCAATTTAAATAAAGTCAATTCAAATCTGCTATGATAATTTTTTTTATTTTTATTTTTTTTTTAAAAAGCAGCGATAAAGAAATTTAAACCAAATTGACTTTGACATATCTGGGTCAAAGGCTAGCCAGCCAGTAATAGAACAAGCTTTCATCAGCTTGTTAAATCCCACCACTTACAAGATAAGAGCAAAGAGTGAAAAAGGGGGCAATATTTGTAATAAAGGCTTGATATGGATTATTTCTTTTTTCGGAGTAGTCACTACACTGTATTTATTTACTTGGGTAGGCACGAAAATTTTGACTTGATCACGCGATGAAAAAAACTTGTGCGTGGGTGGATAGCAACGCCCACTTATATATTTGTTAACCAATTAAAACTCGAATATTCAAAAATATATATATATGCGATGTTGGATCTATTCAAAACATCGCTATGATCCACATTTTGCACAGAAATTGAACAAGCTATTTTTAGTAATTCGTAAAGATGTAGAATTAGGATTCTACACTATGTAGCAACGTCCTCTCTTATGTTTGAACAGCTTGGAGACAGTCGCATATTTGCTGTTGAAAGTCGAAATTTTTAGGTTTTAATAAAACTTAGGTTTTAATAACTTTTCTCTGGAAGGAAGCTCGAGAAAAATAGAGTTTTAGTATTCTCTGATTGGTCAAATATTTCACCTGATGATGTTAATTTCTAACTAATAGACGTTTTGATTTAAACGGTGTTTGTTGTATTGTGGGGCCTTTTTTACCATGTTTTTGTAATAATGTTATTGGATACAAATACATTTTGACAGTGTTTTAATATGGTATGGATGTGGGTATGGGATTGTGTTGGAAATAGGGTTTGTTTCTATAGACTCATATTCTGAGCCCTGCTTTGAAAATTAAAAGTCATTTATTCGAAAGAAGGAGATTACTTTAAAAGTAATTGAAACACATCTGAAATCTAGTTGATGGTATTAGGTTGGTGCAAAAATAATGTCGTTTTCTCACATATGTTACTGTGAGAAAACGACATTATTTTTGCACCAACCTAATATAATGTTCCTCATGCCAGTGATACTTCCACCGAGCTTCTCTACGACGAATGATTTCATTGAATTTACATTTAAATTTAGGGCCATCAGGAGAGAATGTACACTGTTTCGGGCCTTGCTCTCAACGGTTTCACTTGCACACGGCCCCCCCCATGTGAGGCCCCATTATAATGATATACTACTATAACTAGTGTATATGAATATATATATATATATATATATATATCAACAAATATATGTATTAAACAAAACATTTACAATGGACATAGACATTAACATTTGTGTTTGTGTGTGAACGTAAAGAGTTTGTATTTTGGTGAATGTTCGTACCTACGTGTATGTGTGTGTAATGTTCATGGCGTCTCCCTCAAATGGGAAGACGCAATCTTCTGCGAGCGCTTACATTGTGGATGTGTTCGCTGAAAATGAAGAAATGAAAAAGAGAACGAGACAAGAAATCGCCCCGTATTTATAGTGTAGGCAGAGCATCCCCTAGTGAACAATTTGGACAATTAACAAGGAGTTAACTTCGACAAAACGAATATGACATGAATTGATACTGTAGTGGAAAGCTTGGTGGTTACCATTTATTTAATGGTGTTGACAGCCCAAATCAACCCATACAATTTTTTACTCTACGAATACGTTAAGCAAAATGCAAAAACAACAAGAAACATTTGTGATAAAAGACAAAAGGCAAATATTTGAATAACAAGTAATTTTCAATATATTTTTGTAATGAATATATTTTACAAAAATATAATGGATTTTTTAAGGTGAAATCTTGTTAGTTTCATTTAAATTTGTTTTGCCTTTCATACACTATTCATGTTTATCCATTCTCTACCTTTGCTAACCTTTGTATCAGCTACACTTGTAAGTGGGAGTCTGGTGGTCTGACACAAGGTCATACAAAAGGAAACCAGACTAGGAGACCAGACTTTCACCACACAATCAAGTACGCGATTTCTATATAGTGTAGTGGGTTAGCCAATCTGTATCGGTGACAAATACAAATTAAACTGACCCTCTACTATTTTTACTAAAATCAAATGCAACAAAGACAACAAGAGAAATAATCAAATAGGCAGATATTTGTTTTAACAGAAAATATTTTTATATCACAAGTACACACGATATAATAAAGTTGTTTAAAACACTTTAGAGTTCTTGATTGTATGATCAAGAGTAATATAAAAGGTGTTATGCTATAGCTCTGGTAAGGAATTAAACAGTTTATGTTGATGGTGAAATTGGATGAAATAGATTGCTTGACTCACTGTAGAATTGTCTCTCTTCAACTGATATAGTTACGATTTCCTTTATGTTGTTAAGATATTGAGTGAGTTGGTTTCTGAATTTCGTCTTAATTGAATTCGTCACTAGATGAGTTGATGTTGAAAAGAAATTGAATTCCACAAGCTGGGTTGATGTTAATAAAAATTAACTTTTAGCGAGGAAGTTGGGTTTCATGGATTCGAGTTGATTATTCTAAGGACTCACTCACTAAGTCGTGTCGAAGTTTCATATTTATGAATTTTCTTGATCACGTGGGAGGCTCGAAAGAATATTTACCAATTTTTGGCGCGTTGAACTCTGAACATAACAACTCGAGGTCAACCGTGCGGATGTAGGCGGAAACATGACATTATTATGAGAAAGCATTGTTTCGTACTGAACTCTGGAGCCGATTTTAATGGGTTCAGCACAAACTGAGAATACTTTGCTGTGATCCTCTTTTAACAGGTTTAAAACAGAGAATGTAGAAATCTAATTCAACAATAGTAAGTTGTAATCAATAGCACGAGTTATTCACCTTTAACTTGAAATTCTTAAACCCTTTTAAGAGGAAATATTTTTATCTGAACTCATAGAAAAGATTTCAGTTCATGAAATAAAGTTCAGTCTCAATGAAAGAAATGTTCAAAGTTGCTTTTTGAATAAACTGTTTGGCAAACTGTATGTTCTTTGAGTAGAATTCTTGTTGTCTCGATAAAAATCGTAAATGTTAAAATTTGTTAGTGAGTAAGTGAATTCGAAGTTTGGAATTATGTTAGGAAATCTAACTTAGAAACCTCAAAGATTTGAACGGCGTGAATTTGTTTGGCGAATTGTTTGATGCCGCAAAGCTCACTGAAGAAGTTGAATAGTTTCTGTTGCTTGTAGTTGAAGGAGTGAATAAGATGAATTAAGAGATGTGCAATGTTCGCGGCGTGTGTTTCATAGCGTCTTCATAGCGTTTTTCCTTAAAGGGACAAACGCGATTTCTCCACAGCTACCTCTTGTATGTGAGAGAAGGCAAAAAAGAGAAAGAGTTGAAGATGTCGGTAAGTATTTATAATTAATGTGTACCACGTGATAGGATCGAAACACATAGACAGATTTTGGCGCTAAATTAATTTTAATTTCAATTTTTGATATTGGCATTAATTGACCAATCAGGAGTCAGAGAAATATCAAGGCTCAGTGATCCACTTTTTTTTACAGATTTTGTCGATCGCAGTACTGTTACGTAGGAAATGTACTGAAATCTTTTTTAACCAATGGAATTAGATCACAAATAAAATATTATTAAATTGAGGTAGAACATTAAAACATTGTAATTGAATCCCTTCACAGGATTGTTGAATTATTTCCTTTTTAAACTTCCGTCTAAAAAAAAAAAAAAAAAAAAAAATAATCTAACAGTTGCAAAAAGGAAAAAAAGAATTCTTTTAAAAATATTCACCCTCGAAAATGACATTAAAATTTACATTTTACGATTCTTCAAACATGTCTATACTTATGTAATGATCATCATCATCACATACATACATACATACATACGCAAATTCAAATTATACAACAACATGCATTTATTGGATAATAAATCAACACTACTTTCTACTACTAATAGACAATTTACAAATCGCAGCTATGCAACAATTTTATAAACGCTATATTTTCATGTAGTCGATTTTGCGCACTTTGGGGAGAATCGGATCCCAAGAGCCTTCTCAGCTTAGTAAATATTTTCAGGAAATATCAGCTTCTAATTGGTCAACAAACACACAAGTGTGCGTTGCAATCCACCCACGCACAATATATATTTCCAGCGCGTGACTAAGTTAACTTTCCCGCCAAGGCGCTGTGAGCCTATCACGTGATTACTTTATCTATAAATGACAGACACGAGTTCGCCCATTCTCTTTTTTTCTCTCTTCTTGTTGCAAAATGTAGTCTCAAAGAATTATCGTCTTGACCTTGCGCTCAGACGTTAAATAATATTTCACGCATTCACGTACGTACGAACTCTTACGAACAGTCCCCAAAATACGAACGTTCACACACGCACATACATGTTCACACACAAACACAATGTTAACTGTCTATGTGCTTTGTAATTGTTTTGTTTAATACATATATTTGTTTATATATATCGGTCTTGTTTGTTTGTCTTCTTTATCTTCAGTTGGACTTAATCCGAGTACGACATTTTCATATTGTAGCTGGACATTCTAGCAGGAAATATAAATGCACATGTTTTCTTTTCATCTTCATCCCCGGTCCTCTACACTTATTAAAAATCTCCTGTCACGAACTAGATGAATTTCGTACTGAAAAATTACAATGAATTAAAAAACTTAAAGAAAATAAATATTTAATGTAGATTTTTTCTTGTCAAACCTAAAATTAGGAATCTCCACTTTTTCGCTAAAATGTAGCATACACTGATGGAAAAGGCCAAACTTATTAAAAACAAATTTTTATCGCAAAGTTTATGTTATTAATAAGAGGAGAGGCCAAAGTATTTTTTAATTATTTTTAAATATTTTTTATTCCTTTTTAGTGTAGCGATGTTATGCTTTTCCACGCCCACAATTTTTTCGTTTGTGATTGGCTAGTAAATCAATACTGCATTTCTATAAGACTACTTAGCAATCGGGGTCATCACTTTGAATTTTTCGGTTGTGAACTTTCTCATAAGTTTCTTTAATGCAAAATCAGTAATTGGTCAAATTTTAACCAATCAAACATTTTAATTTTTAAACATTTTAATTTTAATTTTTCCGGCGTTTTAGCTCGGAGCCTACCGGTACCTTTAAAAGAAACAATTTTCCCACAAGCCGCCAGTAGAGTCCAGCTATTTCGTCTGTCCACACAAATCTACGACTTTACTCACAATAATTTAAACGCACACACAGACACACATTTTTGTAACACATTATACATATCTCTCTCTCTCTGTGACTCAGTCAAGTTCATGAACCAGAACTCTATTAATTTCTCTAAACAACACATTTCTTCATTAACTGTATTCTATTCTAACATCAAACTATTCAACATAGAACCCTGAACATTCTTATTCAAGAGAAACTCTTTCGAACATTCAATCGTAAATCAGAATACAGTTGAAGGGGAACTACATTTTTTTCCTTAATCATTACACTTCATTGCATGATTGTTTTGTATGTTATATTTCAATATATATTTATTTGTTGATCCACAAGTGGAGTTTCGTTGTTTTTCTTGAATCGTTAAATGTACAATAGCTATACAGTAGCGTCCAAAACTAAGGGACAAAATTTTAAAACCTAATATTTGTTAGAAATAACAACTGTGAAAAGCTGAAATTTTGACAACTGGTAGTCGTTATCATCCATAATAACATACTAAAATTTGAATCATTTGCAAAGGATAGAAAAAGAATTATAACAATTATTTATTTATTTTCAAAATAGGATCGCCCAAAAGTAAGGGACAAAATTGAGAAAAACAATGTAAACAGTATGCTATATTCAAATTTTTTGATTTTCTCTAAAGAATAAGTCTTACTTAGTCATTTGTAAACGTTGCATCAGCCGGCACCATGGCGAAACGCCAAAAACTTGATTACTCTGTGAGACAAGCTATTGTGAAGCTACACAAGGAAAAGCACACCATTAGAGAGATTTCAGAGAAAGTGAAACGTTCCAAGAGTGTTGTAGGCAGGGTTGTTAAATCCTACAATGATACTGGCAAAATAGTTAGTGCTTTTAAAACCGGCAGACCCCGCAAAACTTCGGCAAGAGAAGATCGAATAATGCAGCGTATGTCATTAAAGGACCGTTTTAAGTCTTGCACAGAAATTAAAAGGGTTATGAATAGTACCTCATGTGTTAATGTGTCAAGACAGACTGTTTCTAGACGACTGCAAGAAATAGGGCTGTTTAATGGAACCCCAGGGAAGAAACCACTTTTTAGTTCGAAGAATAAGAAGAAGAGATTAGAGTTTGCAAACAGGTATGTAATTTGGACATATGAAAATTGGGCAAAAATATTTTTCAGTGATGAAAGCAAGTTTAATTTATTTGGAAATGATGGAAAAAACAATGTAAAGAGACGTATTGGTGAAAGATTAAGTGCAAAGTGTACTAAGAAAACTGTCAAGTTTGGGGGCGGAAGCGTCATGGTATTTGGAATGTTTTCTAGCCAAGGTACAACGCCTCTTGTCCGGTTACAAACTCGTGTAAACGCGCAGATCTATAAAAACATTGTTCAAGATCATGTTGTGCCAATCATACAGAATTCAGGTTTCGATAGGGCTACCTTTATGCAAGATAATGCCCCATGTCACAAGGCAAAGGTGGTAATGAGTTACCTTAGCGAGCAAGATTTGGAAATTATGGATTGGCCACCGCAAAGTCCTGACTTAAATCCAATAGAAAATCTTTGGAAGACCTTAGGAGTGAAAGTTATGGAAAGAAATCCCACTAACACGGAGGATTTGTGGGTGAAGCTTCAAGAAGAATGGTCTAAAATTAGTATCGAGGATTGTCAAGAACTGATTCGTTCTTGTAGTCGAAGATGTGCAGCTGTCATTGAGAGCAAGGGCTCATTTACTAAATATTGATTGTACATGTATTTTTATTGTATTTTTGCTGTTTACATTGTTTTTCTCAATTTTGTCCCTTATTTTTGGACGTTCCAAATTTGAAAATAAATAAATAATTGTTATAATTCTTTTTCTATCCTTTGCAAATGATTCAAATTTTAGTATGTTATTATGGATGATAACGACTACCAGTTGTCAAAATTTCAGCTTTTCACAGTTGTTATTTCTAACAAATATTAGGTTTTAAAATTTTGTCCCTTAGTTTTGGACGCTACTGTATGCGCTAAGAAGACGCATCACATTAGCACGTTTGAAATTTTGGTTGAAGATCTTGCTTTTTTTAGCGCCTTTTTCAGTTGAAAGGACATTAATGTGGAAATTCTTGCAAAAATCAAATAATTGTTGGATTTTAATGAATCTTTCAAAACCTTTTAAAAAATGAATGAATTTATTTCAGAAATGTTTATTTTTTAGAAAGGCACGGTAAAAATATATTTTTACACCTGTTACCCCAAATTTACTTAAATTACTCTGAAAACTCGAAACTGGCTATCTCTGTAATTTTTTTTTAATTAAATGCAGAAGACCTTGAAGAATTTAAACCATCGATTTCTTTTTGTAAAGAATTATATAGAAATACCCAAACTTTATCTCTGAATTGTAAAATACAAAACTCAGTAAAACTAAGACATTATTTAATTAGAAAAGCTTTAATAGGTTTTATGAATATTACGGACGTTTCTGTCTAAAGCCAAATTTTTTTTCGATGAAAAATGAATTTTTACAAGAATTGTTTTCTTTTTTTTTAAATTTTAAATGAAACATGTGAAAAACTTGATAAATGTTTTAAGTTAAGTTTGAAACTGAGTGACTCTGGAAATGCTTTTATTAAAAAGGTCTATTTTTACAGACCATAAATTAGAAAGCTTACTACAATCTGTTATGCATCTATTTTTAAAATATTTTTTTTATTGTGCCAAAAAATGTATTAAAATCGTCTCCGACAAAGCTATGGGAGCACATTTTTGAAAAAAATGTCACGTGTGCTATTCCCCTGATTGCGAGGTATAATTCATTATTATTATTATAACTTTCGTACTATTAGCACGTGTCAAATTCTCTGAGTGATGATAACGTCGCATTTTCAAAATTTTTCTTAACGAAATAAAATCTCATAAATGAGTTACCTGTTTCATTTATGAAACATGATGGTATTTTATTTAATTTTTATATTGTCTCAGGAAAAAATTCATAACTGAGACAATATAAAAATTAATTAAAAAATACCATGAAATTTTATAATAGGTGTACCGTGTACTGTACATAACAATTATGTTACTCTTTTTTGTGTGGTCAAAAGAAATTAGCGAAACTGTTGTCGGACGCAATTTCATTTTGCGCGTTTCTCCCCTCTACACCGGCTTCCCGATATTTATTGTTGTTCTCTGTCTTGTATCCGCTTCGTTCCGTCACTACTGCACGTATCGTACGATGTACTCCGACAGAACTCACTCTTTTCTCCAAGATGGTCTCGATTCATAGAACGAGGCACTCGCCCTCTCTCAAATAGAAGTCCTACACGTCATACCCAGACGAACTTTCAGACGCCGGTCAAAAACAACTCATTCACTGCTTCCGCCCCTCGATTCAAGTTCTGGTTTACTACGTCTGCTACATTTTTTTCTGTTATAAAATTTGAATTCTAAACGTATTTTTTCGTAATTTAAATGTTATTTTTATTCCAGAATTCTCCCTCAAACGTAAGGTAAAAAAATAAAAATAAAAAGCGTATTTTTTATTTATTTATTTAACTCTATTAACCAGGCACACTTTAAAAAGTTAAAATTAGCACATTTTTTTCACTCCTGTTCTACTATCCGATAAATTCCCCTGACGTAAGTTGTCGATACATTGAAGTGCGTCAATTCACGGTTGGACATGGCTTTCTTAAAAAATTTTCTGCTAAAAAAAGTAAGTGCTGTTTCTTTCAAATTACAGTGTAAGCATACTTTTTAAATTTCCTAATTTTCCTAAAATAACCTTTGAAAAAAGTATAATTGAATTTTACAAGTTTAAACGGAGAAATTCACTTTTGTTTACAAAACTGTCAATAATGGCTGATTTGAGTGATTTTACGTCAATTTTGATGACTCAAAAAAAAAACAAAACATGATTTTTAGCTAAAATTTCGGACGTACTAGAAAAGATTGAAAATTTGAAAAAAATACTCAAAAAATACTTTCGTCTTTCCTCTTAATGACAAACATTTAAACTATCAAAAAATAATCAAGTTTGGGGATTTTTTTCATCAGGGTATGCGCCTTTTTAGCGAATCTTTGGACATGTATAGGATACAAATCCTATCTATATCATTCCAACAAGTGACTAAAAAACACAAAGTAGATTTGCACACCCGCAAAATCGGATCAAAACGATTAAAAACAGATTTCGCAATAAGGTGTGAAATTAATTTTCTGACCAATGAAAGGAGGCGATTTGCTAAACCAAAAAAAAGATAACGAGCCAGTGTGAAAAAAAAGTCAACAATAAATACAGTTTCAAGTCAGTCGCCGGTCAGAAGGGCGCAGAGATCACAGTGAGAAGACTGACAGTAATTTTCATCGCTGATTCAACCCGACACTAAGAGCCGAAAGTGGGTTAGGAAAGAACAACCACAACAACAACAAATTTACAACTGACTCCAAAACAATTCATAAGTACATTTTCCTTTTATCTTTTTATTCCTCATTCACACTCTCTTTTTCAACTTAAATTGATCGCCCCTTTTTCCTTTACACATATACAAAAACAAAAGGAACAGACATTACTCTGCTACTCTGTTGAAAGACAGCGAACACAGACATTTTTGTCAAAATCACATTAAACTAACTAAAACATTAATCCTTTTTACCCTATTCACAAGATAATAAATGTCTTAAGATTTTGTCTAGAAAAATTGTTTAGCACGTCACAGTGAACCACATTTCTTAGCAGCAGGCCTAAAAATATAATTACATATGATAGCATACTTATTATCTCCCCCCATAACACATTTCAGCCTTGGGGTATGCCGATAAGGTATGCAATTTTCGTCGTGGAAATTTGACATCTGAGTAAAATAAATAAATTAAAAAACAAACAGCCAACTCATGAACCATGTAGAAAACTTACTTTTATGGTCAATTTCACTCTGCTCATCGAAAACAGATAGAATAGAAAATATTATGGCACGTATTATTTCTGTATTTTAAGCAAGATGGAGATATTTGCCTTTTAATAATTTATGTCATGCAAAGGAGCACTGATACCATAACATATAATTACTTTTTAAAAAAATCTACCTAATTGTTGGATTTTAATAAAACTTTTGGCATTTATGTGTAATCTAAATTGGATTTTATAAAACTACATAATTTAATCACGACTACTGTAACATACCTAAATGTAATTGTAACTTAAACATTCACAAAAAATGTTTATGAATCTTGAATATTGCATAAGGTCGAAACACATAGAAATGTTAAATCTTTGTGTGATAACTTTTCATAAAATTCATAAAAACAAGTCTGTTGTCGCTTTTGCTAACGCTTTACAAGTTTACTTTTTCTCCATATCTGGTGTGGCGATAGCCTACTAACCACGAGACCTGTTGTTACTTTTGTTTTGTCATGACTTCAAACATCACTCAGAAAAATAAACATCGAGTAGCATGTACCCAAATTTTGACACTGCGATACGATCTGTTCTACATTCAAATGAGATTCCCATTCCAAAATTTAATGTTCTGCCAACAATTATGAATTAGTTGAAAAGATGTTCCTAAAAATATTGTTATACACTTTGAGGAGTATGTGTATTTGAAAGTCAAAACGACCCGCAAAAGTTTAACCAGACCCAGTTGAATGATTTTGTAAGAAATTTGTCAAAAAAGGCTGCGGAAATCTTAGCTTCAAGACTTTTAAAGAGAAAAACTTGCTTACAAACACATTAATTTATTTTCATTTTACCGAAACGGAGAAGAATAACTTTGTAAATGCTACTTGTGTACTGCGTTGAGGAGATCAATGTGATTGCGTGTTGTAAGAGCATTTAACATTTATGATTCAAGGAAAAACAACGAGAAACCAATTTGCATCAACGACAAAATATATATTAAGAACAAGTATAAAACAATTGTGCAAATGTGTAAATATTAAGGAAGGAAAAGTAGTTTCCCTTTAACTGTTATCTTGAATAAGATAAAATGTTAAGGATATTTCTTGGCTAGAATTTTCAAAGTTCTATGTTGAAATAGAATGTTGCATTCAGAAAGGAATACAGTTAATTTAGATATGTGTAATCCAAGTTTACAAACCAACACTCTGTTGGTTTGTAAACTTGGCTTGGTTTCAGAAAACGAATAATGTAATATAATTCAAATTTCTGTGTTTGTGTGTGCACTGTGAGTAGAATCAATAATTTGTGTAGACACGCGTAGTTTTTGGAACACAACACTTTCTTTATATAACTGCTGGTAGGCTCCAGGAAACAACGCGGGAAAGTTGAATGAACACAAAAATGTATGATTGGATAAAAATCAACCAATCACTGATTTTCTAACAAAAGCATGTTTGAGTAAATTTACGGCAGAAAAATTCAGTGTGGTGACTGCGATAGTAAATTGTCCTGTGGTAGAACAGTATTTATTTATTAACCAATCACAGATGAGTAAATTGTAGGCGTGGTAAGCGTAGTAGTCACTACAACTTCTTAAATATTTTAGAACAGAGGATAGTTTAGTATATTACTGCGACATACCTGGTTTGTTAAAGAAAATGCAAATGATTGGCACTTCTTTTTAAAGTCTATGTTGTTGCATAATTGTAATCTATACGGATCGATACCGACTAGGCACTCAACAAAATTATAAGAAAAGTATGAATATATAGAAAAGGTTTTAAATTTTATCAAATCTATGGAGCATGGGTGGCTCATACGTATTGACCTAAAAATGGTTAATTTTCTGCTAGGACAACAAGGAGGATATACTAAATATCTCTAAATAAGCTTCTTTTGCTTATAGGACATCAGAGTTAAGGAAGAACGTTATTTCAAACAAATCTGGCTAGCACGAACATCACTTACTGTCTGAGAAAAAACGTAATTAATCCACCTTTAGTGGGGAGAGATAAAATATTTCCTTTTCTGCATATCAAATCAGGCCTCGTTAAACAATATGTAAAAAAAGCTTTAGATACGAACGGCGAGTCTTTCGATGCATAACGTCAAAATTTCCAAGTTTAAGTTATGAAAAAATCAAGGCGGGAATTTTCAACGGTCCACAAGTGAGAACATTAATTAAAGACAGTAATTTCCTAATGTCATGAATAAACGTAAAAAAAAACATGCCTGCTTCTTATTCGTGGACTTGATAGAAAAACTTTTAGGCAATTATAGAGCAGATAACTACGACAGAATCGTAAAAAAGTTATAAGGGACTACAAAGAGTTATGTTGCAATATGAACGCAAATATGCATTTTTTGAATAGCCATCTTGACCAATTTCCAAGTAATTTAGGTGATGTAAGTGACAAACAAAGGGAAAAGATTCCACGAGGATATCAAAATTATGGAGGAACAGTACAAAGACCACTGGCATTCCCACATGATGGCTGATTACTGCTGGTGCCTGAAAAGAGACCTGCCATCAACAAGCAAATACACTAAAGTCTTCTAAAGAACATTTTTGTCACAATGAAAGTTTCATATCTGCTTTTATTATTATAAGCCATTTCTATCGTTATAATGTAATTTTACTATAGTTTGAACTGCTTGTATTCATGAAACTTGATAAAAAACTAACACATGACTAAATTTTTTTTAGTCCTAATTTGAAAAATCTAGAAAATGGTATAGGCTAAGAATCAGGACTGGATAGAGTTGAAATTCGTATTCAGCACATTCAAATTGCCTAAAATCAAGCGTTAGATATCATTCACTAAAATACGTGTTCACCAGTGTAACTTTTCCACTTTCCACTTTTTTCTTTATTTATCTACAACATAATGGCAATTTTTATTACTTTTATTTGCGAAAAAACAAAATTTTAGTTGGACCTGTATTTGATGAAATATGTTTTCTTTTCATGTTCTTCCATTTTGACGATGCGATTACCTGAAAATAAAAATGGAAGATGTCAGTGAATAAATAGTAAAAACATGACGATTTGAAAAAAAAATAATACCAAAATTCACTAAAACTACCAAATTTCTGGATTTTAATAAAACTTTTGACATTTGTGTAAAGGAGAAAATATTCTTTTAAAGCAGTGTCTCTTCGAAGTTTTTGAGATTTTTTCGTGCAATTACACTCCTTTTTTTAATTTGATGATTTTCAATTGTGTATAGAGGTATATCACATTGAGGTTTAAACTTTTTAAAAGATAAGCGCAATATAATGAAAACACGAAGGTGTAGATGGAATAATAAGGAGTTTTAATGAATATAGGGGTTAGAAGAAACAGTTTCAGTTAGGTTTGGGCATCGAAATATACTCCATCAGTATATTCGTGGCATCAGGGGAGAATACTCAGATTATCTGATGCAGTAATTATTTCCCTTATATTGATAATTCCATAACTTTTCCCCTTCACACTTTTTTTTATTTATCTACAAGAGAATGGCAATTTTTATTATTTTTGTTTGCGAAAAAAAAAAAAAAAAAGTTTTAGTAGAACCAGTATTTGAGAAAATATGTTTTTATCTTCTTCCATTTTCATGATGTGAATACTTGAAAATAAAAATGAGAAATGTGAAATTTTGTGTATGGTTAATTGGTGCAAACTGATGAAATTTGAGATCTTTGTTGTATTGTATGGTATTATTGTCCAAGTGCAGAAGGTATCTCAGTTGCGTTTGTTCCGTTGTCAGTAGGGTAGTGTTCCACCCGAAGTTAGGTATCACTCGAAATCTGTTTCGTCTGTTTGGACAGTTTTCTACGTATGCAATAAAAGAACAAAGATTTCCACTTTTTCGCGGGAAAACAGCATAGCGTAATAAACAAATGCCACAAACTTAACGAAAATAAATTTTTATCGTCAAAACGCTTATGTTATTATTAAGATGAAAGACCAAAGTATATTTTAATTATTTTTTGATATTTTTTAATATTTTTTAACACGTTCGAAATTTTGGTTAAAGTTTTCTTTTTTTTACGTCATCGCGGTGCTGTAAAAATAACATTGTTTTTTTTTTGCGCTTTTTTCCCGTTGAAAACCCATTGATTTGGAAATTCTTGTAAAATTAAAGTAATTGTCCGATTTTAATGAAATTTTCAGGACTTATTCACAAATGAATGAAATTATTTTTGAAATATTTCTTTTTAGTAAATTTTAGTAAAAAATATTTTTTTTTTAATATGTTACACCCCACTTACTTATTTTCCCGAAATTTCGTTCAATCCTTTTTATTTCCTTACAATTTTTTTTTGTTTAAAGTAAGAGTCATTGGAGATGGTAAATCACCTACTTTTTTTTTTTTCAAATTTGTTCCAACTCACGGAAAATGAGCTCTGAATAGAAAAATAATGAATCCAATAAAACTATGATATTACTTAATTAGAAAAGCTTTTAATTGCTTTTGTAAATAAGTAATATTAAGGTCATTATTGCCTGAAGAAATAAATTTTTTCTGATGAATAATTAAATTTTACAAGAATTTTTTATTTGTTTTACATTTTGATTATAATAATTTATAATAGTTTAAAAATCGTGCAAAACTCTGTATTAGCTTATTTCCTTGTGATAATTAGTAATTAAGTAGAAACAAAATTTACGAGTTCAAAATTGCAAAGTTTAATAAATTTAGTGATTCCACTTTTTTTTCAAATAATTTTTTATGTTGTATTTTTCTACTTAATACATTCCTTATTTCCATGTACGGTAGACTGAAATTGCCATTATTATAAAAAGAGTTTTGTCCCTTTATTCTAATAAATAGACATAACAGTAAAACTAAAAATAAAAGGGTTCACTCAGATTTCTAGTAATTTTCATTTATGGTCATCCGTAGTAGCTGTCATCACTTGTCAATCAACACATGGATCAAGTATCGGATCAAAATTACGGTACCAATCGTTAATAATTCGTTGTATATTTCTTTTTTATGCTATAATTAAGTAATATTTTTTTTTAAATCAGATTAATTTAACATTAAATTTTCTAATTTTACTAAAATGACGTGTCAGAAATTTTTTTAAATATTTTTAAAATCGATAAATTTGTGTTTGTTTACAAATTTCTTAAAATTAAGAAAATGGCGGGTTTTTTGAAAATTTAAAAATTTGAAATTAAATTTGACATTCCAATGTATATAGTTTCTATCTGAAATATACCAGAATTGTTTACTTAATGGAAATAATAAATTTAATGATTCAACTTTCAAGTAAAGCTAAAATGAAATATTCAAGCATATTTTTTCATTTTAAAAAATGCATTTTAAACTTAGGTATCGATAATTTATGCCGAAAAAGTGGAGGTACCTAGAGGGAATATCACCACTATTTCTCTCATTCTCTTCCTGTCCCTGGTCCAAGCAAAACCTTGTCCTTTTAACTATAGTAATCACTAAACCTGATGCGATCGAATTTCTAGCGTTTTCATAAAATTAGTTAGGTGGGGTTAATAAATATAAAAAAAATATATTTCTGCCATGATTTTAATAAAAAAAAATATTTATAATAATTTCGATCATCTGCGAATAGTTTCTGAAAGTTTCATTAACATCCGACAATTATTTTTTCTTTTTGCAACATTTTTTCAAATTAATGTGTGTCATACAAAAAACGTGCTAAAAATTGTATATGTTATTTCACTAGTTCCGGTGATACAAAGAGAAACAAGGTTTTTTTTTAATCAAAATTTAGAATGTTCTAAAAAGAAAGAAATAATTTAAAAAATAATTAAAAAACTTTGGTCTTTCCTCTTTATAATAACATTAACATTTGGACGATAAAATTTTGTTTTCGTCAAGTCTGGCGTCTTTTTCATCATGCTATGCTGTTTTTTTAGCGATTTCGTGGAGTTACCTATGTAATCTTGGTGGTGTAATGGATAATGGTCCAAAATTGTTAATCGGGGAGCCAAATTCCAATTCCCGTTCGGTTCATTATATTCACTTAGGCGCGAATACCTTTGGGAAATGTATAAATCCAGCTCTTATTTTCCCTAGATATGGTTTAATTAGTAAGACTTGTATCATTAAAGTATTATTATATAAAAAAATTATAACAATCTAAAATTGAACTTAAATAACTTTGATAAGCCGTAAAAAACAAATCAATCAATTAAAGCAATTGTTTGCATGTCGTTGAAATAATACTTCATTTTCCATTATTGAAATGCCAAGACACCACAGAAGTTTTTTTTCCCTAAGGCCGATATTGGCGGTTTCTTCTATATTTTATAAATAGATCTCATTCAAATTAAAGTTTCAAATTTATTAGAGTTAGAACAGGGACGCATTTATTAGGCTTGTGGGGTTCAGCGTACCCGGATTAAAGGAGAATTTAATACGGGATACTCTGCCCACAAAATACAACGCAAATTTCAAGAAGAAACAACACGATAAGGAACGTTTGTAGAAAATAGAACATTGTATATTTATTATCTTGTGAATAGGGTAAAAAAGATTAATGCTTTAGTTCGTTTAAGCAAAAATGTGATGTTTACAAAAATGTCTGTGTTCGCTGTCTTTCAACAGAGTAGCAGAGTAATGTCTGTTTCTTTTGTTTTTGTATAGGTGTAAAGGAAAAAGGGGCGATCAATTTAAGTTGGAAAAGAGTGTGAATGAGGAATAAAAGATAAAAGGAAAATGTACTTATGAATTGTTTTGGAGTCAGTTGTAAATTTGTTGTTGTTGTTTTCCTTTCCTAATCCACTTTCGGCTCTTAGTGTCGGGTTGAATCAGCGATGGAATTTACTGTCAGTCTTCTATGATCTCTGCGCCCTTCTGACTGGTGATTGACTTGAAACTCTCTATTTATTGTTGACATTTTTCACACTGGCTCGTTATCTTTTTTTTTTAGTTTAGCAAATTGCCTCCTTTCATTGGTCAGAAAATTAATTTCACACCTTATCGCGAAATCTGTTTTTAATCGTTTTGATCCAATTTTGCGGGTGTGCAAATCTACTTTGTGTTTTTTAGTCATTTGTTGGAATGATATAGGATTTGTATCCTATAGGCTTATAATACAAGCGTCGTACAAATTGTTTCTCAGGATATGAAGAAGTTTTATTAAATATTTATGGTTTATAATTTATTAAGGATATCAAAATGTGATTTTGTAATTTCTATCTTATTGATTTTCAAAATAAATTTGAAATGAGGAAAATAAGTTGTGCTGCTTCACTTTATGGCTAGATAATTGGAGTAGATTTTATACTCAAGTAGTCAATGCATTTCAGAAGTAAGAGATTAATTATTGTATAGAAAGCAATGTATTTTTTTAACTGTGACTCAATCCACTGTTTTGAAGGACTGCTTAAAATGCTATCCAATTTGAAAGTGTTATCCTCGTAATGTGGCTTCTCAATGGGTCATTTCGTTACTTTGACCTTTCTTTAAATCACTTTATTACTGCTTGGTGCATTAAAAAAGTTTCAATCATCAGTGAATTGCGTTGATTTTATTAGTTTTTCTCCTTACAGACAAATTCATAGAGAGAAAAAAGAATATTCCGTACTAATTAAAATCTAATTAAAAATCGCAATTTTATCCGTTTTTAACGTGACAGGTTTGTTCAGTTTTCTCCGTGTTTGTAGATTTACGATAGTTAAGTCTGAGCCAGAATCCAGCTGTAACCTAACTTTTCTGTTTTGCATTTCCACTTGTACATATTTTCTTATATTAGTCTCATCTGTTTGGTCGGTCCTCGTAATTCTTATTCTGCTTTCTTTTCTATACCAACAGTGAGAACTTTTGTGACCATTTTTTTTACATAAATCTCCTTTATTTCATCATATTAAGGAGTTTGTGATAAATGATGATACCATGTTGACACAATGCACATATATTATTGCAAGTAAGAGTCCGGATTCGCTTGTACCGAAATTATTTTATCCATTTTTATGAATCTGAACTTAAGTTGCGATAAAAACTTATTTTCTGTAACAGTTTCATTATTTTTAACGAATTTAATTTTCAACAGCAGCAACAACTAAAAGGGATAACACGTCTACCTTGAAGAGAAAATAATGACCTAATGGAGATGCTGACATTCCATATTACTTCAAACAAAAAGTACGGAAGGAAGTCCTCATCAATAATGGAAAGAACGATAAGAATTACGGGACTTCAGAAACCTATTTTCCTGAAAAGACTTTATACATTTCAACCGACAATAGCACTGGCGGCTTGGTCAGTCAATGCCGAATGTTTCCTTATAAGGAAACTGCTAATGTCATCATTCTACCATTCAGACTACACGTATTTGTTGCACTCTTGACACACTCTTGAAAAAAACCAACAAAACAAACAAAACAACAGACATTTTTAATAAGTTTTCCTCAAATTTGTGTCATTAAAAATTATAGAGATTGGAGATAAGAATTATTTTCTTAACTTTTAGAGAAGTGGATGTATTTACATTTTAAATTTGTAAAAGATTACTCCGGTGTGAAATTTGAAAGAAATTTAAATTTATTAAATGGCATAATAATAGCACAGAAAACAAAACAAGTTTGCGCAAAATTTTCCTTTGTACGCCTAACAATTAGGCAAAATAACAAGTTCTATTCTGCTGGGCTCATAAAAACAATTATAATTATTATCCATAAAAATTTCACTTACTTCGATTTATTCGACTGTCAAAAGGAGTTTAGAAGGTTGACAATTCACAGGCGTCGCTGGTTTTCTGGTTTGTTTAGGCAATATTTGAGATTCAAAAATGAGATAAATCTTCTGTCATAAAAAATTCAAAATTATGGTTAATTATTAACCAGAGTTAATACCTTTAATTTCACAAAAACAACCATAGATAAATAATCGTAATAACTCTGTAAATTTCTAGAAATTTCTTTCTGCTTTTATTTCTTTTTCTTCTATTACTTTTTTTTCTTTTGTTTCTTCTTTCATTTCGTCGTCGTAGTAAGTAGTCATTTAATGGGGCGGTCTTTAGCTTTTTCTTTTGTTCAACTCCCAAAACCAGCCGACTTTTTCCATGTGAATGCTGAAACCGCCTTCCTTTTCTTTTGGTTATGGACGTTTCATTTGATTTTCTGCTGTGTGATTTCCACTCCAAGGATAAACTGTCGTAAAAACAAAAATTTATATACGAAGAAAAGTAAAAAAATTATCTGCTCTCATGTTATGGCGAAAGTACGAATAATTTTTGACATACCCTCGTAATAAAAAAAATGCAAAATAATTAAAGGACAAATAAAAAAAACACAATGGACTAAATCTGTTTATTACATTTTCTTTGAAGGAAGAATTTTAAAAAGCATTTATTAAAAGAATAAAGTTAGTAACACGTATTCTTTTTTAATAAATAAAAAAAACTGCTAAAATTAAGTCAGACGGTTAGTAAAAAATGGCTTGAATAAAATTTGATGCATAAAACTTTCTATAAGTGAGATTCAAATTGATGTAAAAGAACCGCATCAAGTCTGATGGTCCTAAAAGCCGCCTAAATAAAGTTTGTCAACAGGTGTGATTTTAAAAGATCCATTTCAACTTACTTTCCCCATTCATTAAAAAAATTACAAAATGGATTTTTTTAATGAATGGAGAAAGTAAGTTGTGACATCTTGGTATAGAATTTTTGATTCAATTCGGGGCCACTTTTCAGGCAAACAAAAGCGTTTTGGCATTCAAATGCAAGACGTAGGCTGGTCCTGGGGGTGGAAAAAGAAGAGGAGTTTGCTTTTGTGATAGGTCAAATAAATTAAGTACGGAAACAAATTTATCATATTACTAAAAAGAAAACTAATATAAAATGCACTTGCTGTAGGTCTGTTTTCGGTTCTCGTTCGATTACCAAAGTTAAGCAATATTGAGCCTGGCAGTACACAGGTGGATGACTACTATAGAGCTTAACCTCCACATGCCAGTGGATCAGAACCAATTACTGATTGCACTATATCCTCATTGGACAAGAAATGTTAAAAACATTTCTAATTTTCAATACATTTTCATGTTAGTTATAGATTTTTGTGCAAGCTAAACACAATCCAGGCTCCAGACGCAAGTTTTACAATAATTGCTTCTGATTGGCCAATATATCTCAAAGTAATAACAACGCCTACGTACACGTGTTTAAACACAAAATACCGCCAAAAATCTTGAAATGTGTTCGCAAGCCACGCACGTGACCAGGAATATAAATAAATACGATGCACGAACACAAGTTTACCAGTGCGCTTCGCGACGGTTTTTGACCTTTTTTTGTTTGATATTTTTGACTTGGGACGAACCTTTTTTTTTGCTGCTAACGATTTTCCTTTCAGTGCTTCAAGAACTTTTTGGACGAACTTCTGAGGATTTTTTCTGATAAGTTATTCTTTAAGTTTTATTTTTTTTGATTTTATTCTTCTATTTCTTTTTGTTTGTTTTATTTTTGGGGCTTCGGCCCTCATAATTTTTTATTTTAGTCCGGTTTGACAAAGTCTTACCGGACGATTTCTTTTTTATTGTTTATTTCTTTCTAGTTGCTTTTGTAAAAAAAAAAAGTCAGTACAGTTTTTGAAAAGAAAAAGAAAACTTTATTTTTTTTTTTTTTTTTTTTTTTTTTTTATTAGCGACTTCGGTCGCATTCTCTCGTCTCGTTTTTGATTTAACTAGTTTGTTTTTTCTTTTGCATTTTTATTTTCTTTAGCGGCTTTGGCCGCAAACCTTTATTTTTTTTTCTGGTTGTAAACCAGACTTTTTCTTTTCCTTTCTTTTTCTTTTTGTACATTTTCGTGAATTTTTAAAAAAAGAGAGAGGAGTTTCTGTTTTTGTTTTTTGCTTTCGGCTGCCTTTGGGCGCCATTTAGATTTTTTTTTTCCTGTTTAATTTTTTTTGTCTTTTAATTTTCCCAGTTTATTTATTTTTTTTTAAAAAAAAAGTTTATTGTCTTTGTTTCTCTTCTTTTAATTTACTGGTACATCCAGGCTTATTTGTTTAATTTTTTTTCCCTCCCAAAACTCCTTTCCCCAAATTTGGTGATTACATTTAAAAAGACCCGCAGGTGGTAGTCTCCACGTTTTTCAATATGGCCGACGGTGCCAGTCGGGCCAATATAAAAAAGGACCTTTTTGGGACGGCTGCTAAAGCCAACCCCCCTGATAATGCTGCCAAGTAGCGGGCTGATGGTAGCCCCAAAGCTGACCGTACTAGTAGCTCCAAGAAGGGAGAAGCTAGTAATAAGAATTTTGAGGTGCCAAAGGAGGCACAAAAGACAGCCGAGGAATTGCCCTCATGCTGGAAGTCCCCACCAAGTTGTATTCTGAACATGGCGGATTTCCTGGATAAGGCGAAAAGTTACGCCCATCTTGTAAATAAAGATGGGTTCGTCGATGTTGTCCAGGAGCTCGATGTGTTCACAAAAAGAATGGTGACCGTTTTTGTGGTGGACAAAAAAACCAAAAAGATTTGTCGCTCCACTAAAGACACAGTGATTAAATCACTTTTGTCCCTGGGGATAAAACCCCAAAGAGTAATTAAGGGTAGAGGGTTCTTCATATGGGACATTCTGCTGCTCACACCAGAAGATTGCCTAGCCATGGCAAAAAAAGAATTGATTACAAAAGATCTAATACTAAGAACAGAATATGAAGGCAGAAGGCGGACCAGGATGGCCGTTTTCGAGGTTCCTCCTCAAATTTCGGGAGAGCTCCTGGCTGCATTTTTTATGCAGTACGGCCAAATTTTAGGGGCTCTCTCCGACAATTTGAACGGGGGATGGACTTTTGATATTATGCTGGATCAAGAGGCCTTCAAGTCCGTCCCCAACTGTTTGGTGTTTGGTGACCGGAAAATGCCGGTCATAGTGACCGGCAGGAGACCAACTTGCTGGAGGTGTGGAGAGACTGGTCACCTTTCCTCCTCCTGCCCAGGGAAGAAGGCCCCTGGAGTTCCGGTCACAGGCGACCAAAATACCCCCTTGGCCGACAAAGTAAAATCCGCGGCGCCTGTAGTGGGCCTAGCTGCGGGGCGGATCGTTGGGGAAAATCCCTCGGTTGGGTCCAGACCCACATTACCCCCGAAACCAACGCCTGCCACAAGTGTGGTTAAGGAGGAGGGGGAATGACGCCTCGTGTTTAGGGGCAAGGGGAAGACCCAAACAGCGGTTCCTCAGTCCCAACATGACCCCGGGGATAAAGTCACCTACAGCCCCATTCCCGCTACCAGCTCTGAGGGCGACGCCTCGGCGTCTTGTGCTGAAACAGCTACTGCAGCCCAAAAATTGAATGAACCAAGCTGGCAGAAAATTTTGAACCTAAAAAAATTGAAAGAAAAAGTGGAGGCCAAGCGGGCTAAAAATAAAAAATCGCTGGGGGCACCGGGCCCCCTATCCTCTGCCCCGTCTTCCCCTCCATCACTTAAATATAAATTCACAAAACCACCTCCGCCTAAATCTTTGACAAACTCTCCAGTGAAATCTCTTCGTTCCTCCAAACCTTCACCCGTAAAGACATCTTCCGGCATGATTCCATCAATTACACCGAGAGACACTCCTATGCATACACCCACTCACTCTCCTCAGAAAAAAAGAAACAAAAGTCCGGATACTCAATCAGCTACGGACAAGAAAAAAAAAGAAAATAAAACCACCATATCTCCCGGGGGAAGACGTCTGCCGCGTATCCCGGGATCAGGCTGACAGGGTCTTCGGGCAAACTAAAAACCCGATGCCCTTAAAAGTTCTCTGGAACTTCCGGCACATCAAGGGTGTAGATGTGGAGGTGCCGGAAAATTTTAAGGCCCGGAATCAGCTAACCGTTGTAAGAACTGGCCCGGGTACGCGGGAGATATGAGGCATGATAGAGGAGGCTAAGGCCTCCTTGAAAATGTTGCCCCCAGCAGTAGTTCTCCTTGAGGAAAACTTAGACGAAACTAAAAAGTGTAAAGGGAGGGTCCCTCTTTATGTTCACCCATCCCTTTATAGGGCTCTTAAGTTAACTTATCCCGCGGACATCGGTAGCTTGTCTCAGAGTGATACTCTCGATACTGAGATGATGTCAGGTTCGATGGGACAAGCTGTCGGTGTCCTCACCCCAGCCATGTTCTATCCTGAAGGACAACCCTAATTCGATTGACAATGTCTCTCTGGTTAGCTACGTTGAATGTCCGGGGCCTGAGGTCCGAGTCTCGCAGGACGAGGTTCACTCGTGACCTTCAGCGCCTCGGGGTGAATGTATGTTGTATACAAGAGACCCGGTTTTCTTCTCATGATCGTGAGGACATACTGTCTAAGGGGTTCGCCCTTTATTCAGCCTGTTTTGATGGTCGTTCGAGGGGTGTCTCTTGGCTAGTGAGCAAGTCTTTGAAGGCTGCTTGTAACCTTGACTTCGCGGATCCGGCGGGCAGACTTTGCGTGCTGGATGTTACCATAAAGGATAAGGTTCTACGTCTCATTGGGGTTTATGCGCCCAATACCCATTTCGAGCGGCCTGCTTTGTTTCGGCAGATCGCGCCGTTCTTGACGACGTCTCGTCGGGTAGTTTTAGCGGGGGATTGGAATGCCGTCCTTGACCCCGATATAGATCGTATAGGGCATAAACAAGGTACTAACAACCCGGATGTGAAACCATTTCGGGACTTTATCGATGGGTTTGATCTCGTCGATAAGTTCCGGAATGAACACCCTCGGGAGGTAGCATGGACTTGGACAACTAGTGGCAACTCGGCTCCTGGGACGCTTGCGAGCTACCTGGACCGAGTCTTAGTTAGGAGAGTCGATGTAGGGCTCTTAGGGTGTCCAAGTTTCCATTACATAGTTTATACGGATCATAGGCTTGTCCGGGTCCGTGTAAACTTAGATAAGCCTAAGGTTAAGTTGGCTGGTTACTGGAAATTGAACTGTTCACTTTTTGGTGATCAGGGTTTCCGGGACCAGCTGTTACTAACCATCCAAAGGGAATTGACGGGAGCGGTTGTGGGAAACGCCTGGTGGGGAAATCTTAAATCTAAATTTCGAACGTTTGCTGCCGATTTTAGTCGTCAACTCAATCTAGATAGATTAGCGGCGCAAACTGCTCTAGAAGATAAAGTCGATCGGGCTGTGAAATCCCGTGTTAGTGGGGACATAGCTTTTGCTTATCAAGAAGGATCAAGCTCTGGTAGTTAGGGCTAGGTTAAAAAGAATGTCTTCTGAGGCAACGAATATGGCCGCTGAACTGCGTGCAGAGGAGAATCGAAGCGCGTCTAGGCGACATATTGCATGCGTCACGTTGCCGGATAAGCGGACCGTGACTACAAACGCGGGCATATGTGAGGTCTTTCGGGACTACTTTCAGGATCTTTTCACCAGGGAGCCCGGTCTGAGCTCTGCTCAGTTCGACGCCTATTTAGCTGACTTTCCCTGCCTCTCGGCAGCTGAAGCGGCTAGGTGCGAGAGTCCCATAACTGGGAGATCTGAGAAGCGCTGAAGCAGGTTGGCCTGGATAAGTCTCCGGGACTAGATGGTCTTCCCTACGAAGTTTACTTGAGGTTGTCGCACGTTATTGTTCCTTTGCTGGAACTGATTTACAACCACTGGATGAAGCAGGGGTCTTTACCCCAACGCTTCACCAGGGGTGTGATCAAGTTGCTACGTAAGGACAAGGACGGTGGGGATGGGTTAGGGAACTTTCGCCCTTTAACGATATTAAATACGGACTTAAAGATTTTGGCGAAGATCTTAGCCAACCGTTTGCAGCTTGTCCTGTCTAGACTGATTGGCCCTGAACAGACTTGTGCTGTGAAGGGTAGGACTATTCAGGATAACCTATACATGGTACGCTTGATCTTAGAACAAGTCGACAGTGAAGCCTCGCTGATCAATTTAGATCAGTCCAAGGCCTTCGATAGGGTTGACCATCGATTTCTGGAGGCTGTCCTTTCAGCGGCCGGTTTCGGAGCCGACTTTCGCTCCTGGATCCGACTTTTGTATGCGACCCCCGGTGCGCTGGTGGAAGTGAATGGGGTAAGATCGAAGCCTTTCGTATTGTCTCGCTCCATTCGTCAAGGTTGTCCGCTCTCGCCTCTGCTTTACGTTCTTTCGCTGGAGCCTTTCCTTCGCAAGTTAAAGGTGAATCCGGTCCTGCGCGGAATTTCCCTGCCTGGGGCTTCCACCTCAGCCAGGTATTCTGCCTATGCTGACGACGTTTCAGTTCTTGTGTCGAGCAGAGCCGAGATTGACGTAGTCAGCAAAGAGATCAGTGGGTATGAGATGGTGACAGGGGCCAAGATCAACCGCGATAAGTCTGTGGGCTTGCGGTTGGGTGCGTGGAAGGGAGTTTCTCTTCCCGGACTTTTCCTCTGGACGGATGGGCCGATCAAGATACTCGGCGTCTGGTTCGGTCCTGATCTCCAGTTGGAAATGAATTGGTCGGAGGTGCAAGGGAAGGCCGAGATCGCGGTTAATCTGTGGTTTCGGAGGAGACTTTCCCCGAAGGGAAGGGCGGAGGTATGTGTTTCACACATATATCCGATCCCCCTTTACCGACTTTCTGTGCTTCCACTCCCGTATGCCAGACTAATGTCATTAGTCCGGACCTTGTTCTCTTTCTTGTGGAGAGACAAGCCCCATTGGTATGTCGCGAGATCTGTTGCCTTCAACCCTCTGAGGGCAGTCTGGGTATGCCTAGCATTGAGATTCGTCAATATATGCTTCGCATTACCTTTCTAGACCGAATGTGTCGCGGATTGGATGAGGTGAGCACCTTTTGGAAAGAAGATGTCCGAAAACATTTCCCATCCCTGAGAAGTGTGCACTCGTGCGAGGAGGAGGCCGGCCGTAGACCTCGTGCCGAGTGCTCCTTCTACCGCGAATGTCGTAGTGCTTTGAAGCTCCTCTTACGGACGACGGATGGCCTCTCCGACGCCCAGGCGTTGTCTCGTAAGGCATTGTATCAATTGTTAGTTAGGGGGTCCGTTCAAGATGATCTGATCGACGAGCTCGGTCTTACGAAGCAGGAGGCTCGCTCGATATGGCCTTGGGCGCCTGGGTTGAAATGTCTCAATAATGATGAGGCATCACTCACCTGGCTGATGATTCGTGGGGCCCTCTGGGTCGGCAAGAGACTTTGTTCAGCAGGCTTGGAGAAATATCCAAACTGTCGTCGCTGTACTGGGGAAGTCGAGACCATTGGTCACGCCTTTTTTCAGTGCAAGACGGTAGTGCCGTTGTGCAGGTTTGTTGAAGGCCTCATGGTTCGCATGCTGCAGGGAAAGTTTTTTGTCCTTGAAGCCAGTTCTGTTTGTAGCAATGTGGTGCCGCAGATGACGAAGGCTGAACACTATGTGTTCTGTTGCTTGCTAGAGGTTATGAGAGTCATGATTTGGACGACGCGTCAGAAGGGATTCTTTGAGGGCGAGAAGTTCACTTCTTCCCAACTGATCTTGTTCTTTAAGCATTAGCTTAAAGTCAAGATTAGGACGGAAAGGCGGCGGCTCACCTCATCAGAATTTGGCAAAAGTTGGGTGAATCTTGCGCGTATGTGCCGAGTAAAAGGGGCTGACCTTGAGTGGCATTTGGATGCCGGTTAGGCATTAGAATATTGTTTTCCTGGGTTCAACATAGGCAACCCATCCCGAAATTAGGTTAGTGTAGGTCTTGGCTTTTGATTTTTTGTTTTTTCATCTTTTCAGTAAACTTAGCTAGGGTGTGTTTGCTCATTGGACTCTTTTATTTCTGTCCCCATTTTTTCCCTTTAGTTTAACTCCCCATCTCCTCCCTCGTTTAGGTGGTCAGTGATGTCAGTGTGTGTTTTTCGTATTTGTTTTTGTGTATGAATGAGTGTGTGCCTGTGTGAATGCTTGGGAGGAATGAATGGGTCCTTTATTTTCATAGTCCCGCATCGATTTCGTCCGGTTAACTGATATTTCTGCCACATTTAAAGTTTGTGGGGGGTTTTAGTACTAACTCTGATTTTGTTTAGTTTCTTGTAAATATATTTGTCATATTGTATATACTCATTGGGGATCTTTTAAGAATTGTTGCTTTTATGCCCCCCCTACAGACAATATTTGTAAATAAGGGGAGTATTTAGGATTTTCATTGAGTCAAAGAGGCATTTTGGTGAATGTAGTAAGAAAGGTATGGATAAATGTGTTGTTTTGGTGAATGGAGTATTGTTCTGTACGATAGGGTCAGTGGTTGTGGCTAGCTAAGTTTTATACTAAGACAAGTGATGACCGTCCTCTACCCCAACCCCCTTTTTGGCCTTGTGCCACATTTATTGTATTACAATAATAAATATACTGAGCTTCGTGACGGATAACCAACTGCCAAACAACTCCACGTCACTCATACTTTTGAAGTTACAAAGTTAAATTTATTTAACACGAAACAACTCCAATACACTCACTCACCAACCTCTGAAATCACTCCTGAACTTTTATCAACTTTAGAACTCACAATTCCAAACTTTATTCTTCTGAATTACAAGTTCAATATTACAGTAAAAGGTAAATTACTTCTTAAGAACTTTCTGTTTAAAAGACACTTAACATTAACAACTTTAATATCAACATTAACGAACGATTACAAGAAAGACATTCTGAAACCTAAAACATCATACATATTTGCCAACATAACATATACCAAATATTCTGCTTGTACATTGTTTTGAATGTTTTATTAGTTTCTAATTAAATATGTCTTGTTCGTAATATGAACTCTGGTACAAATATTTCCAAATCAAAGGGACACGACTCTGTCCTACCTTTTCTTTGCATGTTGTACACCAACCTAAATAAATCTAATTGTTACGTTTTAAAACAATTCAGTTGAATTTTGTATTTTATTTTGATGTTAGTAGAAATAGTTAATTGACACGCAACTTATTCTCAACAAATATTACCACATAATTAACCCACCCACTACAATACTGTGAATAAACAGGTGCTGTTAAGTTACGTGACAGACCTATTAAGTCTGCAACTGATACAATCTCGTTACTTAATACTAACAGAAAACTTCGTTATGTGGTGGTGCTTGTGAACTGACACGTCGTTAAAACGTACCTCGAGTTCTGGGATTGAGTGCAGGGGTCATTTTACACACTAGCAATCTGTACTGACAAACAACAATCATTTCTCTTTCATTATTTAAATATAATTAAATGAGTTTGTTAATTATTTGATTTTGACATCAGGAATGTAATTTTCAATTTTATCATTGTTGATCTTAGATATTTTGTCGCATGACACGCTAACGATCCTTTTTTAAGAATTTTTTTTAACATATTAATCCCAAAATTCTGACTGGTTTAGATGCAGGCTGTAAAAAAGAAAGACCGAAAAAATTTTTATGTATAAAGTTTATTTTATCCTTTTTAGAACCTTGAACGCTTTGGATGAAATTTTTTTTATTGTGCCAACGAACGGCCAGAAATTTGCACGGGAAATTTTAGCGTTTTTGCGGGGAGGACTGGATAATTATCGGATTTCAGGACTTATTCAAAAATTAATTAAATTATTTTCAAAAAATTTGTAATTGTTTGTTTTTTTTTTACTGTTTTTTTTCTTCTGTTAACCCACTCATTTAATTTTATGAAATTTCGAAAAAAATAATCTTTATAATTGTTATAAAGAAAAGTCCACGGAGAATTTAAATCATCAAATAATTTTGGTCAAACATGACTTTCAGTTACAGAAACTCTGCTCTGAATCGTAAAATAAAAATTGCAATAAAACTCAGACATTTTTTTTAAATTAGAAAAGCTTTTAATTGCTTATATGAGTGAAATATATTATAGACCCTAAGAATTTTTTCGAAGAATAATGAATCTTTACAAGAATTGTTTTCATTTTTTTAATTTTAATTGCAATAATTTTTATAAACATTTAAATCATTTGAAATTCTGTATTAATTTGTAGTGATCAAGTGATAACGTTATTAAATTAAAACTGTGCCCATGTGAAACTGTAATCATCAATGGAAAAGCTCACTACAATTCTACGTCTACCAGTATTTAAAAATTAATTAGGATTTTGTGTATGTGTTTGTGTGTTTGTATACACCTGTCGATTATTGCAAATACGGACGTCCATACACAACATCATCAGAAAATAAAAGCGGTAACTATAATAAATTTAAATATTATTAGTAATTTTCAAACATCTTTTTAATAAGCGTCTTCGTAGGTAAGGCTACAAAGGCAAACTACTTAAAATTCAATAAAATATTAAAATGCTTCTCTACACGCAAGCTTTTAGTGGCCCACTGGCGGGCCGCCGATGGCAACGCCAGTGGTCCTCTGGTGGCAGCTACCGGTGGGCCTCTAGCGGTCCGCCAGTGGTAACACTCCCGAGACGAATACGCCGGCGGTCCGACAGCGGGCCAAGAACAGTAAACGCTAGTGACATGCCACTCAGTGGCAGATTGGTGACTTGTGTGTAGGGTTAGGATATTTCCTTAATTTTTTAAGATTACTTTTTTAATTAAAAATATTATATAAATTAGGGCATTCACGTTGTATTCGTCAAGTAATTGTTACAAATTATGTACCCCTTACTTAAATCTCCTAAACATTAGGCTGTCGAAATATCTGTCAACATCTCACAAAAGCAACTACCTCCGTGTTAAAAATGCTTTTCTGTGATATTGTAATATTTGTTTTTATTTAGATAAATTATTTATATTAGCTTTATATCAGCTAATTTTCCGCAAATAAACAACTTTTAGAAAGTATATCTTATTTTTGAAAGATTTTTTGATAAAGAGAAGTATGTTGTGTTGACAGATGTGTCAATATGGACGAAAGATTTTTCATTTTTTTGAAAGGAATTTAAAACTTGAAGTATTGTTTTTTTTCATTTAAAGGAGAATGTAGATGAAAAGAATGTTTTCCATTCTTTTGTACGGATATAAAAAAGAACATCATTATTTTTTCTTGTATGTTATATATTTTATTAACGCAATAGTTGTTTTATAGAATAAAGTTAATGCGATTACTACGTAAAATTAAAATTGTTATTCATTTTGTTTTAGGAAAATAAGAACAACAAAAAGTAAATTTTACGTAAATGAAAAATATTTAAGTTTTCAACAAGAAAATCTTTTAATAAATCGAAAGTTGCAAATATTTTGGTCAACAATGGTGAACAGAAAGGGGTATACCCTGCTACAGAATAATGCAAGGTATCACTTTTTTCACTATAAACCATCCGATAGAAAATGATGCGTTTCAACATCGAAGACCTACCCAATCCACCCTCTTCATTAGACCTGTCTGCAACCGATTACTACTTTTTCTGTGATTCAGATGCATATACATTCCAGTAATATACAAGACGAACTAAGTTGAAAAATGACTTCCTGCACTTTGTCTACTTTCGTGACATCTTCTTTTCCTTAAATATATAGCGTCTCAATCTTTTGATTTATCCGATTCGACACCATCAAAAGTATTGTTTCTTAATGGAGATGATGGCGGTATTTTCAAATCCGACGAATACAGGTTATAGCTGAAAAGACTTTGCCCCCAAGAAGCAAATGATATTCGCTTCATGGTGTACTCAGACGCTGGTCACTTCATTGAGCCACCTTTTAACTCCTTAACAAGATTATAACCTTTTACAATCAGCACATCAGGTTTTCAAGATTTGCACATAATGCAATTATGTTTAAGTTAGACTATATCAATAATACGTAAGTATCAAATTGACGTAGTGGAATGGGATTCATTTGTGTCAGTTTTATAGACTTTCTTGACTCGGATTTCTTAAACAGCCACAGTAAGCGAGAGAAATCAAAAAAGAGGAAGAACGAACTTGTGTCTGGTATTTATAATCAACGTAATTACGTGATCGGCTCCGGGAAGGCATAGACAGATTTTGGCGAAGTTGTTTTTTCGTCAGGTCAGGAACTACATCTATGTTATTTGGACGTAGTTGAGAACATGATTTAAATATTAACTGACCAATGAGAAGTGAGAAAAATATCAAGGCTCTGTGATCCACTTTTTGCACAGAATTGCGCAAAAATTGACATTGATAGAAAAGTGGTAGCAGGTTGCTAAAACTTAAAATATTATTTCTTAAAACCCCAATAATCACTAAGTGGCAATGATAATGGTAAAATATTCACCTTATAGGAATTAAATCCTATATATATTAATCTTTATGAATCCTCTGGTGGGGTACTGGATGCAGGAGCCGCCCTTTTGGCCTCCATGGGTTTCATCACGCTTAGTCTCGCATACTTCCGCGTTATATATGACTGCGATTTGTCAGAAAGTGAAAGCAGTGGTCAATTTCTATACCATTTTACCACGACGCTGTCAAATTTCTGAATTTCAAACCTGGATGTCTCTCATCGAAACTAATTAACGATTTTGGTGTTTATCAACAACAATTTAAAATGGATGAGTCTATGATTTTTTTTTATATTCCCGATTCGGCACCAGAGTATTGTATCTTATTGGAGATAACGACGGTATTTTTAAAATCAGACCGGTATAGATTATGTTTGAAAAAATTAGCCTACAAAAAGCAGCGGATGTTCGCTTTATTGTATATCCAAGCAATGGTCCCTTGATTGAACCAACGTATAACCCCTTAAGAAGACGGTGTTATAGCATCTTTCATAAATACCCGATTCATTTTGGAAGAGAGAAAAAGCTACACGCCGTCGCTCAGTCATGAAGAGAATTAGAGAGGTTTTTCCTTGAACATTTAGACTTTGACTAAATATGAACTTCATTATTCTGTTTATTATCCGATGATCGTAATCATTGCGTGTTTTGATGATTGGTCTCATTTAGTAAATAAAATAGGAACATCCACTAATTCACTGAAAAAAGGCCATACCATGATGAGAAAATGCCCCAAACTTGATTTAAAAAAAGTTTTATCATCAAAATATTTATTTTATTAAGAGGAAAGGCCAAAGTATTTTTTGATTGTTTAATTTTTTAAAATTCTTTCTAATACATTCGAATTTTCGTTAAAATCTTGTTTCCTTGCGTCAATGGAGGCGGGTGGTGGGTAGGCAAAAAGTAGTATAGGAAATTTTTGCGTCCTTTTTTGCAGCAAAAATCACATTGATTTGGAAATTCTTGCAAAAATCTAATAACTGGCGGATTTTAATGAAAATTTTAAGACTTATTCACAAACGAACTAAAATGAAATTTTGAGAAATTAAATGGTTACCCTCTTAATATTTTTATCAGTTAAAGGCAGAACTCATTGAAGAATTTAAATCATCATTTTTTTTTTTTTGTAAAACTGAAAGACCATTTACCGAAAATCTACTCTGAATCGTAAAATAAAAAAATGTAATCAAACTAAAACATTATTTAATTAGAGAAGCTGTTACTTGTTTTATAAATAAGACATATTAAGGACACTATTGTCTTAAGAAAAAGTTTTTTTTTCGATAAATAATGAAGTTTTCATTTAAAAATTTTAATTAGAATAATTTATTAAGTTTTAAAACTTCTAAAATTCTGTATTAATTTCACTCTTTTATATGATATTATCATTAAGTAAAAAGTATATTTACTAATCACAAATGGAAAAACTTAGTACAATTCATCAAACATCAATATTTTTAAAAGAATTTTGATTTTTTTGCAAGTGTTTAAACGAGCCGATTTTTGTAGATACAGTTGTTCATAGAAGACATCATCAAAAAATAAGAGCGATAACTATAGTAAATTCAATAAAACATTAGATTACGGAGAATATTTCCATAAATTTTTAAGATTACTGAGTACTTAAAAATGATATAAAACGGCGCTAACATTATATTCTTCATCATTTTTTTACATATAAAGTCCTCCCTAAGTAAAACATTAGATAAATATCCGCCATCAAGCTGTCAACTTGACAACACATTAAATAAACAGCTATCGCTGTCTTAAAAAAATTATTTCTGCGATATTTTAAATTTAATTTGTTTAAAATCGGATTAATTATACTTTAAATCAGCTAATATTCCTCAGATAAAGTTTCAGAAATGTGTATTTTATTTTACATTGCGATGAAAGATTACTAAAAACAGGCGTTAATCAGTTATTTTAACAAAAAAAAAAAAAAGAAAAAATTTCTGACCACTTAAATTAAAATATTTTTTTGAAATACAGCAAAGTATTTTGCTTATTGTAAATACTAAATTTAATCTATTAGCTTGAAATTAAAACTAAAAAGATTTTTTGCTTTAAAAAATTCATTTTAAACCTCAGGTATCACGTTTTCTCTGGCGGTACCTAAAATAAATTATACCAATACGCCAAAAGGTATGAAAATCTGATATTCTACAAGATTTTCGAGGAAAGATACAAAAAATTAAAATACCAAAAAGAGAAACGTAAAACGGTAAATGAAATGAAAAAAGTACTTAAGCTAAAATTATTCTCTTTTATAGGCTTTTGTCATTAAAGTTGGCAAGAACGGGTGCTTGATGAGCGATGGTTAGGAATCTTGTATTGTAGATTACATACATTGTGAATTAGATTTTCCCTGTTTGTCTCATTATTGTGATAGTGTGTTGGAATAGGTTAACGTTAGTAAATGTCTACAAGTATAGCGTTGGAAAAAAACAAAAAACAAACAAACTTCGTAGCGGTTGTCATTCACTGGCGTTTGAACACGTGATTTCGTTTTACACATGACTTAAATTCATGACAAATATATACATATTCAGAAAAAAGTGATTTTTTAATGTGTCTTTCTGTACGATTCTTTTGCGAACTATGAATTTTTGTTTTTATTTCAGAAAAGGGAAAACACTATACAAACAGCAAAATAAGTATGTGCCATTTATAGCGAAAATATCATGTGTAAAAGTAAAACTAAAACAAAATGAGTTACCGTTAACCACTCCAAAGGTCGATCTGCATCTGAAGAAGGTGATACCGTGTATCTAGTTGGATTCAAAAGGCATTTTGCATTACGAGCTATTTCGCACAATAAGACGTTGAATTCAGACAAATACTGTTCCGATTTAAACCGAAAGGAAGCAATCGATAAAATGCATCCGGGCAATCGGAAAGGAGTTTGTTTTCTATCAGGACAATGCAAGACTGCATGTCTCTTTGTAGACCTGACAGAAATTGTTACAGATCGGCTGGAACATCCTGCTACACGTCACGTACTCCTTCCCCTGAGTTTGCACCTTCGGATTACTGTCGCGGATTAATGCAAATTTAATTAACCCTTTACTTTTTTACTTCAACAAATGTAACAAAAAGCAAGCAAACAACAAGAGAAATAACGATATGAAATAAATCTTTTCGTCAACAATGAATATTTTTATATAACACAATTTAAGTACAAAATTGTATTGCACAAGTTGTTTAAATTATTTCAAAGTTCTTTTACCTGCTATTTTCCTTAATACTTCAAACCAAGCAAGAATGCTTGGTTTGAAGTATTAAGGAAAATATCAGGTAAAAGATTAAGTGTTGAGAAATTGTATGTGCAAAAATTGGTAAGTTTGATAAGGTATTTGAATGTTTGTACGAAAATTAAAATTTGTTTTTGGCTGTTGAATTTTGTAATGTTGAGTTTATGTATATGAGTAAGTATATTTCGCAAGCTGTGCTAATGCTAAATAAAATTAACTTTAAGCCAAGAAAATGAGTGTTGTGGATTCCTGTGAGAAGCTGGTAAATTCGTAAAACTCATTATCGAAGTCAAATGAAATTTCATATTTATTGATGTTTCAGGTCATGTGGGAGACTCCAAATTAGTTGGCGCCAATTTGTGTCGATTAAAGATACACATTAAACCGATACGCGCATACAGAGTTAAGAACGTGTAAAAATATGATTTTTATGTTTATTACCAATCAGAAAGCGCTCTTAGTTACTGCATTGTGGACCAGGTTTTAATGGGTTGTTTTGCTACTTTGGATAGCAGAGTCACTTTTAATGGGTTTAAAAAAAAAAACAAATGTGGAAGTCTGATTCTACAGGTTCGAGAGTAATGGCTTTGTTCACCCACTGAACACGTCATATCGTGCGCTTTTTCCTAAAAGTAAAGTCTGCTCAGCCGAGTTGTAGAATAAACCACAGATTGGTTCTGTGGGTGTTAGAGATACACAAATGCCCTCGAGCAGACGTCTGCAACAAGGATATATGAGAAGAGATCAAATATGGATCGGAAAAGACCAACTAACTATAATATATAATTATTATGCAGGTAGCTGCGCATGGCTTAACGGTGAATTTAAATTATAGCTGAGATAGCTGTTATTGATTTCACACTAATAACCTAAGAGAAAGCATGAATCTATTGCTTTCCCTCGTAGTTATGGGTAAAATAACGGAGCAGATACATTTCTAGTCTTTGTTGGCAAATTGTCTAATAGAATGATAATTCTGAATCCCAAAGGATTGTTCACTAATGCCATCAAAGATATGATGGCAATATCGCAATTTTACAAATGTATTGATTTTATTTTCTACATGAATAATCTAGATTTATATCGATACGAGTAACTCTCTTTTCCGAATTCTGCTACAAAAATCCGTAAATCTAATAATATCCAAAGAATATTCATACACACAATGATAAAGAAATTAAAAGTAATGTACTACCAGCCTGATCTCACCGACATACTAATAAGTTATTTTATTATCATAACAATACGTAGCATGTTTTCTTATTTGCATAGAGTAATCCCCCACTTATCGTAGCTCAGTTTTAAGAAATGGGGATCAACTTGTGTAACTGATAAATATATAAATTCACACTGAGTTTTATAAAATAGTATTAGATAGTTGTATGTTTTCATTTTTAGTAGTATAATTACGAACTTTTAATGAATTCTTTAAAATCTGTTTTGCGTGCAATTTTAAACTAATCAAATTGGTTAGAACATCCCCCCACCAAAAAAAAAAAAAAAAATCTAACAAAAGGAATGAATTTTTCATTTGTAGAGATCTTCTGTTCATCTTCGTTTACCGGAACCATATTTCTTTGAACGACCTCAAAAAGTCGGCGATTTTATTCGTACACACACTTACTGCTGGAATAACTAAATTGGCATATCACCCTTCAAGTAGAGGCCATAAAAAGGTACCTAAACTTGCATTCGTGAATTATCATGCTAAAGCTTATGTTTCGGAAATTATATTTTCTTTATGAAAATAAAACCTGCTGCAATAGTATTTTCACTATTGGCCGAATTAATAACGAAAAAGAAAAGAAAAAAAATGAAAATCAGATTCAATTACAAAGAAAAAATATTTATTTCTAACCAGCTAAATAAGGGTTCTTGCAAAAATTCGTCTCTTTTTGCTGAGAATGGGATAACCTATTCTCTAACACAATGTAAAATATATATCAGAAAAACAAAACTTAAAAATTACAGTGCACAAAAAAAAAAAAAAAAAGAATTGCGCCCACCTGCTGTGTCAATGATAACAATAAAAAAGGAGAAAGAGCCATGGCTCTACAGTACACTTTCAGTCCTTTCAAGGTTCAAAAGTTTTTCTTTTATTTCTTGTGTAGACAAGGTTCTCTTCTTGGTGACCAAACTCCCTTCTTTTTTCATTTATTTTCCTCCTGTCCGCCTGGAAATTACGCCTTTCTTTTACGGCCGCTAGAAGGTGAAAATTTACTTAAACACGCGCTAAAACACTTTTTGAAAACGCACGTGTTAGCTTCTTCTTCTTCTTCTTCTTCTCAAACGGCTTTAGCTCCAAACTCCACTTATGGACTTCTTTTCAAACTTTCTTTTCTGGGGCTTTTTCGAGAGGACTTCTCAAAACTTTCTCTGAAGGGGAAACTTGCCCTCAGCAACCTATACCCATGCATCCTTTACTTATGGGCAAACGCTGTCTGCCTTTTCAGCAGGCAGAGAGAAAACGAACCTCTTCTTTCTAAGTTGTCTCGTTTCCAACTGCTGCTAAGGTCCAGTCCCAGTTCTCCCTTCCCTTTCAAAGGGGGTCGGTGGTTCACCTTTGAACCGTCCAATCACAGTTCATTAAAAAAAATATCAGCAGGCCCTTAGGGTCAGTAGCACAGAGAGTGTCTTTTGTTCTCCCTGACCTAAAAATTTTCAAATATGTTCTGTCTCCTTATAAATCACCTAATTGTGTCATTGGGAGACTTGAGAAATATTTCACCCAGCTCATAAATAATATACATACATGTTTCGCTAGACAGAGTGAAACGTGCCCTTTTAGATCATTCTTGGAGGTACACCACTTAACTGCATTACCATCTGATACAGTTCCTGATGAACCGAAGCATTCGGTGACGCATTCAGGTCGGCAGGTTAAATGGCCCAAAACACCCTCGATTGCGATTATAATTTAGCTATATACTGCTTTCTTTTTTTTTATACTCCGTATGAATTGGTTGTTGCATTAACATCCCTTCTTCTTCCGTAATTAGTATGTTCCGTGCTTGGCCGGTCATTTAACTTTCAAAGGTCAATCAGTGGAACGCTGTTTTACAAAAGAACAGCAGGCACCGGACAAAAGATGTTTTCATGACTACTAAGCAGAGACAGTTCTTTGGAGTATGACGTAAGTAATGAAAACTATTTGTAATATCGAAAGAGTAAAGAAAACTTATTGTAATATCGGCTCATTTTTCGGGGTCGGAGAGAAGCAGAGAACAAATCTCTCTACTTTGTTTGCATGTTCTCTTTAGAAAATAAAAAAAAAATAAATTTGCTTTCCTGCGATCACTCGAAGAGGATGCTTTGTCTTGCTATTTAATTTTATGTTAACTTGTTATATCTATGCTCTGAAGAGTTTCTATCTCTGTACACTTCTTGTTGAGTTATTTATATTTTGCTTATTTGCATTTATTTCAAATGTCTGTTTAACAGCTTATATTCATTGTCATTTCTTGGTATTATCTGCTTTTAAATTTCCGTAATTTTTTCTTTGTATATAACTGTGAAGTGATCATACACAATGTCGATGATTAGGTATGTTTTACAGTGTAAAACTGCATTTTTAAATCTTTTACCAATTGAGAAGTCATCCTGAAAGATACATCACTCAAAACACCATTAAAATTTAGTGTTTGGCCCATTTTTTAGATCTTTGCTGTTGAAAGTTCGGACGTGGTAAACAGCAGGTGACGTGGTGTATTATCAAATTCAATGAATAATGTAAATACTATATATATATATATATATATATATATATATATATATATAGTATTTACATTAAGAAATTCTGGTATTTTTATCTTTGTGTTTGATTTTCATTGGTTAATCAGGTTTCACGTGCTTATGACTTTTTAAACAAGCATTATTATAAATTACGATGTTCCGAATTCAAGGAACTTCGAATGAAAGTGTTGGCTCTTCTTGAATTTGGTTACATTTTGCAATTTCAACAGTAAAATGATGAGACTTAGATGTCAATCTAGTACTACACGAAGTCGAAGTACCAAAGAGGAAAACTCATTAGACCAATTGCCATTAAAATTTGTAGAGGGAAGCTACGTTAGCGATGGGGAAGTGTTCAAAACTGAGATGCCAGGTCGGGACTGATAACATAGCATTCTTTGACGTATTTTGCCCAGAATCTCAAGATACATAGCAGAAGCACCAGAACAGATACGGCAACAATATTCCTGTTTTTAAATATTTGCCAAAAATCAGGGACTTATCCGATTTAAACGAAATTTTTAGTACTACTACTTTGCATACAATTCATTCATTCATTAATAATTAATGAAATCCGTGGAGGTTCCAATCGATACATTTGCGAGACCATTACACCGGAGGGGCGCTCTCTTAGGTCGACCAAGGACATGTGCGAGGCACTTCAGCGGCATTTCGAGAGCCGTTTTACCAAGGCGCCTGGTCTCAGTGGCGACGAGTTTCGCAGCTATTTGCCTGACTTTCCTCGGCTTTCGCCGACTGAAGCAGCTAGCTGCGAGGGTGAGATCACGGAGAGTGAAGTTTACTTGACATTGAAGAAGATCGGCAGATGCAAGTCTCTGGGACTTGATGGTCTGTCCTACAAAATGTACTTGAGGCTCTCGCACATCTTTGTCCCGATTTTGACAGTGGTGTTCAACTGCTTCCGGCAGGGGTCTATCCCTAACTGGATTTCCAGAGTTGACCATCAGTACCTGCTGCAGGCCGCCGGATTCGAACCCGATTTCTGCAGGTGGATTAGCCTCCTGTATCGCTTCCCTAGTGCTGTGGTACATGTGAACGGAAAGAAGTCGAGCGCTTTTGCGCTGACTCGGTCCGTCCGACAGGGGTGCCCACTGTCGCCCTTACTTTATGCTTTGGCGCTGGAACCCTTCATTTGCCAGCTAAGTGGAGTGCGTGCAGTCCGGCCCTACGCGGAATAGCCGTTTTCCCTGGTAGTGCTCGATCTAGGTTTTCTGCGTATGCCAATGACGTATTCATTTCGTGTCGTGCCACAGCGACATTAAGGGGGCGCAGAAGCCGCTTGAACGGTACGAGAAGGTGACGGGGGCCAAGATTAACCGCAACAAGTCTTCCGGCTTGCGGTTAGGTGCCTGGAAGGGGGTCGCACTTCCGGAGACCTTCGGCTGGACTGATGGACCCGTCCGCATCCTTGGGGTGTGGTTCGGGCCCGGACTCCGGCTGAAGAAGAATAGGTCAGAAGAACAGGCAAAGGTCCAAGCGTCAAAGTGGGTTGTCCTTAAAGGGTAGGGCTGAGACGTGTGCCACTTACGTCTTGCCTCTTATCCTTTACCGCTTGACTGTACTTCATCTTTACCGGAAACGTATGGAGGCGATTGAGCGTTTGTTGATCACCCTCTTGAGGGGTGGTCACAAGCATTGGGTCCGTAAAGAAGCCTGTTACCAGCGTCCGTGTCGGGGGCGGGGTGCTGGGATTGCCACACCTGGCGAGTCATCGCCAAGCTTCAAGATTGGCTTTCCTACGCCGCGTTTTGATGGAGGACTCAATTTTGGCGTCGAGTGTTAGGGACGCCTTCCCTAGCCTTACTATCACTACCCCCATTTCTTGGGGTAAGCGCCGTCGCGGTCGTGGAGAGTTATCGAGTTTCCTCAGAGTGACAGTCGGCCTTGAAGGTCATTCCTCGGTCCAGTGACCTTTCTCGGCCTCGGAGACTATTGTATCATGAATTAGTGGAAGGATCCTCTGTGTGACCGGCTCGGCTTGTCGGCATCAGAGTTGCGCTCTTTTTGGTCTTGGGCGCCTGAGTTTTCGCTTAGTTGGCGATTGATTCGGAACGTGCTACCTCTCAATGATGTACTCTTCAGATGGGCCGAGGCAGATTTGCCAGATCGGTGTGACCTTGGTTTAGAAGAAACGGCTTCGCACGCCTTCTACCATTGTCCTCAGGTGCGTCCTTTCTGGGATTATGTCGGCGAGTTGACGGCTCGTCTCGCTCCCGAACAGCTCGTGCTCATTAATCGCGCATACGTGTGTGACAATGTGTCGCCCCCGTATTCTGGGGTGAAACGAATCGTGTTTCTGACGCTGCTAGCCACGGCCCGAATGGTGAGTAAGTGTTGTTCCTGGCCTGTTCCCGGCCGCATCTTTGGTTACGATCCAAGTTGAGATTCCCGACCTCCCCAGTTTGTTTTGCCCCCTTTTTATCTCGACTGGGTCAGCTTTTTTCTTTCCCATGTCCGTATACTATTCTCCTTTGCCACTCCCTTAGCGAGAGAGCCTCTTGATTGTTTCCAATGGGCAGAATAGAGTGGCCTCTCTTTTTTTGAGGGTTGGACGGGTCCTACTAATATCAGTCATGTTTAGTTTGTTATTAGGTTCATCTCCCTCCCCTCTCATTCTTCATCTTCAGATTTTTATATATAATAATTTATCATTATTAAATTTCTATGGCATGGGGTGCGTTTTGTAGGTCCCCCTCGAGAGTATGTGGTATTATCGAGTATAGAGGGTTGATTCGTGACGGACGAATTTTTGTGGTGAATGTGTAAACTGTAATGAGTGAATGGGTCGTGAATCGGATTAGCTAGGTATAAGATAGTCAGTGAAGACCAGCCTCAAACCCTCCCCTTTTTCGGCCTTGTGCCATAATTGTATTTTTATATACAATAAATACCAGTCGGCGCCTGAATTCTATTTCGCGCCTAATTTTGGGTCATACCCATTATCATCAGTATATAATAGACTCATCTTATTTTCAAAAGGAGTTATCTACCAAAAGGAGATAACCGTATTTTATACTGTTGCAGACCCGGTGTGTGAATGTGGCTAATGCAGTGCTGGCGTACGAAAAAGGTGGCCTTGTGCCAGACACTACACACGACTACCGGATCCACAAACAACGTAATAAGGAGAGGAAGAGGAATATTACATAAATATTCAACACGTGTTTTTTCTCATACTAAATTTCACAATCTCCTGGACGTTAAAAAGGAAAAAGGGTCATATCAACGTGCATAAGAAGAAAGAAAACTTGGTAGGCACAAAGAATGACTGAAGCAAGACTTTCAAATAAATACAATTTTATTAAATATTCAACAAGTAGATTGTCTCGAACGTGGAGACAGAGATTAAACAAATGTAACTTGCAAAAAGAGTATGAGGCAGTCAAAAATAGTTCATCCGATTTTTGCGCCAAAAAAGAGAAAACAAGATGGCTTTGGCGGGAACAGTTTCTCTGTGAGAAAGTTCTGGAAGGATGTCTGCCCGAGCAATTAGAAACATGAATAATATTGCAAGGAATAAAAATACTCACTGCGTAGTTTTGTATTAATGTGAGTGTATGTGAATCTTTTTAAAGTAACTGGTTCGTAAGTTCTGTACATCAAGACGAAAGTTAGTCTTGGGAAGGCGTTAAATATCCCAGCTCGTTTATGGTTAGGAGCGTGGGGTAATTGTGTCGTTTCAGCTTCGAATCAGAACAGCTACTGATTTTGAAATCCAAAACGCCGGTCTCTCGTGACGTAGAACTCATCGCGCGGGAAAAAAACCAAATTTCAAACATCAGTAGCAGCCAATCCCGAGGGCGTCGGCAACACTATCAGCAGCAGCTAGCTCACCGACGATTACTACTATATCTAACTACACGAGAAGGGAAGGGATGCAATCCGCGCATGCGCACGTCTAAATATTGCTGTGGAAAATGTTAGGCGTCCCACAATACTATCCCAGCACGCGGGAAAATTGCCAGTAATACACTTGATATGATCATAATACAATTGTTTTTTTATTTTTCAATAATAATACCAATAAACATTTCTTTATTAATGCAATGTTTGTTTTATAATAGATCTGTATCAAAAAGAAGAGAAACAAAAAAGTAACTAGTCACTAGAGGGTTCCCCGGCAAACCAGCTGTTCTTCTTCGCCGTCGGTCGCCTCAAAGAAAATGAATTGCGAGACTACTTTCCTCGGCCGTTACACCGGGCAGTCGTGAAACGGACGTCCAAAACAAACGTGCCTACTTCAACCGCCTCTTGGTCTGCCAGTCTATTCGCACGTCCTACTCTGTTTCACCAAGTCCGCCGAAATGGCTCGCCTTCTGCTGTGCCGCTGGCGCCTTGCCTTTTTATACTAGTCTGACACTGCTCAAATTTTCATGTATGCTCGTACAAGCTCGTTTTTGACGAGACCGGTGCGCACGAATCGCGTCCCCAACAACAGCCATGTTTCCTTTTGGATTTGTCATGCAAGCAAGACACGTTCGCACACGTTTCAAGCTTCGTCGTAAATCATCACAAGATCAATTCTTTATTAATACAAAAAACATTTCCAATAAGAATTTTCATCAATTCAACAGATCAATAATATAAAAAATGAAATCGGTACCCTCCATAAGTTAGTGTAAAACACAATAGTTGTGTTTACTTGGCAGTTAACTTTTTAGAACTATTCCTTAGTAATAACTTAACAGGGTATGAAATATGACAGTGTTTGATATATTACTATTGATATATACTTTAGCATTATTGTGAGCGATTATTACTGAATGCACGCATCAGTGTCTTCCCCTTTTTTGACACTTGTAAATTTAATTCAATTCGAATTGTGTCCCTTTTAGTGGCTAGGTATATAGAATCTTAGCTTATGTGTTATGTATTATTACATTTATTGTTTAATAAATTATTTTCTACTCTTGTTAAGGTATTCCAAGTATTAGTCATACCAATTAAAAACGACATTACTCATACTTTTGTCATTTGTATTTATTTTCATGATACTACATTTTATTATTTATATATTGCATTGTTTAATTGTGTTGTCCCCATTTATGTTTTTATGAGTATGTACATTTAGCTTTACGCTACCCCTTTTTCATCAATGTCGATTTTCGTGCAAAAAGCAGATCACAGTGTAGTGATCACTTACATGTGCCACACCTCCGCTTTCTTTAATGTCATTGGTTCATAAATATATGATACTTATTATATGACAATTTTGCCATCGCACATCATTTGAATTTTTCTCTAAAATCATTTCCTGACCAATCGCGTATTTTAGTATCTTTCTATATTTTTGGCGCTAAGCTCACTGGAGCCTATGCATAATTATATAAACTCTCTCGCTGTTAGCCAACAGCAGTAGCAGTTAAATTCTTGGAAATTACGGCACGGCGCTATATTTCTTATGATATTTTACTAATTTTAGTTATTACTCACTCAAGTAATCTTACTAATTTCTATTGATATCACTCGTGTACATTACATCTTTCCACACTCACAGACTGTGGAATTATTCTTCATTTAGCTAAGACCTCAATTGAGCTTTGTAGGTAAATATTAAATAACATTCAATATTGTACTCAACATTAATTAGCTAACTGCTAAACTTACCCTTTTTATTACGGAAAAAGGGAAGCAACTTTCTTTTTATACTATTGTTGAAATTTTGTTGTTTACAAGAACTCAGCTTTCCTTCTTGATTATATTCACGGTGACCCTAGACAACAATACTTACAGCACCACTACAGCGCTTTCTGAGTGGTTAACAAATATTTAAAAAAAACAACAATTTACCTGCTCACCACTACGTCCGAATAATATCAACCTAGTTTTTGACCTTACGAAAAAACAATGCTTCCAGGATTCTGTCACGTGATTAAAAAACATATAAATTGAAGGTAGGAGCGAACCCAGTCAGTGAGAATTTACGACGACTAGCATTTGCTAAACGAGTTCACGACGTTTGTATCATTACTGCACCGAATTACAAAGTTAGAATCTCAAGTTCTTTAACAAGAAATAACTTCGCTGTTATTCAAGCTAAAATATCAACCAAATAACTTACTCGCCAACTTCTGCAACTTACTAAAAAAAAAAACTATTATTCAATCACGTTATTGAATCTTACGAAACTTCAGTTCAGTATGAACAATTTACAATATACATTCAACTACGAGCAATGAAAACAAACGGAACATTCACTTCTCCAATTTCTTTAAAGCTAAAAGTTTATATTTTCAGCTTTACAAGATTCTTTAAACTCTCTTTCAGTGAACTTTTTGAGCGACAAGTTAATTCAACCTTTTTCTTGTGAGCTCCGATAAAAAAATTATTTAGTAGTAAAGAAAGACTTTACCCCAGTCAAAGGGAAGTAACTCATTAATAATTCATGTAAAACCGTTGACATTTATAAATATAAATATTGTACCTGTTATGAAAAGTTATTTTCTTGTGTTCTTTCTCTTGTTTGCTTTTTGCTTTCTTACACATTCGTAAAGTAAAAAAAAATGTGCGGGTTGATTTATGCTGTCAATACCACTACATACATTATTAAAAATTATACCTTTGTGGTTACTTCATTTGAACCATAATCTTTTAACTGTTTAAAAGTATAACTTACTCTGAAGTCCAGGGCAATCTACGTTTTTTATGTCCGTTACTGGAATATCTAATACACACTTTCACTATCTGTATCTCTCAGCTCGAGTTTCATAGGTATCATATTTTGTTCACCTCCCCATGGGGCAGGGGCGGACTGAGAGTATTACGGGCCCTCGGACCGAAAATGCAATGGGCCACCTTTCCCAATTTTTTACAGTTAAAAATGCCACATATAGAGGCTGTGCAGCAGGTGATCTGTGCATATTGGCTTAAATAAGAAAAAATTTTAGTGTAAGATTAGTGTTGGGACGATTCCTAATTTTTTTCCGATTCCAATACCGATACCGATTCCAGGAAAATGTTGATTCACGATTCCGATTCCCCCCAAAATACACGATTCTTACGATTAACGATTCCGATTAAACGTCCCATCACTATTTAAGATATGTATGCGTTTATAAATGCATCAAAAGATTTGAAAACTTGAAGCTCATAAAGATGTTAATGGACACATAATGACAAAGCGTAATGACATGTCAAACAAAATTTCCATTTTATTACTGCGAATCAACACGTAAACAATGTACTAAATTATAAAATTTATAATAGATATTAAAAACAAATAATAAAATGTGTTAACATACACTTTTAAAAATATTACTTACAATACGTCTTAATATAAGATATACTATGCTTTACAATAATACTGAGTCAAAAATTTCAAATATCAACTTTCCAAGGATTACAGTAACAACATTGTACTCATTTCAGTAGAGGATTCTGCAATTTTATCAATAATTTTGTCTTTGTTTGATTTGATTTTCATTGCTATGTCTTTTTCAATAGCAATTAGCATAAGTGACTCCAAGTTATTTTGTGTGAGCGAAGATCTCAGCCTTGTTTTCAACAGTCTTAGTTTAGAAAAACATCTTTCACATGTGCACTGTGTGATGCTTAGAGTTACAATAAATTTATATGCAGTATATAAATTTTCATATACATCTGCACACAGCCTGTACTCAGATAATAGTTTGAAAGCACATGACAAACAATTCTTACATGTTGTCTTGGCAGATGATTGAGTAACATTTGTATCCTCCTCCTCTGAATCCAAGCTGTCTGATTCATTTTCATTGTCATTTATATTTTCTAGCAGCCCTTTTTTCAAGTCTTTGTAGCTTGATGCAAATGAAATCAGTTCATCCTGTAGTGCCACTATGTCAATTTTTGGTATTGCATTAGCAATCAAACCTAGCTCAATGTTTTGTGGGGATGCCAAAATTTCAGAAAACCTGTTTGGATCAAAGCAGGAAATTTGCTTATAGAGCTTCTCATGAGACGAGAATCTAGCTCGCATGCTGGAGAGCACAGCATCAATAACCGCATTATAGTATAAAACCACAAAAATTTTCTTCTCGTCTGTGATACCTTCTGGTGTTGAGCGACTAGATCTCATGGTTGAAATTGAGAAGCTATTAGGGACAGAAATCTTCACTTCTTCTAATTTATAATTTGCACGAACAACAAAATCAGACGCAGTTTCATAAATGCCCTTAAAATCTCTTGAGATTTTTTCAATATTTTCAGTGGCTTTGTTAATCATGCGCCAAGCCTGCATGATATCCAGGCCTGGTGTCTGCAGATAATCTGACACAGGTGTTGTAATTTCAAAAATTTGTATGAATGTAAACGCCATTAAGATGGTTTCAAATTTGCGCAAGTTTTCACTCAACTTCTGTGCTTCATAGCGAACTGATCCTTTGAAATCAATTGCTTCGCTTACTTCCTGAAGGATGATCAGAAGGTCCGAAAAGAATTCTGATGACTGATCTGCGTAATTGCCAAACAATTTTCGAAGTACTCTGCTTCTACTTGACCATCTAGTTTGACCAATACGCTCTAGTCTTAGGCGTTTCTTATTTCCTGTTTTGGTCTGCATATGCTCTTCCCACACCTTCATCCTTTTGTAGGAATCATTGAAAAATGAGCATAGTTCATTTAGCAAACCAAAAAGACTAACTGATGCAACACATCCACTGCTTGCATCACTGATAACCAGATTCAGAACATGTGCATAACACCAAGTATGGATGTGACTTGGCCGAGCTGCTTTCATAAGTGCCTGAAGACCAGAGTAAACACCACTCATATTTGCTGCTCCATCAAACGAATCTCCAATACACTGCCTCAGTGTCAGACCTATCTCTGCAAGTGAATTTCGTAACAGGCTGTGCAAGCATTTTCCACTGAATTATCCACATTTACCAGGCGAACAAGTCTTTCTTTAGCTCTGTCTCCAACTACATATCTAAGGACAATGGCACACTGATCATGGGCAGAAATGTCTTCGGTAGAGTCAAGTTACACTGAAAACATCCCTGCATTTTTCACCTCCTTCACAATGTCGTTTTTAACCATGTCTGTAATAATATTTATTATCTTATTGACAGTTGTTTTACTTAAAAAAGTAACACATTTGGCACGCCCTTTCTTAGATGGATCTTTTTGTTTGCCTTCCAAAACCACCTTCTGCAAATGTTCCTGCAGGTGTGGATTGTACTCTGCAAGAAGCTTTATAGCCTCTAAAAAATTCCCAGCATTGTCCTGACTATTTTCATCAAATGCAGTTGCAACAGCTTCTCCATATTTGCCGCGGTAAGACAAAACTTGAAACCCAATGTAAAATATTGCATCAATTATACACTTTAAAACAGCGATGCTGAAGAACTTGTTGGGTTCTTAAGGAGAGTTGTTCCTTTAACAAATTGTGCTTGGCGGATCTTTTACAAGCATTCAGAAAATATGCATCAGTAGAATGCTTATGACACTGGCTCTTTTCATGTTCCAAAAGTCTCGTTGCGATGTGTCTCTAATCAGAACAGCCCTGGATCATCTGTATATTTCGACTTTTTTCGGGAGCATACATCAGACAAAATGAGCAATGTAAACTCTTACTTTCTTCACTGTATGTTACCCACTTTCTGTTAATATTCATGCCCTGAATGCCTTGTCTGTCATATACAACAGCACTATTAAATGGTATATTACATACAGGCTGGTTTGGATGAAATTTCCAGAACATCTCCTGTGAAATTGACGCATTATGGCTGGTATCCGTACTTTTTGCATGTGTAACCTGCGAACTGGTTGTCATGGAATCAGGCCTTAAAATCTTAGATGGTGGCTCATCGAATTCGCTTTCATCAGGTGTGATTTCAAATTCAGATGGTGCTTCTGCACATGCTGATGTTTTATCTTGTAAGCCAAAGTCAGTTGTAACTTTGTCTTCTTCAGAGGATGTAGCTTTCTTAGCAAAAAATGTATCAATTTTATTTGTTGTCTTCTTTATCATGGATATTTTATCTTTTTTCTCTTTTCTCTTTTGAGCACCACTTTTATGCTTGCAGTCAGACATCATTAAATAGGGTTTTTAGCTACCTGCACACCAGACAAATAGTTTCTTCTCGGTAAAATCTGTTTGGGGACAATTTTATAAAGAGCAAGTAAGTACACTGTAACAAAGAAAATACAATCGATAGCAAGTATTTATGTAGAATATCAGGTTTTAAAATTATAAAATGAAAATAAAATAATACGTAATTTCAATATTTCAGAACCTAAACGAAAACTAAAGTTTCCATTAATGTAAACATAGAATTCATCTCTATTCATTCACCCTGAAATCCATGAATAAGATTGCAAAATTAGGAATGTCAAAAATCCCTGAAATTTGCGAAATATATGAATAATTTCCGTTTCTTTATTAAAAAAAAAATTCTACCTGAACCTTTACTTCTCTCTCTGTCTCCTGATCAAACCTGTTCTCAGAGACTAGACGTGGTCTAGCCAAAATTGCTAAATTCAATTATCATCCAAAATTTCTATCAGCGTCCTTGTGGGTTCGGATAATTCTGGGATTTGTCACTTGTCGCTTCCCCTCGCCAGCTCTTTGGTCAACAAGTGACAAAAAGAAGCAATTCGTTCGTTTTAATATATGTTATCGCGTCTTAGGCAGACGAAAAAGAAATATAACTATAACTCTGTTCCAGTTTTGCTTTGGAAACATGTCAGTCTTAAAATCCAAGTGTTATCAAGTGACCGAATTTTGGCTAGTGACTTGCTGTTAGCCTTCGTGTGTGGCCTTCCCATTGCCAACTTCGTGTAACGAATGGCCCACTGACGCTTTATCTCGTTCCCTCGTCGGCACTTGAGGTCGTTAAAATATAATCTATGCTTCCGCGCGGGATCGATTGGAATCTTAAGAAAATACCATCACTTAATATTAATTTGATCCAAAACAGATGGCTTCAAGCTTAGCCGTCGTCGGCATGTCAAATCCAGGGTGGGGAGAGAAAAGGAAACAAATATCCTTTTCTTTCATTTTTCTTGTCTTGCTATCAGGATACTTTCAGTTTATTGAAAAAATAGCGCTTTTCATGTTTTGTTTATCACTATACTTTCAGTCTATCGAAAAAAAAAGAGTTTCTTTTCTTGTTTTCCAGTTTCTTTTTTAAAGCCTTTTCCCCAATTTACCAGTGCCTTCTTAATAGTGTCACAATTGCAGGGATACCGTCATGTTCACATGATTTGTGAGGATCCAGTTTAGACATGTTAGCAAAAACCATGGATAGAGTTATATGCATGCCAAGCAATAAAGACTCAGTTCTAAGTGGAAAGTCAAAGATACTCCAGATGAGTCAATAGTAGAATTTAAAGAAAATATACGAGAAAAAAAAACATTCTGCTTTATCAACAGAAGATGTTAATACTTCAAATTGGGTAAAGAGAGAGGGGATAGAAAACTTACTCTTATTAAACTCACTATTACAGATCCGCCAGTAGTCATGTAAACCAAACTTGTTAGAGGTTATATGGTACTTCATTCTATCAGCAAGCAAAGACTTAGCCTCTTTGAGGACACTGTCTTGGCAATTCAGATTATGCTGTAGTATCTTTTGATATTTCTTTTGTTAGTGACAATCTCCATTTGTTACACATGACACTGGCAACTTGTTTTCCCTGCTGGAATAATGACACTCATCAATGAACTGTGATGATGCCTATTATATTTACCAGTCCATTAAGAAAAACATAAGACCTATACAAAGGTCAGTTTACATTGGAAAGGCAAAGTCAAATCATTTGCTGAGATGACAAACACTAAGTACATGGGTTGGAAAAACATTACAAATCACTGTTGATGTTCAACAGAATAACTTACATCTTGAACACAAGTATGGATATGGAAATGTTCCTAATGATACTGTCTACATATTTTATATTTAATTCCTGTTGATTTTTGGCCCAATCCAGCAACTTATCAGGATGTGTGCAAAGTCTAGAGGACATAACTCTTCAAACATTATGTTTGTGACTGTACAGTTTGATCTTTATGATGCAGCTCCTTCCATCAAGTCAGTAGAGTAAAAGCAAAAAGAAAATAATAAAACCTCTGATATTGTAGTTAAACCTACATTGCAAACAACCACAACTTAAAATTAACTCCTTTAGATAAACTGCAACAAATCACAACTTGTTTAGACACTGGCACCACATCCTATGTTTAATTGTATCACTGCGATGCAAGCAAAGTTGCATGCCAATATGTTAAGAATTCCAACAAACCTGGACAACCAAATCTGACAATTATCAAATAGTCGTAGATACTGATTTGTTGTTAATGCTGCTCACATCATCATCATCATAGATCATCAATGCATCTGTTTATGATGTGTCAACTGTAACTTTTTACAACATTAAGAATCTTCAGCAAACACTAGGGAATGCAAGATAGCACATTTTGTTGCTACATCCCATGACTGGGCGTAAAACAATGTCAATAACTTATGAACAAAGCAAAATGAATGTATGGAAATTATTTCAGAAGAACAATGAAAATTCGTCTTCCTAAAATGAATTTGCACTCACGACAATGTACAGAGTCAGAAAGTTTTCTACACTCAATAAATACAGATAAATGGTTTATAAACACTCAGTGGCTAAAACAACAGCAAGTGGAACTTTTACATTAGCCAGCCTTCCGTCAACCACTGCAGCTGTGAAAAAAAGTGCCAGTTGTAAATGTGGAACAGGATGTGTAAATGCATGTGTTTGTTGAAAAGCAGTGATATGTGCAACCATTGCATTAAAGTAGACATGTAGTAATATTGCAATTTGTTTTATACCTAATTATCAAAAATTAAATGCAGCATTCTGGGATAAATCTCTTTATTTTAATACATCAGATTTTTATTTCATATTACATACTATAGATTATCTTTTGAATTTTATGAACTAATCTTGCCAAATAAATTATGACTGAAGTAAAATTTACTGTGTAGATTTATTTTTATAATACTAAACAGAGAAATTTTTTATTGTTATTTTACTATTTAGTTGAATCATCAACAGATATTAAGTCAAGATGTAATTCATATTGACAGATTTTTATCAAAAAAACTTATTTACGATGAATAATGAGTAAATTACGAGAATTTTTAAGGATTTTGCTGGTGACTAGCTTTCTATTAGTTTGTGGCAAAATTTTGACATGTTATCAAGCACATCTCATTCTACTAAAAGCAGTTAAGAAACGGTGTTCATCTTCTACATATAAAAAACAAGTGTGTATAAGTGTGTGTATGTTCGTTATACATTTCTACATTTTTCAACGGATCTCACTCAAACTTGACACACGGATAACTAATACTCGAAAAGTGGTCAAAACCAACTTTATTTTTCCGGACCCCCGCGTATAACGAAAAACTGTTTAGAAAACTAGTTTTTTGCCCATAACTCCCTGATTTTTCAAGCGTTTTTCTTCAAATTTGAAACGATCATTATTTATGACGCAACAATTGTTTTGATTGAATTTTTAAAGCCATTCGCGTTAATTGCGAAAAATCAGCAAATAATGCGTAAAATTCGTTTTTTTTTGCCACCAACCTCCGCAGTTTCCAACTAATTCACTCCAAATTTTGCACGAATATTATTTATGCTCCAAGGAATATTTCGAACTCATTTTGTATCAAGTTAATTCGCTTTAAATTTTCGATTTATTTGATTAAACTAATTAAACTTCTGCTATTTGATTAAACTGATTAAACTTTACTTCGCTCCAAATTTGGCGAGAATATTACCCATACTTAATGAATTGCTTTAAACTAATGTTTTGTCATGTTTATTCGCTTTAAATTTGCTATTTATTTGATTAAACTGATTAAACTTGACTCCGCTCATAGTGTGATAACACAGGGTGAACTGCGAGCATGACCTTTGACATGTGAGCGTGAACACTATTAACGTGCCGCGCTTTCAGCGTCTTATTTGTTGTAAACTACTGCTTTAACCACGTCCTTATTGTTTACTCATTTCCACTCCCCCTTATTACCTCCCACGATCATAATGCCCCCTTTTCACCATCATATTCCTTATTATACTTTGCGCGTTATCTGATAAGGTGACGACTACAAACACAACCTTTGACCACATCTTTCCCTCTTTCAGCGCCTTAATTCATATGAACGTTTGCTTATACCACGTCCTTAGTGTTTACTCACTTACCCACTATGCACATGGCCTGACAATAAGGGGTGAATGCGAAAACGACCTTTGACCTATTTGCGTGAACACTACTAATTATCCAATCAATTCTTTGACAGAATTTCATTGGTTCACACCGTTCTATACCTGCAAGTACCATCATACTACACTTGGAAAAAGAAAAGATGGACTCGAAGAAAGGTTGGAGAAACTGTTGATGGACATCTAAGCATCAGGTTTGAACATATACAGTCCACCCAAGACATTAGGAGTGCTTCTACTTTCGACTTTTATTGCATGAGGTAAGAGGTCCAAAAAGTTTGACACTTAAAAAGGTTTAATGGGCACGTTTGCAGCACGTTCCGCGTGTCCTGCTTTAAACATGGGCTACTGTAAGATGGTGCTCAGTGGGCTGCAACTCTTGCAGAGGCTGCTGCAATGTGAACAGCAAGAAGTCTCCAGCAACTCTTTGCTGTGTTATTGCATACGTATTGGCTCAGTGATATTGTGTCTTTATGGGAAAATACAAAGAGGACCTTTCTGAAGACTTCAAAACAACGGGCAACTAATGCTTCGTAACCCTCATTGACATCGAAGATAGGATTGTTTCTATGTGCGGAAATTAATTGCAAACTTACGGTCTGCCCAAAGTTCGCCGAACGAGTATAAATACACTTTCAACGAGCATAATTAGGAAACTTCATACGACGTTGACGCTCTTGAACGGTATACCAGCGAAAACGAGCCAAAGTTGCTTAAAGACCAGTAGTTGGCTTACAAATACTATTTTCCGCTTCGTTCGTCTTCGGAAAGGTGGTTTGTTCTTCTTGGATGTACCTGGAGGGACAGAAAATCATCTGTCACGAAGCTTCTGCAAAATCAGCAAGGTTCGGATAAGGCTGACGTCCTGAAAAGGTGTGAGCTTTTTGCCTCTTAAAACCAACATGAGAGCTGAACCAAATGTCAGCGGAATTTTTAAAGGACCTTCTAGCAGTCGGTGACGGCAACGTGCTATCAGATGAAGCTAGCGAGATCTCAGTTTCATAAATATGCTTCGTAAATACTGTTCATGACCTCAAAGCAGCTGTCTTTCCACATCTGGCTAACACTTTTGGAAAACCCTGTTGGTTGTGCGAGAGGGTAGTATTGGCTCCTAAAAACACCAATGTTGCCAAAATTAATGAAGAGCTGCTGAAATGCCTACCAGGAAACCTTCAAACGTACAAGTCGACACCATTGCCGATACACAAAAGGTGATTCACTATCCAGTAGAGTTTCGAAACTCTTTGAAAACCCCCCACCCCGGACTACTGCCTCATGAATTGCGCCTCAAAATCGGAGCCCCAGTAATGTTGCTGGGGATCCTGAAACTGCCATGGGTCTGCAACGGAACTTGCCTTGTAGTTAAGAAACTGCTGCCGCATATTATTGAGGCTACTATTCTCACAGGCTGTGCTATGGGAGATGATGTATTCATATCTAGTTCTAAAATTTGGAAATTCCCTTTTCTCTGCGTTGACTTTGCTTCGCGATGTCAATCAACAAGTGTCAAGGACAAAAGCTCTCCACTGCAGGTCTATATTTAGGTGAGCCATACTTCTTCCAGTGGATAGCTATATGTTGGTTCTTCTAGAGTGAGAAGCAAAACAAATTTATTCGCTTTCACTTCAAACAGAAAAACTAACAATGTCGTCTAGAGAGAGGCGTTGTAGGCTCTTCACACGTCCGCCTAAAGTCACAAATTCTGTAACACTTCAGTCCTTCCAATTTGCCCCAGTTTCCACGCATCATTTAGGAGAGCGAGACATTTCACGTATTTTTCCTTTTGTTTAACTCTTACTGACGTTGACTATTTCTCTTTTGTCGGCATTAGATTACGCGTCCATTTCACTAGAAGCCGTTGCCATGTCTCCAGTATATTTCCGTCTCTTGCTGTGCATAAACGAAAAAAAGCCACTTTTAGGGCTACCACTTCTAAACTGTAACACTCTAAGGGAAGGTATTCTAGCCCTTTTTAGGGATATCCCTATTTGATTGCTACACTCTCGGGGAACGTATTTAATCACTTTTAGGGCTACCACAATTTGATTGTTAAACTCTCAGAGAACGTTGTCAAGCTCTGTTTAGACCTACCACTATTTAATATTTACATTCTCAGTGAACAACCCTTTTCAGTATTTCTCCTTAAACTGTCACTTCTTACAACCATCACTATGATTAAAACCCCGAGCAACGCCAAGTATCTCTGCTAGTTATAAATAAATACACTATGATCATTTTAACGATTTGGTAGCCATCTTGGACTGCATATTGAAAATGTTCTTCATACTTTGCTTAACTTTTGAAAGACATCTCTCACTATCCCAATGTATCTTAGGATTTTGATGTCACATTTTGTGTCCTCTGTTTTAATTAGTGAATATTACTATAGGTATACAACAAAAATCCACGTGACCAAAACCAGTCCTTATAATATCCCAAGAAAAATATTCATAGCTGTTATATTTCTTATTTGTAGTTAATTTAATAATTCTTTAAGATGCAAAATATTACATTGATGAACATTTTTTAAGTAGTTTTTGGACATTTTTTAAATATTTTTTCATTAGACGTACAATAAACACTGCAAGCTTAGATGTGAGAAAGTGACAGAATTAAAAATCCAAATTTGCATGTATTTTCCAAGTAACAAGTATAAGATAAAACAATCAGAAAACTGTATGGAATAAATGGAATATTTTATTTGAAAAATAGTATGAAAATTGAAAGTTTCAAAATAAAATATTGATATGATTATTCGTGATTGCTGGTAAATATACACACAAGCTAAAAAGTAAGTACCACGCCAAAAATGAACAAATTAAAAAAACTACATTTAAAATTATTTTCACACATCTGTTTGATGTATATAATATACTGAAAAATATGTGCATATATGAAGTATATTTGTATAAGATCAAAATTTTAGCTTGTTGTCATTAGCTAAAAAGAATGCGATAAAATTAAACTGTAAATTGAAATTAAAAGCTTTTATAATTCAATGAAATTGATCCATTAAAACCATCTTAGAGCTTAAAAAACATGAACCTTGAAGGCTTAGTTAAGAACATTCCACGTAACTACTGATTATTCTTTTCTAACCAATCAGATGCAGAGGATAAATTCATTTCCTTGGAGCTCATATACTGACCTGACCTGTTCTGCTATAAACTAGCCATTGCTAAACAAGTAAAATCCGCTATTTTGTTGAAACTATCTTTCTCAAAATGAACTACAGTTCATCACATGGTTCTAATTAGACAGAAATCTTTTGACCAACATGTTCAAATGTTGGCACGTTTATTTTCTTATCAATTGAAAAAAATCCTATTCGTTATTTGTGGATGCCATAAAATGTTAAGTTTTAAAAATATGCTTACATTATGAGGTTAGATAACTTTTCCTTAAGTAATAATAAATAATGTAAAAAAAAAAAAAAAAAAAAAAAAGTGAGAAAATTCTTTGAATAACTTTTACAAGTGTTAAATTATATATTGTCTTTTAAATTTATGGAAAAAAAATCATATATTTCATTTGTGGATACTTGCAAGTAATTTTAAGCTTTAAAAATGCTTGCTTAGAGAAAAAGTTGTAGGGATACAAAAGGCAATTATCTCCCTTTGGTTGATATGAAATCGCGAGGGTCACGTGAAGGCCGCTGAGTGACGTCAGTTCATCGAGAGACGAAAGCGGACAGTTTTTAGTTAACTGCCGGAAGTGAAGATGGGCAAGGTTAAACCAGCCGGCCCAGTGCAGCACACAAGTCGATTTGGAATATAAAAATATCTCCAGCTCACAGTTTGCCTGGTGGAAAATATATCCTCATCAAAGGCATAAAAGACGAACCCAGCCTGCTCTAATTCCTGTTTTAAATATAAATATAGCCTCGCTGTTTTCACATTGAAAAAATATGGCTGAATCCTCCGGCAGCTTGAATTCATTTTGGGAATTATTACAAATAAGATACTGTCTCTCTTCCTCATTTACACACTGCTTGTTGTATACATGTGTTATAGTTTCTCTGTGTAGGACAAGTGTAAATACTTGTATATAATTTTGTATATGACTTAGCAGTATAAAATTCTTTGAGAACAAAGCATGTTTGTTGTTCCTTTTCTTTCAGCTATTACATATATTCAACATTTTCAGTTATTGCCGTAAGCACATCAGCGGAAGACCGGGCAAAACGGAATCCATATTGTTTTTCAGAGAGTAGTTTGTGAGAGGTAAGATGCTCTACCACTTCATATATATATATATATATATATATATATATATATTGTAGCGGACCGTGGGTTTATGTGTTAGATTAGGAACACGTGCGATTATTCTTGCTAGAAGACGGTTCACTACAAGAACATGGCGGACTCAGAGATTGTATCCACCATAAAGAAGTGTAAAGAAAATTAACAAGACCGATATATCTCAACAAATATATGTATTAAACAATAAAATTACAATGGACAAAGACATTAACATTTGTGTTTGTGTGAACGTAAAGAGTTTGTATTTTGGTGAATGTTCGTACCTACGTCTATGGGTGTATAATGTTCATTGCGTCTCACAGAAATGAGAAGACGGAATCTTTTGCGAGAGCTTACATTGTGGATGTGTTCGCTGAAAATGAAAAAGAGAACGAGGCAAGAAACCGACCAGTATTTATAGTGTAGGGTGAGCGTGCCGTAGTGAACAATTAGGAAGTTGAGGAGTTAACTCCGACTATATATATATATATATATATATATATATATTGAACAATAAAAAAATATTAAAAAATTAAAATCTTCAGACACACTGGGTTGTAGATTAATATTCTTTCGTTTTTTTTATTATTATTTCATTTATATTCTTCGACTAGTTTCGGCCCCAAAATGGCCATCATCGGGAGGAGAAACATTTCTCCTTGCTGGTAGCAGTAAACTACAGAAATGAATGTCTTGCTGGAGAAAATGAACTTTTGTCTGTAGTCTTCATTTGTTTTTTTGTTTTTTTATCTTTTTAACATGAATCTTTTAACTTTCCTAGTGTTGGTCAAACAGTCTCTTTTAAGTTGTTATTTGAGATAAGAGCTGGATGGATCTATGCTTCTCTGAATTCCCGTGGTCATTTTGACAGTTTTATTGTCCTGGAGAGGGGGATGTGTCTCTAGTTTAGTGTTTGTGTTATTTGGTTCTTATGGAGTGAGTGAGTATGATATGTGTAAGCGTGTGTATTGCTGTGGGCGTGTGTTATTATTTGGCTCATTAGGGAGTGAGTATAATGTAAGTGTGTATATTCGTGTGGGTGTGTGTATAAGTGTGAGGCCTCCACACCTCCGTAAGCATATCTGTCTTGTGTGGGTGAGAAATGTGGGTAGGTTTTGGTTTGTTGAGTTATATATTAGTACTATCTATATTGTTAAATTTATGGTTTCTAAAATCTTTCTAATGTTATCTGCTCTGAACTTTTCTATTCTCTCAATTATAGTGAATTTGGCAAGGGTTTTAAAATCGTGTTTTTCCAGGCGGAAATGTTGTTCTACAGGTAATATGTGTGTGTGAGTGAGTGAGTGAGTGAGTGAGTGAGTGAGTGAGTGAGAGAGAGAGAGAGAGAGAGTTGCTTCCCTTATACTGGAAAAAAAACAAAAACAAAACACGTGAACTTTGAAATCAAGAACGCTGCATAGACGGTGAAGACGAATAGCTGAAATGTTTTGAATTTACAGAAACATACATACTGACTGACAACTGAACACTCTGCAGATGGTCTCAGATGAAATTGAAAGTACTTGGGAAAATAGAAACTATTTGAGAGAGAGTTTTGGTATTTTCTTAATCAATTTTATAGGCCTGCTGGGACGTTAATCTGTGAACTTGGAGGGATCACAACGAATGTATTTGTCTAAATTGTTTGACCAAACCTGTTTGAATGAAAATATACTGCCTAAATATACACAATCCTTTTATTGATGACTATATATATTAGGTTGATGCAAAAATAATGACGTAATAATGTCGTTTTTTGACGTTAAAAAAACGACATTATTACGTCATTATTTTTGCACCAACCTGATATATATATATATAAAATGAATTTCAGTCATCACTATTTACATTATTCGGACTATTGTCCTCATCTTTGTTGCCATATTTATCACAACGTTTCGGCCGTTGTACGCTTCGGCCTTCTTCAGATGGTTTGAATATCGAACTGAACCCCTTTATTTCTAGTTCCACGTGCCATGCCTAATGGATGTCAGTTATCTCCTGTTATTAGGTTGGTGCAAAAATAATGTCGTTTTCTAACATAGTAACATATGTGAGAAAACGACATTATTTTTGCATCAACCTAATAATTCCCCTCTTCAAGTTCTCCACCGCCTTAACCAGGTATTGAACACACAATTTTTGGGTCCTATCACTGGAACTAACAAACGCCTTTTTCCACTGTGTCATGTGTCCTCAAGGATACATAACACAGTGGATAAAGCCACAGTCATTCCTTCCCATATCGTGTTCAGTGGATGAGTTTAGGTTTTTTGATCTGCCTAATTTGGCACCAGTGAAAGTATTCTTTCTCCTTGGAGATGACAATAGCCTTTTCAAATCAGATGAGCACAAATTATAGTTGAAAAGACTTGGCCTCCAAAAAGGAAATGATATTCATTTTATTGCATACCCAAGCACTGGTCAGTTCACTTAATCACCATTTAGTCCTAAGTTATAAAGACTTTCATGTACCCGAGTCATTTTGGGGGCCAGAAAAAATTGCATGCTGTCCGTTAGGAAAAGGTACGGATGGAAGTACAGAGGTAAACTTTTATGTAAGTAATCTGACTAAATACAGAATTTACCTTCTGTTTATTATTTGGTGAATGCTACTCATTTAGCATGTTGATTGGTGGCATTTATCAACACAGTTTATGATTAAAAAAAAATGCTGAATCATGCAAGATCTTTGAGAAAGGACACTTTAAAAAAGTCAACGGAAAAAAAAAAAGTACTTAAAGCTCAACTGGCCGTGCAAGTTATTCAGCAGGGAAAGGGGCATTGGTAGTCAGAGTTCAAATTCAGGCCCAGTCTGTCAAATTCATTTCACACTAATGCCCATGGGAAAGGCACGAATCAATCTCTTTTCCCTTGAGCTATGTCTTAAATGCCAGTGGGACCTCTAGCCTTTGGCATCAGCCTGTCTAGAATAAGAAAACTAGAGAATGCAACAAGAACTTACTACACTATCTTAAGAATCCATGGTAATTCACAAATAAAAAATATATCTATGGAGAGCAATGATCGCCTATGTTTAGAAGAGATAGAGCCAATTACGAAAAAAAAAAAAAAAAAAGGAAGTCCTAAGTGTAATGTAAAGTGATGGTTAGCAAGCTAGTATCACAGACCCCACTGCTTGTTTTATGAATTCAATTTTTCTTGACTGTCCAACAAATTTTGCCCTGCGCTATATTATGTTAACGTTAGTAAATATGTACAAGGAATTGTAAAACTCACAAACAAAATTTGTTAAAGTATTCTTAACATTTTCCTATATCAATAAAATTATTTAAATATGTCATTATGAATTTTGATATTTAAAAAGGTCACACAATGTATGCATATATTTTTTGTATATGAAAAAGAAAATATATCCACTTGGAATTGACCAACTTAAAGGGTGTGCTTAAAAATATCCTAGTCAAAATAAACAGTGACATTATATTTCAAATTTTTACTTGGTTACTTCTTTAGGTGACAAAGGCTTTATCAAAAGCCTAGAGAACTATCCAACGAAAAATGCGAAAACATTTTTCAGTCACTTATGAACGATCTTCAAATATTTTCATCGGTAAAAATCACATGGTTTTATAAAGATAAAAATCTCAATCAAAATACACATCAATGGCGCATATAATTAAATAAAAGCAATATACATAAACAAGTCACGTGATAAGAGTACACAGGATTCTATGGTTTGAGTATGAAGACATCAAGTGACCAATGGCTTTGTGCCAAAAATAAACTATATTTAAAAAATAACTATGTAAAGTGACCAGTAAGTATCATCTGGAGAAGAATAATCCTACTCAAGTCTTTTTCTCCTACCTTTTCATGCAATCCAATGAAAAGAGAGAAAAGGGATTTGTTCTTTGTTTGATTTTAAGTGATTACAGGAAAATCCACATCTTTCTATTCATTCTACCTTGCAGAGTCAACAAAAGAAAGGTTTCTCAAGCATAACAAAAGCCAAATGAATTTTAATTTCTGCATGAAAATGGCCAAAAAAAGAAATATCCCACACCTCTATCAAACCTTTTATTATTACAATTCACACCTTGACTTTCCAAAAAGTAACCAATGTGCAAGTAAACCCATTTATAATTTTTAGAGGTTCTTTTCGAGCCATTATCTACGGTATATATCACGATATAGGGCAAATAAGGCCCCAAAATCAGGTTGGTGTTCAACCTCCTATTATCCAGGTCTGTTCATGGTGCAACTGAGAGCCCATTGAAAAATGTTTGATTTTCAGGAATTATGGAAGAAAATTAAGTTAACTATTTTTGAAAGTACGTAGAATAACATTTTGACCTATACCTGGGGATAATAGGTGTTGAAAGTTAAATAAATGAAAGTATGTATTTTTGTTGTGGACACTGACAAGTATTAAACAAAACAAAGTAAATATTTCTGGTAGAAGATATGATCCCCATAATGTTGAAATGGAAACATTCATACTATTTACAGGCCTTACCAAACCCTTTATTCAACATACTCCCAGGGATTGAATAAAAAAATTGGTTCAAATTTCCATGAAAGTTACCAGGTTCAACAAGCAGTACTTGAAGTTTGGAGGGTATCAGTTGAAATGTGTATGTAACAATCAATCAGCTCAGAAATATAGACAGATAAAATAAAATCATTGTAGGAAAGTTTCAAAACCATAACTCAGAAATAAGCATAAAAGTGTAAGTTAATGATTTTATAACACACCTTTTCCTTTTATTATATGGAAAAGGATGAAGAAAAAAAAAAAAAAAGATTGGTATATTTTCTATACTTTTCATCATAAAAATGGGTTTCATATTCACTGGGTTGATTATGATTTCTTGTAATATATCCAGCTATGTATACAAATCATTTTCATTTTATCAGAAAGAAATAGTTCTAAGTTTTCCAGATTGTAAAGAAGGTTAGGAAATATTTGACAAAGTTTATAATCACAAGATGTACATTGGTAACCTGGCTTAACATCAAAAGCATTAATATTTACATTTTGATTTAAAAGTAAAGATGTTTGATTAATATGCAGCATTTATAAAATAGGTGCCACCTAACCCTTGATAAAGTTTACTAAATTTTTTCTAATGGATCAGTTGTAAATTGCACAAGGAGCTAAAAGGTGTTGACATAGACTGACAATTCTATTGCAAGTATGATAGTAGCAGTGTATTTGGATAATTGTTTTATACAATTACCTTGTCTGCCAGCCATATTAAGAGCCATTTGATATAACTCAATGATAAAATCAAGTTGGCCGTTATTCAGAGATCTGATTTCAGTTTGTAGAGGGTCATTGCATAGATTATCAATTTGAAGGGGGTTTTTAACATTTTCCATCATGTTAAAACCTTATCTGCACTTATTTCAGACAGAGTGAGAAATGCATTATATGTTTTTTCTGAAAATATTAAGGCAAGTAGAAAACTTATCTTTCTATGAGATTTGGAGCAACTTGTTTTACTCCATTATCGTCATAGATTATTTCTGTTTTTTCTGTGAGTCACAAATTTCAAATATTTTTCAACAGATGAACATAATCAAAAAGCAAATGTTTTTCAGAGAGCAGGATATAATTTAAAAAAAGCTTGATTTACTCAGTTGCCATCACATATAATAAACAGCCTTTACACCAGCTGGTTCAGAAGTAATGGCTTGAATTGTTAACTGACTTTATTCAAGTAAAAAGTTGGATGTTAATTTTGAAATTGGAATCAATCTTGTAAGAAATTTTGAATCCCCATTAAGACATTAACATTATACCAAGTACTATTTGAGCAAGTAGAGAGATTGTCAACTGACTTACCAAATATTTGCCATAATATAGTAATATTTTCTTGATATAAACTTCATCAATGTTGTTAATGATAGGGATAGTGTAGTAGAGGAAAAGTGGCTGAAACTGGCTATTATGGTTTCTCCTGATGACTGATTTTGGATTGGATCTAGAAATGGAGATGCTAATTGCTAAGCAAGACTTTTTTAAATTATCTTTCCAGTACTCAAAAGCATGTATTACTATATCTGAGCTGTAGCTGTGTTTCTTTCTTGGAGGCCAATGCTGAAAAGTGATGACTCAAGATATCCTTGTGATCAAAAAAATTTAAATATTGGATTTCTTCCAATGTTGACCAAGTATCAACTATATTTATGTTTTTTTTTTTTTTTTTTTTTTTTTTAGACAGGTTGCTAATATATTAGGTTGGTGCAAAAATAATGACGTAATAATGTCGTTTTTTGACGTTAAAAAATACATCAAAAAACATTATTACGTCATTATTTTTGCACCAACCTAATAACACTTAACTCTATAATGAAAGGTTTCAAACTGCAATTTTTTTTATTTTTTTTTTTATAAATTCTTAACAAAGAGAGGGAAAACTTTTGACTGAACAGTTAAAATATTTTCTGCTCAAAATTCTACAACTGGATACACACAGTCTTTGTTGTTGGTTAGACTTTCTTTCAAATTTGTATAATTTTATCTAATTCTAAAAAACATTAATTCCATCAATTTCATGTTGAGCAGTATTGGAGTTTTTTTTTTTTATCCCTTTAAACAGCAGATGGTTGACTTGTGTGGTGCATTTTTCCATGAACTTCTATGGTATCAAAATTTGAAGGCCAATGTAGTTGACTGCATTGTTTGTAACATTCAGATTGGCATTTGGAACTGATTTTCTCCATTGCTCTCATCTTTGTCTTTTGAAAAACAATAACCTGATATTTTATTCATTTCACAAAGTTTTGTTTTGCAAGGAGGGACACAACACTTCCGAGGCATTGTTGGAAACTAGGTAATATTTGAAATGATTAAGCTTCTTAAACACAATTATTTCTTTTATGGCTTCAATTTGGGGGGGTAACTTTTCAAGCCAAATTAATTATACTCTTAATCCTAACTTTTACCTCCCACCCTGACCAATAAGTTAAAGAAATTTTAAACCTGAGAATCAACTTTTTAATTTTTTATATTGATTTTGGGGTTTATTGTTAAAGGTTTGCAAAATATTACACAATTAATTAAATAATTAATTAAGATTATCTAAATTTCAGGCACTTGTCAACATAAGATCAGCTATTGCCTGGCCCTCTCCCAGAGTGCTGCTCCACCAGGCAACACCTCTCCCTTGATTTAAAGGGGGTTTTGCTTGGTGCCTGAGGGGAGAGGGTTTTGGCTATTTTTGAGACAATCCATTGTGGTGGGGTAATACACTTTAATCTTGGCCTTAGAAAATTAGTTTTGTTGTCAACTTGAGTAAATATTTTTTTTTTTCAAGAAGAACCTGGAAAAAAACAAAAAAAACAAAACAAAACATGCAGCAGCATGGTTAATATTTCATTCACTGTGTTTTTTAGAATATCGAATTATTGGATATATTAAATTTTATGACATTCATTAAATTTACGTAAAAAACATTCTGAACTGGCTTTTTCATTAATTTTGTAATAAGAATATGACATTTGGTTCTATTTCATGCTTTAGTGAAAAATTAAAACAAAACATACTAAACATTATATTACCTTAAAGAAAAACTAATAAAAAAAATTCTATCAATGCATTCTTTGTGAAGTATTAATAGTAATTTATTTTTAATAAGTTTTGAAGTATAAAATTTAAAAGCAAGTGTAGTAAAATGTCTTCAAAAGACATACGCCTGTTAAAAACTAGATATTAACTTTAATATTATTTATTAATCTCATTTCTTTAATTTTAATAAGTAAATCATTACAGTTCCCTCAATAGCAAAAAGAAAATGTGATAAAGAAAAAAAGAATCTTACTTTTTAACTTTTAGAATCAAATATACAGTAATACGTAATAAAGAGAATTTGTTTTTGAAGTGTAATTTTTTTTTCCCCACCCAAGTACATTGAATAAACTCTTAACAGTAAAATATTGAATAATGAAGTCAAACTCTTAACTGAAAAATGTCGAGTCAGTGACTAACCTTTTTTTTTTTTTTACCATACTTAATAACTTTAGAAGACCTTGAAAAAAAATAACTGAGCAGGAAGATTAATTTCATTCACACTTTTTTTTTTTTTTACATCAAAAATAAATACTGAATTAAATATTTAGAATTTAATATCATTAAATTTATGTAAAAACATTAAATGTTTTTTCATGCATTTTTGTAATATAAAAATATTACATTTGCTTCTATTTTACATTTAATGGTAAACTTTAAAATTTTTCTAAAATATTTTAATGTTAGAAAAAAAAAAAAAAAAAAAAAAAAAAAAAAAAAGAAAAGAAAAGAAAAGAAAAAGAAAAAAGGAAATCAAATTATTCATAAAAAAAATACTTCAATTAAATAATGTAAATGATATTCCAAATATATGGAAATTTTGTTTTCATTACTTAAGCCAACAACACTGGTAGAATAGCTAACTGAAACTAGAATGACCCATTGCTCTCATTGACCTCCAGTTGTGTCCCTTCACTACATTATGACTTGGCCATCTAATAGAGAACACCATGGGTTTTATTCAATTATTCCATTTCAAAATTTAAAATTAAATTTTAATGCATTTTACTCATCGCTCCCTCACATCTATTTTATTTTTGTCTCATTCTCAGGTTAAACTGTGTCAATCTCCATGAATTTTAATATGTCCTCTCAATTTCATATGTAGCCTATTTATTGTTATATTTTAGAAATCATCTATTTCAGATTATCACTTATCCTTTAATCTGCCTTAACCTCTTTTAAAATGTTTTTATTGATCAAATCTCTTCCTATTCCTCTTCTATTAATACCTATTTTTTTCCCAATTATTCATTTATCTTTTTACACTGTTAATCATTTTAATGAGGTAAGAACATTTTACGTTCATATCTTTCGTTAATACTCATGACAAAAGGGAAAGAAAAAAATACCATAATGCTGACATATGCTTAAAACAAGAATAACATTTTCAAAAAGTTTCAAATGGAGGTGTAGAGTGCTAAAAGTATGATTTACTTAATTTAACAATTTTAAGGGATAAAATTTTGTATGGAAATCTCTGCTGTTTGCTGAATAAAGAGCTATGTATTTTAGCTAATGATGATCACAAAATTATAGTTTTGTTAAACACTTACAAAAGAATAAACTTATAAAATTTAACTGTTCCTCAGAGTGCTTCCTCTGGTGCAACAGTTAGCAAGCAAACCGATTCACAAGTACTGAGTTTGGTACTAATTGGATCCCTCTATAGCCTTGTAAAATAATCTCAGGTTAGTAAATAATTATTCCTACTTCTTTTAAGCATGATTTTATATTGAGTGAGGAAAAGGAAACTAGTCCAGTCAGGTATTTCTCTATTAAGAACTACTGATTCAAACCCAAAATGTTCAACTTTTCTTTTTCTAAGTTATTATTAAAAAGGTTAAGCTCCTTTGAATAATAAATTCAATTTTCACAAGATACCATATACAAAATTCAACATAAAATAATCAAAGTTTTGATAAAATCAACTTAACATTTTCACCTTGAACAGTTAAGAAATCAGCTAACTTAATTACCTCAGATATTATGATGACAATGTATTGTGTTTTTTATTATATACTTAATTTATGTCCTTTTAAATGATTCAAAAGGAATGACGACATGCCATGAACTTTCATTTTGATGAGCCCTAAAATTTCTGTAGTCATTATTTTTTTTCTGTAGTCATATTTTATTTTGTAATGACAAACAGTTAAAAAAAAGAAATGTGCTAGTTTACCAATAGAAGTCAGTAAGGTTCAAAACCATTCACTACAGAGTGCTAAGGAAGCTGTTTTCCGATGCACTGCAAACAAAACCTTAATTTTCAAGCATTTTTTTAAAAAAAAATGCTTGTTGAAATAGATGACAATTCAAAACATTGTTAAAAAATTAGATGTGAACAAATTAAAGAGAAAAGAGGCAAGAAGACTTTAGAAACAATGAAATAAACATTATTTTTTCAAAAGTAAACTGTATTAAAGATTACTAGCCCATCAAAGAAAATGAATACAACTTCATGGATTTTTTGAACATTGCTCTTGAAATCAAAGACCAACTTCAATGTTCTTCGTCTGCTATTTTAGAATGAAAAGTTTAAACTCTTCATTATATTTCTGTATACACAAATGAGGCATATTTGCAACCCAATTTCTTCAGAATATCTTCACTGATAATGTTAAAAACAAAGCAATTAGAAGAAATTCTTCATCTGTGTACAAAACTTTACAAGTGGATCATTCTATCTAGGAAAGAAAAAAATTTAAAAACAAAAATATATCAAGTTGAATCCATTTAATCTTTTAAACTTTTCAAGGAAAAAAGAAACTAAGAAAAATACCCTTTTAAAATTGTTAATAAATCAGATAATGTTGTAAACTAACAATAGTAGTAACCCCCCCCACCCCCAAAAAAAAAAACAACTTATGACTATGTCATTTTCTTCACTATTTAAAAGCCTAAGTATAAAAGGCTTAAGGCGCTAGAAAATAAGGAAGATAAGCATGATATTTCATGCTATGGAAGAAATTTACTTTGGAAGGCGTAAAAAGTCACAACCTTTTTAAGCTAACTTTGCTAAAAACATTTGTCCTTCTGCAATTTCTTTTATGGAGTTTATTTTGACATACAGCTATTTCTTTTCATTTGATAATTTTTTCTATTTAATTTTTCATTTATTTAAAATTACTTTTTTCCTTCTTCAGATGTAAAAATACAAAAAATAAAATTAAAATCCAGGTTTTAATTTTTTGAGGTTTTAAAAAATTACATTAAATTTCTTTCCTGTAACTGTTCAGACAATTGCTGTTTTTTCTTCTTTCTTATATTTATTAAATCTTAATTTATTTAATAAGGGAAGGTTTCAGTGATGAGAAACAGAAATGGGGTAAAGGAAAAAATTCAGCTTTAGTTTTTTATTTTTTAATAACCTAAACTTCTCTTAGCTTTTTTTTTTTTTTTAATTTTTCATGTATATGCTGTTCTGCATCAGATTCATTTTTTCATGAATTATTTTGTGACTATTTTTTTGTCTGTAGGCGGACATTGAAAGTGAAAAGATAGTCAAGGATACAAAATCATACATTTGCATTTCCTTTTATTCAAGGATTTAAAAAAAAAAAAAAAAAAAAAAAAAAAGGGGAGAAAAGGAAAAACAAAAAGATCCCACTACATTCACTTCCAACCTTATCTGTGGCCATTTGCGATCCAAGGTATTAGCAGTCTACTTTCACTCTACCAGATCCCTGTTCTTTTTTTGAATGTAAATGACTGAACCTCAAGTTAAGTCGGCATGATCGTTTTTGGCAGAGATTTTCAACCGTAGGATCTCCACCAGAATCCCGTTTCCTCTTGCTGTATCTTAGATTCCTTGAAGCCTTGTGATCACTTATCAATTGCTGTTGCCATGCAAAGAAGCGCTTCAACATGTGTTGCTTCTCAGCTGGACATTTCTCCTCTTTACTGTTACTTGAGAACGGCATACAATTAAATGACAATGGCCGAGCTGGATTGCTGTTGTTTTCTGATGATTGCCAAATACCTTTTTCATTAAGCTTATGAGAGAATTCATCATCAGAGATACTAGTCCGGGAATGTTGATTGTGAGAATTGTTTGAGGAGCGTAAATAGGGACCAGGATTCTCAGAGATATTCTGTGTGTCTGCCAAATGTGGACTGAGAAATCGTTTTGTGATTCTCTCCCTCAGGTCAAGTTTCCCATTGGAAGTTTTTGAGGTGGAGGTGGGTAGTTTTGATTTAACAGACTTGGCAATATCAGAGGAACAATGTGCCAACTGATCATCCAAGGATTTCTGAGTTCGAGTACGAAGCATCTTTGGTTGCAAACTAAGTGTTCGGCGCACCCGAGGTAAAGTGGCTGCATTGTGGTTATTTATATCAATGTTTCTCCTTTCCACTGTTACACCTGTTGACGGGGATTCTTTGTTTTCACAGCTTTCATTCCCCTCATCTTTGATGTTAGCATTGTGATCTATTTCTCCAGTTTCTACACATCGGTTAGCAGGCGTCATGCTGTTGTCATTACCATTGCCTCCGCCGTTGTCTGTAATCTTATCAGCAGACTCATCTCCAGACAGGCAGATAGAGAACCTCATTTTGGATTTACTCGTTTTGTGATCAGTTTCATTCTCAATGTCCATTACCTTATAGATGGAAATATTGGAAGTGTGGTCTTTGCTGGAGTCCAAGCCTGACACAGCACCTGCTGGAGAAGAATTTACAGGACATAGAGAACCTGATTTCTTGGCTAGAGATTCAGTGTCTATTTTGCCATCATCCAATTTTTTTCCCTCACAGCCTATCCGGATATGGTTAACTATTACTTTATTGGTATCATTAAGAGATAAAGGTCTTGTGGCCCTTGTGTCACTCTCATGTACAATTGGGTGACACTTCAGTTGCAGACTGGCACAAATAGGCAGCGGGTTTGTAGCAGAAAGGCCAACCAAGCTTGCAGCAGCATTTTGCCCATTGGCGCCAGGCAGCAGATGATACTTGAGATAAGCATTTATGTCCATACTAAGCTTTTGCTGTTTGCTAAGCTGCAGGATTCGGTCTTCTCTTCGGCGCCGTAGACGTTCCAGTTTGCTTGGACCCATTGTATCGATCATGACAATAACACACGTTGTGTTGTCTGCCTTCAGCATTCGCTCATTCCATTTCTGCAGGGCATAATTAACTAAGTGCTCTGCTGGATTGTTCCAGTAGGTCAGAGGAGAAAACTGTCAAAAGAAAAAAATGTTTTGTGTATTAATCTGTAGTGATAAACCAAAACAACAAAAACAACACAAAACAAAAACAACACAAAACAAAAACAACACAAAACAAAAACAACACAAAACAAAAACAACACAAAACAAAAACAACACAAAACAAAAACAACACAAAACAAAAACAACACAAAACAAAAACAACACAAAACAAAAACAACACAAAACAAAAACAACACAAAACAAAAACAACACAAAACAAAAACAACACAAAACAAAAACAACACAAAACAAAAACAACACAAAACAAAAACAACACAAAACAAAAACAACACAAAACAAAAACAACACAAAACAAAAACAACACAAAACAAAAACAACACAAAACAAAAACATAAACAACATCAAACAGAAAACTAAAAGTTAGAAAAACATTCTGTTTCGACATAGAAAATAAATAAAATAGGCCAAAAGGTTATCATTCCTAAATGGAGGTGAAGTAAAAGGGATGGTCAAATAAGTCCTGTGAACCAACCAAAAATCAAGAGACTATTCCTTTGTCCTGTAAAAATGATAAACTTGAGACGAACAAGCAAGGCAAACAGAGAGTCAATGAAATATTTCATCTGTCCTCCCATGCCTACATTTTTTGGACAACTAAAAATCGCACAGCAAGTCAAAAGGGTTACTACAATCAAGAGATACTTACATACATACATACACATTTACAGGAACTCTCTTCTCTCTATTATATGCTAAAGTGCTTAGAGACATTCAACATGAGAACTTTCTGATATGAAAGTATGAACTCTTTAAATATTGTATATATTAAGAGATAAAATTTTATCAGTACATGCAAAATATACCTTTGTACTAATTATCTTTGCATGTGTTTTTACAAAGGCTAGAAAAAAATTGGTGTATCTTTGGATTAAGTATGTTATCCAAAGATAACTACAGGTAAACACATAACCACTACATTGGTAACCCTAACAAATCCGTTAACTTCAGATGAGGGATGGAGAGGGTCCTGCAGTTTTAAGGGTACTGTTGTGGCCTCTACCATTTTTTTTTTCAGTACTGTTTTATGGCCATCTGCCCTTTTTTTTCATTATTCTTAAACTGATGTTATATTGTCAGTCATCAACTAATAATATACAGGGTTTTCCAAAAGTCACATGACAAGTGGCAAAAAGCAGACATTTATAAAATATCAACCAGGGAAAATCTGATGACCTTTTATGCGAAAAATCTTGCAATTTTTATGGCCATTTAAGCTCAAGCAGCAGCTGATACTGCCAAAATTATTTGATCTGTTGCTGACCCTTTTTTTTTTTTGAATACTTGGAAAAGGGTTTTATATACATTGACCAATGAGAGCAGATTTCTTGAAGCCCATGTGAAAGTGTGAAGCGAGCCGATAAAAAAAAAAAAAAAAAAAAAGGTATAAGCAGATAAGGACAGAGAAAGGAAAAGAATGTGCCATTGATGAGAAAGCAGTTAACAGAGGAGTCAATTAGTAACCACGCTTCAAAGGACTGGTCCAGCCAAGGTCATAAATCAAGAGCTGACACATTCAAGGCAGATTTCTAATCCAAAATGTAAATTCTTTTCTGGGCCTCTCAGTGAAGATTTCATATAGATGAACATTCAAGTGATCTTTGTGGCAAAATTCAAAATTAGATGTTTCGTTTGTGTATTACCTTAAGAACAGAGGTGGGTGCTCATTGAAAATTTTCTGCCTTGTGTAATCTTGTTATTGCTTCCTCCAAGTTTTACCAATTTTTCTATTTTGAAAGAGTTTAATTTTTTGTCTTTGAATTAGTTTCTTTATCAAACAAATTGTAACATTTTTTCTTGTTTCTGTGTGTAATCCCTTTTTTGTTACGTCAGGAAATTGTTATCCTGCTGAAATAGGCGCATAAAAGGAAATTTTTGTGTAACCCTTGTATTGTACGTTTCCATATTTGTAAATTGTAAAATAAATGTTTTTCCCTTTTAAAATTTTAGGCAGTGGTCGTCTTGTTTCTTAAGTTTGTGTCTATTATCCAGTTGCTGTTTCTGGCAACTAGGTCTTGTGTCTGGCACAAGAACTCTGAGTTGGTAGGAAAGTAAGAATTTTATATTTTGTACAAAATTTTTTTTATGTTACTGTGGTAATGTTAATTCCTGAATGCAAAGAACAAAATTTGTGTTTGTTTTTACAAAATTCTGCTATGTGAAATTTTTGGGATATTTTTATATTTTGCACAAAAAATTATTATTGTTACCTCCTGAATGCAAAGAACAAAATTTGTGCTTGTTTTTACAAGACACTGCTGTGTGAATCTTTATTATGAAATTTTTGGTACTGTCTAGCTGGATATCTTTTCTTGCGTGAAATAGAAATAGATTATCAAACTAAACTAAGTAAAAATTTAAGTTAACTCGGATTCAAAAGAAAGGGGAGACTTCTGCTTTCTCTAAAGAATTTTATAATGTAAAAATTAAGCTTGGTCTTAACTTGAAAAGTGAAGGGGAATTTGTGTAAAATTCTGCCTTAAAAAATTATTTCAGTGTAAATTCAGTGTATTGACCGAAACAAAAATTTGGTTTTGAAATTATCAGAGAATTTCAATGGTAAATTTCTGCCTGAATGAATATTTTTGAAGAAACCCTTTCTTCAAAAATATTCATTCAGTATTGTGACTGAACTGAATGTATTAACCATGCATTAATATCTGTCTATATTTCTGAGATGAGGTATTATGTACATTATTCGGACTATTGTTCTCATCTTTGTCACCATATTTATTACAATGTTTTGGCTGTTGTATGCTCCGGCCTTCTTCAGGTGGTTGGAATATCGAACTGAACCCTTTATTTCTCTCACGGGGTTAGACCGTTCTAGTTCCACATGCCATGTTTAACGGATGTTAGTTATCAGTTATCTCCTGTTAATTTTCCTTTGAAAGTTCTCCACTGCCTTAGCTGGGTATTGAACTCGCACTCTTTGGGTCCTGTCACTGGATCTAACTAACGCCTTTATCCACTGTGCCATTTGTCACAAATTGTAACATTTTTTTCTTGTTTCTGCGGGTAATCTCTTTTTTTGTTACCTCAGGAAATTGTTATCCTGCTGAAATAGGCACACAAAAGGAAATCTTTGTGCAACCCTTGTATTATACCTTTTCGTATCTGTAAAATAAACGAGTTTTTTCCAATTAAAATTTTACCCAGGGTTGCCTTGTTTCTTATGTTTTCACAGATTATTGAGAGTTGCCGTTTCTGCCAACTAGGTTTTGTGTATGGCACAAGAACTTCGAGTTGGTAGGAAAGTAAAATTTTTATAGTTCATCAAGTAAGAATTTTATTCTATAATGGAAAGGACTTAACTATGTTTCTATAAACTGAGTTTTTTTTGGTGCAAATGTATGACAGGACAAGGTGAAAGAGATGCTAAACCATGTATCAATGTAAATTGTGGATTATTTCATTTGTCAAACGTTTATAGAAAACTTCTACCCCTAAAACCCCTAATTTTTCTGTCAAATAATTGGCAAAACAGTAAATACATCAAGTTCTGTCATGTACAGTTTTTTTTTTTTTTTTTTTTTTTTTTAAAGAAAATGCAGTTTGTCATGGATGTCTTTTCATGTGTCGTGTTGGAATCTTTGTAAAACACTTTTTTCCAATGGAGATGCGTCAGTTATTAAACTTTATGGAAACCCTAGTGCTAGCCCTGAGGACAACTAAATTTATTTTCACAAGATAATTAAGCCTTGATAAAATACAAAGCAAATTCGACACAAAATTCAAATAAAAATATGGGCCAGATTTTACCATTAAGTATGACTATATACCTCAATAGAAGAGTATTGATACGTAAATGAATGTAATGGATTCAACTGGAATTCGAACTTGGCTCTCCAATTTCTCAATCCAAGCCACTATCCACTACTCCACCATGCCTCCTGTTTGAGACTTAATGGTTGCAGATCCTATAATTTTATCCTTTTACCTTTCATAATTGTAATTTCCATTACTATCATTTGTGGTACTTGATTTTGTGCCCGATCATTTTGTTTCAAATATTGTGAAACACCCTGTATTTTTCACATGCACACACATTTTATCCTGAATTGTCAAAACCTTCAATACCAACATTTGTAATCATATGGGTAAATAGCAGGACAGACTGGGTTCTATAGCCTTGGATGGCAGCTGGTCTAGGAGAAGAACAACTCTGAATTCAAAACCTGCGGAGGGTCGTTTGGGGACCTGTGGTACATAGTGCACCAGGTCGCTGTATTCAGCCCTTCAAAAAGTGTGGTTGGTTCTGCACAAGGCCTTCACCACTATAATCAAATCACATGTGCTGGTATCTGGCTGTCGGTTCCTAGGAACTGAGCTGCTTGACCCTCATACGTCGAATACAACAGGAGAGTCCACCATACTTCAATAAATCATGATGTTCAAGAAACAAAATCATCTGATGATCTGACAATACTGAGGATAAAGAATAACTTTTTAAAATTCATAACAAATACAATCTGTTTGGGAATTTTGACACAGACTTCATAGTACAGTGTTTTGTGTACTGTTTAGCAGATTATTTACAAGTTCTAACTTAATCTGACTGTGTCAAACATACCTTTGTATATACAAAAACATTGGTGTAGATAATTATTTTTATTATTTACACTTGATATTGTCCTCATCATTGTTTTCCCTCTCATCAGGTGCATGTCAATCTGGGTAACCTTCACGGAATTTTGAACTGAACTTAATTCAATCTACCTGGATCAACAAGTTACTAATGAAGGTCAGTGGGCACAACTGCTGAAATGTGATAAAGATGAGATTAAGATAGAAATTGGTGTAAATACTACACAAAAACTAAAATGATGAGAAAGGATAAAAGACTGATTTTTTGTTCTAACATTATAAAGGTAGCTTTTAAAATGAAGTAATTTGTCAACATTCTGATAATATTAAAAAAATTTACAAAAATGGTGATGCAAGAAAACAAAAAAAAAAAAAACAAAAACAAAAAACAAAACAAACTAAAACAGAAGCTACACTCACAATATCATTCACTACTAATTGGTCGAATTTTCGCTCATTCTCCACAACAACCATCACAGCTTCAAGTGGAGTGAGCATATTCCAGAGGCCATCACTGCCTAAAATTAGGCACTTGTCATTTTTGGGTAAGAGGCTGTGCACAGATACATCAGGCAGTGGGGAAATAATAAAATCTCCATGGGCTGAGTTGAAACTCCATAAGTCACCTGAAAATAGAATCGTTTTTCTTTTAATATACTTTATAATAAATTCTATTGCATGGCAGATAATTCAGAGTTACCCAACATTAATTGTGCTTTTACAAGTTACAAAATTTTACCATTTGTCAAAAATAGTGCTGGAATAAGATAAGATGACAATAAATAAAATGATGATAAAAACAATATTCTTGTATTGAAGCTCTATAGACATTTTAAAGATTTGAAATTGAACTGAAAATTCTCTCTATGAAAAAAAAAAATTAAAGCTTGCTTCTAATTCATTGAATGAAAAACAAAAATAAAAATGACATGGTTAAAGAAAACCAAGGTTAGACTCAAATAAGACAAATTCTAACCAGGTGTCCCTCATTTCCTTGATAAATGTGAACCAGGCAAAATAAATTTGGCCAAAAAGTGCAAATACTAACTTGACAAATTATCTTATTTGAGCAATTGTAGATTTGCTAGTTAACTATGAATACTGACTGCTCGCATGTGTCGTGTGCGTGCATCAAGCATCCCAGATAGGGTAGAGGTTTCAGGTATCCTACTTTTATTTCAGGATTTAACACTGATACCATGGATTTTAAAAAGGATCTTTTAACATTTCAATGCAGGCATGCATTACTTTCAATGTTTTCTGCATTTGCACAGTAAAGTAAATGCCAAGGACATTTTAAAAGGAATTTACAGAGCTACATGTCAAATTTTACCAGAAAAATCAGTAAAAACAAGGTGAAACTGCTGCTTTTTAGCTGTTTGTAGCCCATTTAGCCAACTAAAACATAGGATTGAATTCATTGGGAAATCACTAACACATTTCATGCCACCACTTTTAAGCCAAGTGGACAGAATCGGCTCCCCGCAATTGTCCATTTTTTCAATCGAGGGGACGCCAGGGGACTTATGTCTTTTCATGTTGTTTACGTGTAGCAAAAGGCATCTACTTGCTATAATTTTACTACTGCGCATCGCTGCCCAAAAAAAGCTCTTGCACATTTTCATCTAAATTCATGCTACTTAAATGCCTTCATCATCCATCATTAAACGAAATTAACATTGCTCCAAATTTTGTTTGTAAGAAGTGTAAAAATGTTTGTATTTTCAACTTTTGATCAATAAAATTACCTCATATCTCCTGGCTCCTCAAAATTTTCAAAGAAAAATGAAGCTTGAAAATCCCATTTTCTGATTGGCTGACTTTGAGAGACTGCGCTACATCGGTGACGATGTAAATCAAAAAGGCAATGCCTATTTTGGGATAAGGGACTATATAGTTTTCATATTTATCAATAAAAAACCCGATACAATAAAGTCTCCAGATACTATTTTGAAATGTCATCCACCACTGTGCACTGCTTTGACTAACCCAGCTGGAGGTTAACCAATCGTGTCAACTGTTCAAGGTCGCTGCAAAGCTCATTGGCACAGTTGCAAGCGTTTAAACTTGGGCCCATCCAATCATATGCACATGTACGTCACCTTAGTATGTGCACTCAAGGTTAACTGGCCAACTTTATACCATAACTCGCACATGTGTTCACACTTCTGCGATTACTGCCCCACACTTGGCTCACTTCATTTGCTTCTTCCAGAAATCGCAAGTTGTTGATTACATATCCAAACTGTTTTTTTTTTTTTTTACTTCTTAGTTACAACTACACCCGTTTCCATGTTTATCGAATTTACTTCCTGTAAGCGTTCTGAAAGCAAAGGAAGTATTTGTCACAGATTACTTCCACAACACAAAGAAAAATCACTAAGTACACACTCGAATATCAGGGGCAGAAAGAAATGCTGAAAACTCGATTCGCCGGTACTATCTCAAATCACAATGCGTGTAACCAGTCAGAAAAATAACTCACTCTCTAACAAACGCCATAGCCAAAAATGCCCAAATTTTCCGCTCTCAAATCGAGAACACCAATTGCTTTTATCGGCAGAACCTATTTTTTTCATTCGTCGATAGCTGGGATAGGAAGTTCAGTAATATGCATATCAAAATACTTTTATAGCGACTCCTGCGACGGATTTTTGTTTTTTTTTTTAATTCAAATATTCCATTTTCAGCATGTTATGCGGAATATGTGCCCTTTTGTTTGGTAAGTAATTTTCTTTTTCGCCACTTTTTCCGTCGTAGAATACACGCGATGCGCTGTCGCTTGGTTTGACGAGGTAAGTCGACGTTTTCTTTGCTATTACCTACTACCGTTTTAGCTTTAGTTGAATGTTTTAAACTTCACTTTTTTGTCTTCAATCCCCTTTTGATACCATTACATACATTTTTGGGACCCCTCTAACCTGCCTACGTTTAGACTACACATATTTTTTGCACTCAAAAAACCTACATACCTTTTATTACGTTTGCCTTTTTAAAATTGGCTAAAATGCCGCCTAAGTGAAGAAAACTTTTTGGATGACACACAGCTGCTGCCTCCGTTACTGGAGCAGCAATGGCAAGTGAAACCACAGAGCAAACTTTGTTGCACCTTTCTCAGATGGCCTCATGCTCTGCTGCCTGCATCTCCATGGAAAGTACCGCTGAACGAACTGAAATGCTGGCATCAGTTAGATCATCATGATGCACTACACTTTCAACTGAAGAATTCACAGGACGCAATATGCATTTCTAGGGCCAGGGCTTCAGAGTCCCCAACACAGATAATCCTTGCCAGCACTACAGCATGTTCTAGAGCTTTAGAAAGCCCTGAACAAACCACTTCAAGCATCAAGAATGCTAGGGCTACAGCATCTTCCAGGGTTTTAGAACAATCTCAACAAACCACTATTTGTCGTTTAAGAAATGCCAGTGCTACTGCGTCTGCCAGAGCTTAGAAACTCCAGTGCAGACCGCTAATCGTCATTTGAGGAATTCCAGATCTACTGCGTCTGCCAGAGCTCTAGAATGCCCTGGGGTACAGTTAGCATGGCTCAACAACAATAGCCAAATCGCAAGGACAGATGCTCAGCGTTGCGGGTCTGCATTTAGATGAACAGTGTTTCGCCCATGGACAGCTTTACGCAGACTGATGCCGCGTTGGGAGTAAGGATAACGTTTATGTTTACTCTCCAACAAACAAAGCTAAAAATATTACCTACGCAGAAGTCCTATAGCCCATGGTTGGTCATGTTTAAACGCAATGTACACATCTTTATGTCAGCTGCATCATATGTTCCTTCATTTTTGAACCCGGTTTATTTAAAGGTTGTCATAATATCCATTTGCCATTACTAAGACATTTCATTAAAGTTTGCCTTGCTCACCAGATGCTCCCTGATCACTTAAACCCTAACACAGCTGCATTCGCACTTACATGTTGACCACATAACCATATTCAGTTGCAACATAAAACCAATACGTGGGAAGGTGGATTCATTGTCAGAGAAGTCAAGTGCATCCATGCAATTCAGGCCTCAGCAAAAAGAAGTGGGATAATAAAAGAATAACAGCATGCAGAGTTATAATATGCATTCTCTGCCATACACCATTGGTGTGTTTCTCCCCTTACCATAAGGGCTGCTTTAGGTAACACTACGTGTGCTTCATGCTTGCCATACTGGCTATTAAAAACTACAATAAAAATTTGTGCCACTTACAAGTACTCACCCTAGTACCTTCCCATACTTCTGTCATGTTGTTCTGTTTGTGGTAGTGGCAGCGCCGTCGTTTGGGCAAAAGACGTGTCTACCTTTCACGCTATTGCGTTTTACTTCATTGCAACTAACACAGGGCTTCATGTAATGTATTGCACTCAGGGATAATAAAACCATCCCATCGGAATACAAAGCTATCTGTCACAACTCACCAAAAACTTCCTAAGGCCCATGTTTGTATTGAACTTGACAACTTTTAATTGGAGGTGTCTTAGTAATGGCAAAAGGCTGATGTTACCATGGCTGTTCATTGCTTCATTTTAAGCCTTACAATTTTTTCTTCCATTGTGCTGATGAGTAACAACAACTTGTGTACATTACATTTTTTTTTTTTTTTTTTGTTACATGGGCAGCCATCAGTTCTACTAGACCTCAGCCTTAAATGTGTGTACAAAATGAGCTTTCAACAATTTTTGATTTATATATATTGTCACAGGAATCTTTTAATGAATCATTTGTTGTTTTCACTTTTTATACATTCTAAAAATAATCTCAATTGTAAAAGAAACAACATTTAAGCTCCTACTAAATCATTTTAATTTTGGTATACAAATGTGTATTTTTCTAACAGAGCTTACTAACCAGTGTCTATGGCTGAGGAAAGGAGACCTTAAATAGTTGTTGCTGCTGTCATAATCGTTACTGGTGATAATTGTGATTATTAGCAGCCATATCCAGCTCATCGATCAGAAAGAGCACTCAAATTAGGATGGAGCAAAAACAGCATCATGTTTAGATGTAACAGAGTCTATCTTTTTCAATTACTTTAGAGTACTTTCATTAAAAAACATTTTGAATTAATGCAGTTGTTGATATAACAGAAATAATCGGTATTTATTCAATTGAAGTTAGCAGAGGACATGAAGGGGTAAAACAGGCAACATGAAGACCCACTTCAAACCACACTTATTTTGGAGTTTTTGAAATTCAATTTGTCAGTGTGCTCCCAGGGATGTAAAAGAGAGTACATTTATAAAGCAATTGTTAGGTTTGATGAAAATTTGTAAAAAAAGGAAACCAGTAAAAATCACCATTTTTTTGCTATTTACATGGGTTTTCAGTATATGGGTGGACTCAATTATCAAGTTAAATGACAGTTTAGCAATCAACTTATTGTTGGCTATAATAGAGTGAAGTTTTTATTAGATTACTTGAAAATTGAGGAAGTTTTTGGTTTAAAATTTGTGTTGAAATTTATTTTTTTGTTTTTCAGTTTCACTAAATGCAGTGGCATAGAAATAAAAATCAGGTATTTTTGAGCTCGTCATGATGTAAGTAACCCACATACTGAGTTTGAATGAAATTGGAGGAAACAAGTTGAAATTATTGATTTTGATCGGCTTTATCGATCGATCTTTTTAAACAAATTATTGACTTTTTACACTAAGAACCTATCACTCACATGGTACAATGTATTTGCCAAGTTTGGTCAAAATCGGTTGAATGGAACTCAAGTGAAAAGGTATCACACAGACATCATATATATATATATATATATATATATATATATATATATATATATATATCTCTCCAAGTATATGATTGGTGTATATGGAATGAATTCCAATAACCAACAATTACTATTCTTAAAACAGTGCTCAATATAAAGTAGAGCAGAAATAATTATTTATTTTAAAAAAAATTTATAACAAATATGTTATAAAATCACTACAAAAATAGCCATTTTGTTTCAACACCCTTGGTGTCTTATCAAGTGATGACGTTGAATGTAAAATAAATGGTTTTAAAAGTCTCAAATTAATTAACAATCCTACGCAAGGGGAAAACGTTGTTACAAAGGCTAGATGGACCAATCAAAAACACAAGTATAGGAAAATTCAAAAAGCTTGATAACGAAGTCATGTTATAATATCTATTCAGATGTTTAAAATATGGATAGTATTAAAAAAAAAAAAAAAAAAATTTATTCCAACGAATAATTACTAAATTATATGATAAAATTTAATATTAAAATTTAAAACTGCTAATTACAAAATCAAAATTTAACATTTATTCGCTATTAAGTTTACAACTATAAAATTACTGAGGAGAAAAGAAGAAATATATATGTTATTCAATGGTGCGTGATATATATTTGTATGTATATATGTGTGTGTGTGTGTGTGTGTGTGTATATACATATATGTATATGAGGTGGACATCATAGTTACCGATGGGTGTTGACTTTAATGTCCGATTTTTATATTTACATAGATTATTTTAATATATTAAATAATATTAATTTTAATCATTTTTATCTTTGTATATTTACTCGCTTAAGTTAGATTTCAATAGGTTGTTAACATTCATGCAATGACATTTTCTGTCTTAAATATTTATCGGTTGTGGTATCCAACTGTCTGGGTCAATGTCTGTGGATGTGTATGCATGTATTTATATGTATCTATGTGTATGGAAAGTGCATCCACTTTTAATTGTGTATGTATGTATGTACGTGTGTGTTGGTTTCCCTTCTCCCACTTCCCCCCACCCTTTTTTTCATGACAGACCGTGGAGATGTTCTCTGTCTTGTCCCCTTTTTTGTGTGTGTATATGTCTTGGTGCTTATATATTAGAATCTGACTGAGTTTGTTTTACGCGTGAGTTTAGGACCCCATTCACACACCATGAGGATTAAAATGTATACATTGTAAAAAGACCGGATATTAAATAAAGTAACTTCAATGAAAAAATAAATTGAATAACATATATATTTCTTCTTTTCTCCTCAGTAATTTTATAGTTGTAAACTTAATAGCTAATAAATGTTAAATTTTGATTTTGTAATTAGCAGTTTTAAATTTTAATATTAAATTTTATCATATAATTTAGTAATTATTCGTTGGAATAAATTTTTTTTTTTTTTTTTTTTTTTAATACTATCCATATTTTAAACATCTGAATAGATATTATAACATGACTTCGTTATCAAGCTTTTTGAATTTTCCTATACTTGTGTTTTTGATTGGTCCATCTAGCCTTTGTAACAACGTTTTCCCCTTGCGTAGGATTGTTAATTAATTTGAGACTTTTAAAACCATTTATTTTACATTCAACGTCATCACTTGATAAGACACCGAGGGTGTTGAAACAAAATGGCTATTTTTGTAGTGATTTTATAACATATTTATGTTATAAATTTTTTTTAAAATAAATTACATATATATATATATATATATATATATATATATATAAATAAATAAGATATATGAAATGTATAAGAATTTGAAAGTGATAGTAAAGGGAGCTAACTCTTTACCATTCAAAGGAGCTTGAAACTATTACAGGACTGAATGGCTAACTACTGTCCAATCAGGACTCCTTGGGGCTACACAGTAAATTCGATCCTGAAATTTTCCTCTTTTGTAAAGTAACAGCAGTAGTGACCACGTGTTTATTGGAGCCATCCTTTCTGATGTTAATGAAGTCCAGAAGCCACAAATCCCACTTGTTCCTTGGACACTCTTCTAGCAGTTAAGTCTGCAAATACAAATTATATTTGCAAGCCTTTTACCTATTTGTGCATACATTCCTTTGTACATTAAACCTAAGAATTTAATACTGTTGTTGAGTTGCTTTTCTTCAGTTGTGTCCATCTGTCTTTGACTTTGTGGAATTTAACTGTACCCGAGGAAAATCTTTATAATTGATAGTGTCAATAGTGATAAGAGAAAGATAGAAAAATGTACTTGTGTAAATTAAGCAAAAGGTATAAAAGAATAGTTTCCTTATTCACTTGATGCTGCTGTCAGTCTAGTGAAAAGCTGGCTTCACATGCAAGACATTTTTCTTTGTTTATGTTCTTTCTTCTGATGCTTTTTTAGTTGATTTTGAAACAGTTTCACAGTGCCATTCTATTTGATAGTCTTGTAATCTAAACCGATTGTGAAGGAAGGTGGTGTGCTATGAACATTGCTAGGAAGCCATGCTCATGAAAATAGCAGTTTTGCTCTTGAATTCCAAAAACAGCAGCATGGTGTTCAACTGATGAATCAGTAAATCTCTACATAGGTTTTGTATATGTACTTTTATTTGTTTATTTTGTTAAATGCTCTTCCCAAACAAGAAATTATATTGTCTATTTTGACGCCCATAAAAAAGGTTGCATTTCAGTGTGTGTAATTAAATAAGGTTTCCTTAAGAAAAATAAATAAAATAAAATTTTAAAATATATAAGAGGAAACCAATTCTAAAAATGAGCACAAATCATTAAATATCTCCTTAAACTCAAGGTAAAAGATTTTCTCAATTAAAATATTTTCTTGTGTCAGGCTATGACACACAAATGTTGAAGAAAAGAGAAACAAACCACACAACACTGATAAAACAATCGTAGAAGTTTTATCCAATGATTTACATAAATGTATACAGACCACAATTATAAAGAAAGTGCTAGTTTTAATGACATGATTACTAACCTAAAGAACGTGCCACAGCTAGGAAGGGAATCTTGTCAGTAACTGTGCTACGTCTAATAGGTCCCTTATGGTTGAGTTTGGGTCGGTTCCACACAACCCTTTGGACACCTGCCTTGCTCACAACTTCTCCACCACATTCTTCAATTCGTTTCCGTTCCTCAGGGCATTCAGGCTTGTGATCCTGGGGGAAAAAAAAGAAAAGAAAAGATACCCACATTTATGCAGCTATAATAAAAATAAATAAAAAAAGTAAGTAAAAAAAGAATGAAAAACATGGCTAGTTGGGCTGTGTAATTTATACATACAGAATAACGTTTTTTTTAGCAGAATGTATCTTTTGAGAAAGGGCACATTAAATTTAGCCAGGCTTAAATTTGCCAAAAATAAAAAAGTGACAGTCTTAACTAGTTGACTGGAGGGTTGGGGGCGAGGAGTTTGACTGGGGTATTGTTGAGGAAATAGGATATCAGTTGGCAGTAGTGATCATAAACATACAATAAATTAAACTAAAAATTCATATATATATATAAAAACACACTACCATCAGTGACTTGATAGCTAGGCTATAAAACAGAAAATGGAAAACAGACAAACATATTAAAGACTGTCCTCACTGTTTTTCCTTCCATGAATGGAGAATTTTTTTTTTTTTTTTTAAAAAATAAATGTTTATTTTCATAGAATTATTACAATTGTAATTAAAATAAAATTTTTTTTTTTTTTTTAAATTCCATGAACAGAAATTCTAAAAATGATATTTTAGTTAGAGTAAAGAACCTAATTTATACCAATAGTTTATTTTGTTAATGATTGTAATGAGCCTGACAAACATTAATGAACTGGTTTGGTTTGGTTTGGTTTTATGGCATATCAACGTCAATGAGTTATTTAATGCTGACAAAATTTTTATTGTTGGTAATTTTTTTTTTTTTTTTTTTTTTTTAAATCTATTTCTGGTAAAATTTTTCCTTCAAAAATTCTATTTCTGATAATAATTTTCTTTCAAATATGTATCGTTAGTAATATTTTTTCTTTGTTTTCAAAAAATGTATAGCTGGTAATATGTATTTTTCGTTTTATTTTCAAAAATATATTGTTGGTAATATTTGTTTTTCAAAAATGCATTGCTGGTAATAATTTTTTACAAAGTATTTCTGGTATTAAAACCTATTTTTACACTTTCATGGTGTTTTGACACCAGTTACAATTCCATTGAATAAGGTTTTGCATCTTGATTATGTATTATGAATTTTTACATGTCCAAGTTTTTTTGGTTTTTTTTTAATATATGGGTGGAGCGTCCATCATTTCTACATACTTCAGACTAATAGCGTTTTGTTTCTTATGTTTTGTTCTTTGAACTTCTTTTGTTTCTACTCTCTTGTTTGATTTTGCTCCCTTAGTTTTACTATTCAGTTCTTTTAATGAACTTTGTATAGATGAGGGTCTTTCCCTTGTTTGTGATGGGTTAGAGTTTTGTTCCTCTATGTCCATTTTCCTTGGTTCTTCAATAACCATTTTGTTATTTTTTTTTTTTTTTTTTTGTATCTTTTCATTCTCTTGATAATATTTTGATGTTTCTATTTCTTGGATTTTTTTTTTTGGTTTTGATTTTTCGGGTTTAATAGTTTTGTAGATGTAGAGTAATTTTTGTTTGCGGTTGACAGTATAGGGTTTGTTTTTTCCATTAGGTTCTTTTAATGATCTTTGTATAGATGATGACCATTCATTGTTTGTGATGGGCTAAAGTTTTGTTCCGCTATATCCATTTCTCTTGATTTTTAACTAAAACAGGAGTTATTTTTTTTGTACCTTTTGATTCTCTTGAGAATATTTAGAGGTTTCTATTTCTTGGATTTTTGTACTTTGGTTTTGAATTTTCAGATTTAATTGTTTTGTAACATGTAGAGACTTTTTTTTTTGTTTGAGGTTGACAGGACAGGATATTTTTTTGTCTATGGGCATTTGATTTATGAGTGATATACTACATTTTAGTAGTTCTATTAAACTTTTTAATTTGTTAATAAGAGTTATAAGATCTTGGCTTCTTAATGCATTGTTTTCTTGGATGACTTTTTGTTGATTTGATATTTTAGTGATATTTGCATATAATGCTTGAAGTGAATTTGATTTGACCCGTTTCCTGGCTTCTTGGAATATTTTGCGTGTATTTTCTTCTAATTATTTCCTTTTCCCAAATGTTACACTCTTTGGAGTCTGCTGAATGTTTTTCTTTACAGTTTGGACATAAAGGAGGCCTTTCACAAGGTGATTCATCATGCTCAGTTTCCAGTTCCCCACATCTTCGACAGACTGATGTTCTCGTACAAACATTTTGAAGATGACCAAATTTTTGGCATTTATGACATCTATGGGGATTAGGAATGTATGGCTCTACCTTGGCTATTGTGCAACCTATCTTTATTTCTTTTGGTAGAGTTGGTTTGTTGAATGTCAAAATATATGTGTTGGTGTTTATTACTGTGTCATTTCTTTTTACTTGTATTCTTTTAACATCTGTTACTCCTTGCTTTTTTAGGATGTCATCATTTTCAATTTCTTCTGATGAACAAAGTGACAGTTCTGGGCATTTTATTACTCCTTTTGATGAATTAAGAAATTGATGGGGATAGGCCTTGACTTCATTGTTGTCAATTTGCTTGATGTTTAGCAATTTCTCTGCATCTTATTTGGATACCACTTGAATTAACAATATTATTGTTCTTTATTTTTTTAACAGATTGTGGTTTGTTTGATCATGTCTGAAATAATGTTTGATCATGTCTGAAATAACCCTTTGCAACACGAAGACACTTGAGACACTTTTGATATATCACTCTCTACTGATTCTACAACAATGAAAGTTGGAAATTGATTTTTTTTCCATTTCATTTTTGCTTTCAAATGTCTCATATTGTCTCTTGGTTTGCTTATAAGAGAGACATATAATTTTCATTTTTGCATTTGCTGTCTGTGCTCCTCACCCACCTTGGAGTTCCTTCTCAAGGGACACTATTGGTTGGGGATGTGTGGGAATGGACTAATCCCATTTGCCCTGATCTGCCAAGGCTACACAGACAGTATAGTTGTGATGTTTGGATACGAGCACCTGCACTTCCCCACCATAATTACCCAAGTCTAGTATGATGTAAGGTTCCCTGTTGGACCCATTATCTATCATCCCAACTAGCCCTTGCCGATTGGAATGGATTGGGCTATTCCATCTTCCCATCTATCCCAGGTAGGGACCGCAGTGACGTGTTGTGGAAACTCCTGGTCATTTTATACCAGATCAGGAGTCACTCAGTCACCAGGACTCCATCCCCAGGCATCATGGGTCACCACCCATGGCAAACAGGTGGCCCCATTTAGGGGAAATTTTAGTTTTTGAAATTGGGTTTTGTGAATGTGCACTTTATATACTGCAATTTGTGTTGATGGTATTATTATTACAAAAAACTAATTCTTACAATTTCCAAGTATTCTGACTCCAGATCAAGGGAGTGGGGAAACTAATTACCCATAGCTGGGACCCTAATAAGTGCTACCACTCCGAGTTAGGGCGGACCTGAACTAAGAGGCGGTTCCACACTTCTCAAAACCTCTTGATCAGAAGCCTTGCTGGTGGATGCAGTTTGTCATATTTAGGACGACATTAATGACCTGGAGTCACCAGTGGTGTGTGTGTATTCTTACAGACCCTTATCTAAGACCCCTCCTAAAATTTGTATCCATGCTTATATTTTAGAAGCATTTTAAACAAAAGGTCAGTACTCTCATAAAATGTAATGATAGGGGGGGGGGAAGAAAAAAAAAGAGGGATAAAGTGAAATTAAATGTTGACAGATTTTAACCATACTGACTTGCATGTAAGTAAAGAAAGACTACATTTTTATTTCTTTCTTAATCAGGTTGTATGTGATTTAATTGGATGAAGTCCATATTGTGAAAAGAGAAGGGTGAAGAAAGGGTTAGTGACCTCTTTTCACCCACACAGGAAAAACATTCCTACTTGGAGATAAAGTAATGAAACAAAGACACACACAAAAAACAAAAAAACGAAATAGCAGAAAAGGGTTAGTCTCGCTTTGGCATCCAAGCCAAGCAGACGAGTTTGCGATACCTGCTATAACCTTCTATAAATTTGTATGTGAAAGGAAGAGAAGTCCAATGTGATTTTGGATCTCAAAACTGCTTTAACGAGGTTTAATCAGAAAAGAAAGTAAACTTTGGCATGAGAGGAGAGAAGTTTTGTGTCAAAACGTGAAGAAAGATATACATCATACTGAGAACCACAAAACAACAGCTTCAATTGCTTCTTCACTCAAGCCCCCTAGACCAGAAATGAGAAAAAGAAAAAAAGACAAAAGAAACAAAAATGAGAAAGAGGAAAGACCTTAAAAAGAGACTTGTGCAAAAAGAAAAAGAAATATAAAAAAAAAGGAAAAAGGAAAAAAAAAAAAAAGGAAAAAAAAAAAGGAAAAAGGAAAAAAAGGAAAAAGGAAAAAAAAAAAAGGAAAAAGGAAAAAAAGGAAAAAGGAAAAAAAGGAAAAAGGAAAAAGGAAAAAAAGGAAAAAGGAAAAAAAAAAAAGGAAAAAGGAAAAAAAGGAAAAAGGAAAAAAAAAAAAGGAAAAAGGAAAAAAAAAAAAAAGGAAAAAGGAAAAAGGAAAAAAAAAAAGGAAAAAAAAAAAGGAAAAAAAAAAGGAAAAAAAAAAAAAAAAAAAAAAGGAAAAAAAAAAAGGAAAAAGGAAAAAAAAAAGGAAAAAGGAAAAAAAAAAAAAAGGAAAAAGGAAAAAAAAAAAAAGGAAAAAGGAAAAAAAAAAGGAAAAAGGAAAAAAAAAAAAAAGGAAAAAGGAAAAAAACAAGGAAAAAAAAAAAAAAAAAAAAAAAAAAAAAAACAAGGAAAAAAAAAAAAAAGAAGTGAAAAGAAAGATGAAACACCTGAGAGACATTAAGCTGAAGGAGTTAAAAAGAAAACAAACTTTGGTAATGACAAGATAAGTTATTTTCTCTTTTATGTTATTACTTTGCTCAATGCATTTTGTCATGTTCTAGATTTGCATGCAGGCCTACAAGATCGTTTATTAAAAAAAAAAAGCTAGTTACTTTTCTGAGTTTAGATACACCCCTCCTGTTCTTATGTCCTATAACATTCTTTTTGACTTATTGTTTTCCTATTGTAATAAATTTAATTGTTAATTAATTTGTGTTCCTGTTATTTGTCATTTGCTCTGTGTGTTCTTCAAGCAATTCCATCAGTGATTCTTGGGGAAAGAAAGTTGTCAAAATAATTACATACATATTAAAAATAATAATACAAGTTGTGATCCTCCTTTGCTGATCCAGTTTGAGGATGGGGGAGGATCATAATATATATATATATATATATATATATATATATATATATATATATATATATATATCTATCTCCAAGTAAGAGAAAGAACAGGTGAAGTAAAATTCTGCTGTTCCTAGCATTTACTGAGAGGAAAACAGAGAGAGAGGAAAAAAAGAAAAAGTGCTCAATACTAAATAGAGCATTATCATTATTTTATTTTAGATATTAGAACAAAAACACGCTGAAATCGCTACACAATAGCTTTCGTGTTTTGGTACTACATTGTACCTCTTCAGGAAAATGATAAGTGACTGGTGATGAAATAATTTTTTTTTAAATTTCAAAAACGAAACATTACCTCTTTTCCAAAAGGGGAGGTGTGGAGCGGGGGTAAGAAAACACACGGTCAGAATTAAAAATAGACATTCGGGTTTGTCTTGATCAACCAATTAAATGTCAGATCCACACTAAATAGAAAATTAAGCTCAGAGGGTCGAGGGAGTTTTTTTTTTTTTTTTTTTTCATGACACAAACTAGAATTTAGACAGGTCATCATTGACAATTATGGAAAACAGGTAAGGAACAAATGTATTGTGATTGTAGACATGTTTTCTGTAATTGTAAATGATGATCTGTCTAAGTTCTAGTTTATCATGTCATGAAAAAAAATTAACGCTTATTAAATATGCCAACTAAATTTTTAAAATTTAATAACTTTTTCTATACTTAAACTATTCAGACTCTAGAATACTGTATTTTTTTTTTTTTTTTTTTTAAATAGTGATTTTCACCAAATACTATAAACATGAAACCTTGTTTAAAAGACAACAGTCATGAGTTTAGAAAACTAAGTAGTTCTTTTTGTTAATATAAAGCCTGGTCAGCAAGTGGAGACAAGAGAAAAACCTAATGGTAATCAGAAAAATATGAAAGGGCATTAATGTCACTGAGCAAAATTCCTTGAAATTTAGGCTAGAAATTTTTCTGGTTTGATATTTTGAGAAAATGCTTTTTAAAAATGTTCATGTACACTCCAATGATTTACCATAATAGACAAATGCAAATTTCTTTTGAAGTGGGGAGAAATTATCTACAAAGAAGATGTTTTGCTCTTATTCAGTTGCAAACTAAAAGATATCCTTGAAGTTACTTTAAACTTTTATATCTATCAAATATATTTTTTTAATGAAACATTTGAGAATTGATGGTTTACTCCTCTTCACCTAAGAAAAAAAAAACAAAACAAAAAAAACTTGTGTATGGAGATATATATATATATATATATATATATATATATATATATATATATATATATATATATGAGAGAGAGAGAGTGTGTGTCTAAAATTGAACTGAATTTCAACTTTTACAGACATTTTAGAAAGTATGGTAAAATGACTAAGTGTAATAGAGTATTTTTTTTTTTTTTTTTGTAAAGCTGGATATAAAATGGATAAAAATTTGAGCATAAGGCAAGAAGAGGTGAAACAATTGCATATTAAATAAAAAAAAATAATTAACCTGTACCTATCAAAGCAGATTCTTAATGTAATATAGTAGAAATTTTATTTCTTCACAAATATCATTACTAGAAACAATTACACAATATTTAATATTGTTTGACAGTAAAAATAAAAAAAACTGATGAATCATCAATTCAAATAACTCACCTTAGTTAACATAAGAGCATGAATGTCAGAATGGTCTCCTTGGAAACCAAGTGCAACTCCAGAATCTCCCACATGTCCAATGTACAATTTACTGTACTTGATAATTGCAATGCTAGCTGTTGTCCCTGAAGTGCTGGGGAAACCACTTAATGTTTTGGGCCAATTGTCTGAGAGATAGAGAGAGAAAAAAAAAAGAAAATTCACAGAAAGAATTTACAAATGACTGCTGACAGAAGACAAACTTTACCACACATGTAAAATACAAGTTAAAAAAAAAAAAAAAAAAAAAAATTTAATTAAAATTCTCCAAAACTGTTGTTATATTTTAATAAAAAGAAAAAAAAAAAAAGATGGTTTCAAGTTCTCTCAATACTAATATTATAATAGAGAAAGTATAAAATCATAGCAACAAGAATTTGACAATCTCATATCACAATGTTATATTAATAGTAAAAATATTTTGCTTCCTAGTGTTATTCATATATTAATTTACATAATTAATAGGTCGGAAACTAGATATATCATTTTCTACCAACAAATTGATTGAATATTACACTATTTCTTTTTATCAATTACCAACTGTAATTAGCTTTCAATTTAATTTTCTTCCAATTACTTAATGGCTATATCTACAATAAAATTATTGCATTTGCAGTTGAAAACCTGAAATTTTCAGAGAGAAAGAGAGAGAGAGAAAAAAGGAAGCAAAATTTTGTTTTCTACAAAGATTTAATGAAACTCAATATTTCATTGACAAGATGAAAACTCACCAATTTTGAAGTGTTAGTCTTGCAATTTGTTCATACATAGAACTGAGTAGCTACAAATGTAATTAGGATTACAAGAGGAAACAATGAAATTATCAGTGAAATCCTTGTCAATGGAAAATTTTATGCATCTGTACTATATATATTCAATTAAAAATTTACATTTTATTTCATTAAATGAAAAAACAACAAAAAAAAAAAAACAACAAAAAAAAACAACAAAAAAAAACAAAAAAAACAAAAAAAACAACAACAACAAAAAAAACAACAACAAAAAAAACAACAACAACAAAAAAAACAAAACAACAACAACAAAAAAAAAAACAACAACAAAAAAAAAAAAAAAAAAAAAAACAGAAAAAGAAAAAAAAGATTAGTGTAAAATTTAATCACTTCTTGTTAGAATATGCTATTCATCTTACCAGTTGATTGAAAAGCTGTTTTTTGTCTTTGAATATAAAACTTGACATACATTTATTTTTACCAGGAAAGGGAATAGACCAGAGTTTGAAAAGTATAAGAGAGAGTATTGTGAGTATTGTGTATGTGTGAGAGTATTTCCATTTTTCTCTCACTACAGCTTTTATAAGAGGAGGAAACAGAACAGGGGAAAATAGTTATGTTTGGGACAAAAAGCAATTCCACTATGTCTTTCAATTCTGGCTACTTTCCATGCTTAATTTAGGTAAAAAATGGCAATGGTAAAAATGGCAAAAGTGGATAAATAGGTAAAAATGGCAAAAGTAGATAAATAAGACAAAAATGGCAAAAGGAAAAAAAAAAAAAAAAAAAAAAAAAAAAAAAATAGATGAATATCTCACAATGAGTTTATTAAAATCTTGGATACAATACATAATGGAAAAGCATGAGAAGTTTGTCAAATTAAAAAGAATATTCAGCTAAAGCTCCCCACTCCCATGAGATTTTACTTTTTAGGCAATTACGTCTGAACACCGAAAACTTGGGAAAAAACAATTATAGGTCCACTTGATGATGGCTTCCGGTATTGAAATCAGAAACCAACATTAAGTGGCGTTTATCGGAAAACAGTTCCTCATCAGTTTTGTACACTTAGAGTTGTTTTTTTTAATTTCACTAGTTTGAATACGAGGGAATCAGTAATGGAGTCGAATAAAAAAAAAACAATATATTGGATACATTATTACTATGACGTTTAATATATTTAAATTTTGTTACATTTCTATTTATAAAAAAAAACTATCAGACTATTTAAAAAATAGAATGAAGTATTTAAAAATGTTTTCAATATAAACTATTTAAAAAGTATTTTCACACAAAAAGAAAACATTCCAATTATAAAAAAGTTTTATTTGATTATTTGTAAGAAAAAACATTCCAATTAAAAAAAACAAAAAAAAACGTTTTATTTGAATGGGATTCCTAACCTTCGCGATTTTTCCGATTCCTCGATTCAGATTAATCGTCCCAACACTAATATACAGCCATGGCCAAAATTATGGAACAACTATAAAAATTTGAGATAATAATTTAAACCTACGTATTTCAAGGTTAAGAATCGTACAGTGAACAATTGAGAGCAAATGTAAAATATTTAACAGTAGATTGTAGTATTTTTTTACTTTTAAAGCCTCTCTCAAGAGCTTTAACTGAGTTTCGTACTAAATTCATTCCAATATTCAAAATGATTTATTGTCATACTAAAGGTTGTTTCGTAATTTTCGGGTAATATTTGATTCCTACCAGTGTATATTTAATTGAAAATGCCTCCAAAGAAGCAGCTTTCAGAGATTAAAAGGGCACAAATTGTTGCTTTATCTGGTGAAGGATATTCTCAGGTAGAAATTGCCAGGAAGATGGAATGTTCAAGGAAGGGGGTTCAAACAAGGATTAAAAGGTACAAGGAAACAAAGTCTTTCAAAAACAGAAAAGGACAAGGCCGTAAAAAGTCTACAACCGCCAGAGAAGACAGATCTTTGAAAAGAGCATCCCTTGCAGATAGGAGGAAAAGTTCTTCAGAGCTTGCTGCTGAACTTAGGGAGGATGCAAACAAAAACATCAGCTCGAACAGTGAGAAGAAGGTTATTAGAAGTGGGATTAAAAGGATGCAAAGCCAGGAAGAAGCCATACTTGTCTCAGGCCAACAAGAAAAAAACAACGGGAATTTGAAAAAAACCATGAAAATTGGACACCTGATGATTGGGGCAAAATTGTTTGGTCTGACGAAAGTAACTTTGAGGTAAGTTAACAGCTTCTATTTCCTAAACTTTGGATGTAATAATTGAAATTTTTATGTGAATACACATCCATAACATTTATTCAAAAATTGTAACAAATTCTTTTTTTTTTTTCATCAGATTTTTGGCACCCCTGGAGCGGTTTATGTTCGCCGTAGGGAAGGAGAGGCATTTCATCCTGATTGTGTGGTTCCAACTGTAAAATTTGGAGGAGGAAGCATAATGGTTTGGGGCTGCATGGCTTCTTCAGGCACTGGAATGTTGTACACATGTGAGGGTAGAATGAACTCCACAATTTATACTAACATGCTGGACCAGGTTTACCGAACCTCTTTGACTAAAATATTTAATAACATTCCAAGTGATGTAATCTTCCAACAAGACAATGCTCCATGCCATACGTCAAAAGTTTCAATCGGTTGGTTTGAGAAAAAAGGGATTACAGTGATGAAGTGGCCCCCTCAATCCCCAGACCTAAATCCCATTTAGGGAAAAGAGTGAGAATGCACAAATGTTCATAAAAAAAAAAAAAAAAAAAAAGAATTAGAGGCCAAACTTCATGAAGTTTGGCAGAAAATAGATCCTACCACCTGCAACAACTTAGTCAATTATATGCAAAAACGAATAAAAGCTGTTATAAAGGCAAAAGGAGGACATACCAAATATTGATTGTTGTTATTAATGTTTACTCCACTATTCTTAACCTTTAAATATATAAGTTTGAATCAATTTTGATTTTTCATTGGTGCTCCATAATTTTGACCAAGGCTATATATATATATATATATATATATATATATGTATGTGTGTGTGTGCGACCCTACTTAGGGTTGCGCGAAAAAAAAAAGAAAAAAAGAGGTGAGAATTAATTGAGGTGATAAGAAGCTATCACAAAAAGACACTGAGCGATGTTATTTTTTCTAACAAAGAAAAGTGGTATAAATTTTATTTTCATTAGTGAAGAAAGTAAGATCTCGGTTCTGCCGGGTTTAATAAGATTTATGACGACGCGCCAAATAAAAGATAGCCATCTACCCATGGCGATAATGAAAATTTCAAATTGGTCGAGTGGCCTACGGGACAGAATGCTAAGAGATAATATTAATTAAGCACGCACTGACCGAGAATGGCTTCAGTTTGGACCACCCCCATATCATTTGGGAAAAACACCTGTTTTATGTCAGAGCTGGGCATGATAAAAAAATTTGTTATCAGAACGAATAATTGGCGGCAGAATGCAAAGTCTACCAGATGACCACCTACTTGATGCTGGGGAAAATCTCGATTGATGAACTCCAGATGAAATTCGGTTAAGATAGAGATTAGGTCGTGGGAGGTAGGCTCATGGAAGAGAGAAAAAAAAGGAAAGATAATTTTTTTTTCTCCTTTGAGCGATAATTGCAAACACCCACACTGCTGAGCATTCATTGGCTGAAGGGTGGTGTGAGCGGTAGGCAAAGGTAAACTATGAAGAAGGAGGGGAGGCCTGTTGACGCCCCCTGAAGAGATTGGTGTGAGATGCCACTGTGAGAGAGAGGGGAACCTGTTGAAGCCCTCTGAAGGGATTGAGTGAGATACCAATATGAGAAAAGAAGAATTTGGGAGGACGATTCCCTTAAGTAGTACAATATATATATTGTGTGTATTTAGGCAGCATCTTTTCATTCATACACATTTCATTAAATAATATAGACAAGTGTTGTCTATTTTATTTGAATGAAAACTAACATTTTTAGGCATTTAAAACAACATGCCTGCCCGCATACACAATTCCGTAAAATACTTGTCGAAAACACAATTATACTTCGACATGAAGACAATAGACAAAAACTAAAAATCCTTGAAGCATTATACATCAAACAGTTGAAACCCAACCTAAACAAAATCAATTATGGCATCTCTACAAATATTCTTAAATGTCTATAATTGGTAACAGAAGCCAATGGTTTATACCAACGGCTTTCAATTCATACTTCTACAATTCACTCTCGTGTGATCATGTGTGTGATGTCATGAGATGCGGTGCGATTTGCTTCTAGCGTCTTATATGCGCGTTTTTATCGTTGCTTAGAAATCTTCTATGTAAACATTGACAGACTATCATCACTGTCTTGTCCGTATATTGTTTAATATGTTGTAATTGACATCTTTGATAATGGCTTAAGTAAGCTGAAAGCTTAGATTGTATTAAAAAAATATGGATCACTATTGTGAATTTCTTTCTTCGTGTGTGTGTGTGTGTGTGTGTAAAGAATATCTTTGCTTTCATAAGGCAATACTCAACCAAAATATAAGGATTTAAAGAGAAAGTAATCTATAATCATATAAAGAAGGTTTTATTGGTATTCTCATATTGGTAATATAATGAGCAGAAAGATACGTTTTGGTCATATTTTTCTAAAGAAAAAAACCTGAAAGATAAAAGATAGTTATTGATCCCTTTCCTTGTTCTGAAGTGGCTGATTTAATGTTGTATATTCATTTAATCAAATTTCTAATTCAACACCACTTTAATAAACCTGACTATTATTTTCTAATCTCAAGCTACAAGTAATCTTAAGGAATTTCAATAATTTTCTTAAATATCATTTAGCAGATAATAACTTAAGATCAAAGCAAACAAACTGGTACAAATTCCTTTTTTAATCCTTTTTATATAGTGAAACAATTTTGTCCTTTATTAATGTTATCTATATTTATTTATTCAGCTATTGAATGAGTGAGTATGGATCAAATATAAGTGATTAACATCAGTTTAAGATCCAGAAATTAAGATGACCCCATTTCTATTTGTATGAAAGAAATTTAATTTTGCTAAAATGGATGTTTTCTTTGTGTGTGTGTGTGTGCGTGTGTGTGTGTGAGAGAGAGAGATTTCTATATGTCAGTTATGAATTTTCTTATTGGTTTTTTAGCAAATATACAACTAAAATTTGAATCTTAAGTGTTTAGGAAGTGAGGGAGAGAAACAGAGTTAAGAGAAGTAAAAAGAAAAAGTGTGATGAGAAAATATATGTAAATGAATTGCAGTACTTTTGCTAAATTTCTCTCTCAACATTGCAGTCACAAAGCTGGGTAGGTGGATAAATGAGCTACAAAGAAATTATTATGCCTGGAGAAATGAAAAGTATAAAGCAGGTACAAGATGGTGGCAACAGATGAGGTTGGTTGGCTGATACAGGGTAAGAAAGTTTGTAAGCTGTTCAGTGCAGTAAACACTAAGGAAATCAATATGCATCCAATGTTTGTTGATTGGAGGGCAGAAGCAGTGCATTCAGATTTTCTGATTATCAAAAGCACTTGTTATATCTTGGAATCAATCAGACTTCAGATTCTGCCTCAAGATTTTTCTTCTCACACTATTTAACCCTATTTAACCTATGAGAGCACTGCTGAAAATGTTTTTTCTTTCACTGCAACACTTTACCTGTTGGGGACATGAACATATTGGATTCTAAATATATATTTGCTTTGTGAATTACCATATAATAAAATCATTGTCAAAACAGTTTGATTTATATTCAGAGATGAGTAGGAAAGAAAGGATATAAAATGTATCAATTAAAACAACCTGTTGAAATGTAACCAAAAGTTATGCCAGTTTTTAAGAATGTTTTCTTTTTACCTTCAACATGATTGCTTTGCTAAAAAGCAAAACTGAAATATTAATAGCAAAGTAAAATGTGTATGAAATATAATTATAAACATTAAATCTAAAATTATATTTTTTGCAACTCTTTCTCAAATAATATAATAATATCTCAAGAAGAGACTACCATTTTTATTGAAACAAATTGTCATTGAAATTTAAAAGCACCTTCTACTTTGCAGTTTAAAGAATAAAACTTGAAAGTAGAATAAACATTTTCCTCCTTTCAAAATTTAGAAAAGTAATTCAATATGTTTAAAAGATACTCTTATATTACATTTTAACACAAGATCCTGCATTATATTTTGTTTCACAACCATATATATGATATAACTAGTGTTTAAAGACAGATATAAGCTGTTAAATTAACAGAAAATATTTTACAGAGTATACAACAAAAATGTTTAAAAAATATTAATAATGTCCATTTTTTGAACAGTGATTGAACAATTTTTATGCAGGCTTATTTTAAGAAATAAAAAAAATATCTGGCACCTTTCTTGCTTCCTTTATATTTTATTAAATTGAAAATTATTTTCAATAATCTCTTCTGACAAAAGATGCTTTGAACCTCATGATGAAACACAATATGTTTAAAAGAGAGGAAAGTAAACCAATATCTGGAGTAAAATAGGAATATTTACCCCCTCCTCCCATCATATACAAGTCTATGAGTACCTGACTTTTGTTGGATTGGAAGGAATGTTGTAAGCAACACCTGAAAAGCTGTTAACTTGTGCAAAATATTATTTTAAACAAGATGTTTTTTTTTTTTTTTACAGAATGGTCTACTCCCAGATATGTACTTCAGTGATGAAGGCTACAAAATCTGAATTAAATCTTGAAAGCTAGTTAATCTAAGTCACCACAGATACTGCAAAAGAACAGCCATTACAAAAATACTATTTTTCTACATTGGAATAAACTTCATTTTTATACTGTGATGTTCCTTGAAATGGTTGTCATTCAAACCAAATCATGAGCAATGTCCTACTGAAATTTTAATGATTGAGTTTAAGATAGTTACTTTTAATTACACGTGTGTGTGTGCGTGTATATATATATTATACACATATCCAAAATAGAAAAGCTGTCTTCCTGACAAACCCAATGAATCCAAAAAATATATTCTACCCACTATCACAACTACAACCTAAAAGCATTTATCTAAACAACATAAAATTTGTCACAACTACCTCTAAAACAATAAAAGACTTAATACAAAACAAGCCCAAATTTGAAGGAGGAATTTTATCAACTGCAAAGATTGCAAGAAAGAATATATTGGGGAAACCTCAAGAAGTTTAAACAAAAGACTATATGAACATAAAAAAAGACATTTTTAAATAAAAAAAAAAAACAACACAGAAAATGCATTGGTTGTTTACCGTAATGAAACTGACCACAATTTACAAAAAAATGCTACTTTAATTAAAAGAGAAAGCAAGGGAAAAAATGCACTTTTATATTAACTCAAGGCAAACTTGGTTTAATTTGTGAACATGAAAACTTGCAGGTATCACACTTTCATTAGTGTTATAATTCAAATTTCAGTGAAATCAGACAAAATTATGTTCCTCCACAGATTCACAAAAAAAAAAAAAAAAAAAAAAAAAAATTAACATACCATAATGAAAAAATGCCCCAATTCTAATGAAAAAGTTTTGTCAAAATTTTTTTCTTATTAAGAAGAGGATTTTTTGATTATTAAATTATATTTTTTGATCATTTTTAGAATATCATTTAAGTCAATTGGGGGACAAGAAACTAGTATTTTAGCATCTTTCCTGCAGTGAAAAATACATTGAATTGGAAATTCTTGTAAAATCAAACAATTGTTGTATTCTAATGAAACTTTTAGGACTTATTCATAAATGAAATTATTTTAGAAAACTATAAAATTTTAAGAAATACATAAATTTTGTAGAAACAAATTTAAGTTTCATAAAAAGAATGTTTTTTTTTTTTTTTTCTTCAGTTATTGAAAAGATTTATTTTTGTTTACATAGTAAGCTGTGTAAACAAAAATTTCTTTTCAATAACCAAGACTAAAAAATGCTTTTATGGATTAAAATTATGTGAAAATATTTTCAGTTAAAAACTTTTGTTCTGTAAGACTTACATTGAAAAATGTATGAGAAATTGTTTAACTGAGGATAATTTGTCACAAGGTCAATTTTTTATGTGAAGAAATCAAATGTGACATTGATCCACTGGATTAAGTGCTGATTGAAACTCCTTAAGTAGAAATTACAAATAAAATTCCATTTAAGTATAATTGAAAATCTAAATTTTATATAATAAGATTCAAAATTTTTTTCTAGGTTTTTAAATGCAGACAATGTTTTTTTTCATTTTTTATAAATTTAAAAAAAAGAAAGAAAAAAGAAAAATTGTCTTAAAAGAGAACCTGGCAGAACAACATGGATTCATTTTGTTTTTATATTATTTAATTTTGATTATAATTATTAAATTAATAATTTATAACATTAAAAATGGATGAATTAACAGTGTTTAAAAAAATTGAAAATAAGAATGACATTTTGGACTGAAACAGACTTTAAACTAGTGAACTTTATGGAAAATTCACGAACTGAGTAGAAACATGCACATTTTTCCCCCCCTTTACACAAGTAAAATAAATTTACATCATACTTAGGTGTTATGATCTACAGATTTTAGTTTTACTGATACTTTAGAAATCAATAAATATTATTATCATTAGTACCAAGAATAAAAAATTAAATAAAAAAAAAAAAAAAAAATTCCAAAGATTTGTTTTTGGAATTGGGTTAAAAATTCACAAATCCAATGCCCCAACAAGTACTGATATTTCTGATTCTGGATTCTGATTAATTGCCATATCACTAGTTATAAGGAGAAGTCCTCAGAGAATTAAAAAAAAATTAATTGTTTTTATATATATATAAAAAATATATTAGGGACTGTCTTAAGAAAAAAAAATTTTTTATAAGAAATATTTTCATTTTTTTAATTTTATTTATAAAACTAAAATTTCTGCATTGTTGTGGTCAAATCACATTGTTATTAAATTAAAACTATATTTGCTGTCATAACTTGAAAAGCTTACTAATATTCACACAACTCCTAATATTTTAAAAGGGAATTTTGAATTTATTTTATGCATATAAATGTGTCAACTGTTGTAAAAACAGATGTCCAAATGTGGCATCTTAAAATAAGAGTAGTAACTATAGTAAATTAAAATTTATTGGTAATTTTCTAACATTTCTGCAATAAGCATCTTTGTAAGACTATAAACCCAAAGAACCTAAAATTCAATAAAACATGAAACAGCTAAGAATATTTTCTTAAATTTTTAAGATTACTGGGTAGATAAAAATATTATATTAAAAAGGCATTCAGGTTATATTCATCAAGTAATTGTTGGTTATGAACACCCTAGAAAAAATTCAATCATCAATTTAGTGAGAAAGTTGTCAACACCTCATAAAAACACCTACCTCTGTGTAAAAAAATACTTTTGTGATATTTTAAACTAAATTTAAGAAGTATGTTTCAAACCAGATTAATTAAACTTTAAATTAGCATATCTTACACAAATAATTTCAGAAAAGTATATTTTATTTTTGAATTTTTTTTAATAAAAGAAAATTACATTTTGTTTTGATTAGATTTGTCAATATGGACAATTTTAGAGTATTTATGGATAATAATAAAAGCAAAAAATGAAAAAAGTCATCCCAAACAATGTAAATTCAGTTTGAAATCCAGCAGAGTATTTTGCTTATTGGAAATATTTAATCTATTAGTTTGAATTTAAAACTGAAATAAAAGCTTCAATAAAGATTATTCATTTTAAAAAATGTATTTTAAACTTTAGGTATCACTTTTCTTTTGAGATACATAATTATGTAAGAACAAAATTAAATGTATTTTCCTGATAATAATAATAAAAAAAAATAACTGTACTGCCAATATTCTAAACATTTCATTTTAGGACAGGAAAAACTTTAGAATTCACAAAGGCCAAGATAGCAGTACTAAAAACAAGTTTCCATTTGTAGTCAGGAAAAGCATTCAGGTGTAACAATCTTAGAGAATCACTTCACAGTAGAAATATTTTTAAATTAACAGTCTTGATTTCTTGGTAATGAAAAGGAAAGATAGGAGATAAATTCAAGATCTCAAAATCTACAAATTATGTCAGAGCAAACACTATAAAAAAAAAAAAAAAAAATTAATTACTGTATATATCTCCAGTTTGTAACTTGCATTTTGTGCCTTTTCTCTTGTTCATGACCATACTGTGTCTTATTGCAGTTAGTGGTTCGTCCCTTTTTTTTTTTTGTTTTCTTCTACTACCCTGTCTAGAATGACCTGTAGTTTAATTTCCATGCCTGGCATTAACAAACTGTGTCGGGAAAAGTGTGTAAAATTGTGCTTAACAATTCCTGCAATTACTTTGCAATATGTGTCTCCAACTTGATATAGATAGAAGTATATATATATATATATAGAAGTTATTGATTATTTTAACATCTTTTCCATATATATATATATATATATATATATATATATAGCAGTTCTCCTAAATCCTTGTGCCATAACTTGTCAAATGCTTTTGCATAATCTATAAAATATAAGTGCACATCCTTCTGCATTTGTAATACTTTATTTTAAAAGTATAGCTTATATCAAATATCCATAATCATATTACAAAGGATTCCAGGTTTTTAACCTACAGTCACCAATCTTGGTACTGACCAGGCTCAACATTACTTCAGTGATTGTATGGGAACAGGTATTTCAACATTGTGTTCAAATAAACATGTGCAATATCATAATTACAAGGAAAATAAATCAACATATGAATCACTTTTTTTTCTTAAAAAAAAAAAAAAAAATTTTTCAAAAAGTAAAGATTGATAAAGTATTACGAGTTTGAAATCAAGTAAGAAAGAGTCATTCTGTGTCAAATCAACAGGGGTCTGACCATCACAGATTCACCCCCTCCCAAATTTGGTATACTGATAGAGCTTCATGATAGAAATGAAATAGTACCTATTTTACAGCTCTATGTCAAAGGATTCCTGAGATATGACCTTCTGAGCCTTGCCAAAATGGTGAATTTTGGAAAATAGTCACAAAGTTTAAATATTGATATCTTAGTTGTTTTTTCACCTACAAAGCTAAATTAAATAAGATTTTTTGGGATAGATCTAAAAAGATGATCTATTTCTATTTTTTTTTTGTTTAAAGGTCAAATAAGATGGTATGATGATGTTTTTGTTCCTCTGTAGGGATCCAATCACCAGCCTCTCCAGTTTCATGATGTTTGACCTGGGTGTCTTGGCCTTCTCCAAAGTCTGTCTCACCTTCCATCTTAGTTCATCTGCCTGAGCCTGAGGGAAGTTCAAGGCTACTTCCTTGACTCTGGCAATCATGTCCAAGTATAGCACACACCTGATGGTTGTGGTGAAGTTGAGACCCTTATTTAATACTGACATTAGGTTTATAATACCCAGAAATTCATACACAGATGTCCTTAAGGACACATGGAGCAGTGGATAACCGACATCCATTAGACATGGCACATGGAACTAGAAAAGTCTACTCCGGTGAACGAAATAAAGGGTTCAGTTCAATGTTCCAACCACCTGAAGAAGGCTGGGGTATACAATGGTCGAAACATTGTGATAAATATGGCAACAAAGATGAGGACAATAGTTTGAATAATGTAAATAGTGTACATAATAGCTCATCTCAGAAATATAGACAGATCTCTTTTTAAAATTGACAACAAATTTTTATGCTTTATAGCAAGATATGTACAAGATTTGACTGTGACTGAAGATGAAGCCAAGAAGTGTGCTTTTTTTTGAAGGAAACATGCTCCAGTGTGCTGCTATTTCCATCAATGAGCCTGACCTTAGAACAGAGTTTGATCCTCATAAAAAAGTATGGATGACTTCATGGAAATGTATGAGTGGACAATCACTTAAACAAGAGAGTGTCAGAACATGCAGTACCTGACTATGCATGGGGCAAATATGAGATGGAGCTCCAGTTGTGGCTGAATTATGTGTGGCTGTGGCCATATCCTGAAGATGAACTTTGCTTGCCTAAGTGTCTGATCCCATTAATGGTGGTCATACAAAAGAGTAAACAGAAGATCTGTCCAGTACTGGATTACTGAGTTAAATAGCTTTGTGGAATTGCATATCAATAACTTGGAGGTGTGTGTACAAAATTTGTGGAATGGCAATGACTGGGGGCCGACACATCATCAGCTTGTAGCTGAATACAGCTTAATGGATGTAACACTGTTCAAGTCCAATCTGAATTGGGTGGACCACCTTACCAGAGTACCACAGAGGTGGTTAAAAGTACACAAAGAGGGAACTGAGCCAATATAGTTGGTATGTGCCACTACAAAAACCAAGTTGGATGCAAGTCAGGTGGCTAATATCCATCAACAAACCATACACAAAAAGGACCCTCTATTTGTCAGATTAGTAGACCCTTCAGTATTGACAGAAGTTATAAAGTTGCTCATCAAGGAATGTCAGGCTTGGCAATCCATTGACCTGGCACAAGTACATTGGCAAAAAGTAAAGCTGGAAGTGAGATAACTGCAGCAGGTTAGCAATGGTCATCACCCACTATGGTAGTAGGCATTTTTTGACAATCACTGGTTGCAGACCCTCTCGGTTTGTGATATGACAACCACTATATTGAAAAGATTCTACCAGTGCAGTTTGCCATTTGGAGTCAATTTTTTAAGATCTGCAACTCAAGACCAACAATGACACAGCACTCATATGCAAGCATTTTAATGATTTTTTGAGTAATTGGGGCATATGTTTGCATTTCTGATGAAAGAAGTCACTGATGCATCAAAAGTATTGTGGCCAGAAAGCAGTGCTCTATACCAGAGACAGTCTACTGGTATAATATCATGGCTAGAGATAACCACTCACCATCTACAGCACTGGCTGATGCACTTCATAGGTACCATACCTGAATATGGGATGTTGATGTATACCTCCTACTGAACCTCATGATACTTGAGGAGCATATGAAGTGGGAGAAGTCACTTGGATTAGAACAATTCACAGAAGTTATATGATTAAGTTTAGGATAGGACACGTGACACTGGTTAATAGCCTGCAGTCAGTAAACATTGATGGAGTTGTGTCATGTGAAAGTCCTATGTATTTTCATGGGATAAGTCCTGATGTCCGGACATGACAGTGATTCAGAAGAGAGTGAGACATTTAATAAATATGAGATCAACCCCACTAGCAGAACCTGATGACTCCCCAGATAATGGATCCTTTGGAGATGGAAAAATCTCACAGGACAATTCCCAACTACTGGTAGCCAAAGTGTCTGATAGCTTGTGTTGTTCTGTTTTAGTGGAGTACCCAGCAAGATAGAACCACTCCCAACTTTTTTTGTGATCAAGAGATCCAGGTGGGGAGGGACAGAGAGTGTAGTAAAATTTATAAACTTCAAATTCAATTGAAAGCAGTACTGGCTGTTTGGTCAACAAATGCTAAATGTTTTCTTGTAGGGAAATGGCTAATATTACCATTGCCATGAGGTTCTTCCCCCAGAGTGTATTTGCCTTTGCTTTGTCAGATGAAAAGTTCTTCAAGATTTCCAGATCAAATAAAAATGTTTTTTTTTTTTAAAGCATTTCACCCAAAGCAAGGTAAGAGCGCCACTTGAAAAACTGTGTATATAGGGAATGAAGAAAGGATAAAAGATGAATAGGGTTCAGATGATGGTGGTTGATGTTGCATTTAGATTTTTGAAGATTGTAGTTATCACGGAAGCAAGTAAACAGAAGGGAATTCCAAAGTAGGGAAGTGTGAGAAAGGAAGCTGTTAGAGTAGAAGTGGGGGGGGGGTTACATTTAACTATTTCAATGGTAAAAAGGTGGGGCCTAAGTGCCAGTCTAATAGCACGCTTAAATTTATGTAGTTGGGGTACCAGGGACAAAAAGCTTGACAGAACAGTAGCCATGGAAATATTTGTAGAAAAGATGGAGGGAATCCATCTCACGTTTGTGAGAAAGTGACTGGAGTTGAGATGTCAAGTCAGGATTGATTACATTGCAGATATTTCTTTAGTTTTTGTTGAGAACCTCCAGATGAACAGCTGGGGCACCAGACCAGATATGGTAACATTACTCAATGCATGGACAAATAGAAGATTTGTAAGATGGAGTGATGAGAAAAACCTTCTGGCATGACACAATGAGCCAATTTTCCTTGTAGTAGATGCAGCTATTGATTCAATGTAGTTGTTTCAATTAAAGTCATTTGAAAGCATGAGATCAAGAAGAAACCAAGACACTCTCTCCTGGAGTTTAGCATCAACCATACTAATGATGATCAGGGAATTATCTCTTGTGGCTAAATGAGAGCAATTTCGTTTTGGAGGCATTAAAATTCACAAGCCATTTCCTACCCCAGTTAACCACTGATTAAAAGGTCCTTTTTGAGAGCAGCGGCCAGGTTGACTGTCAGTACTGCTGGGTTTACTATTTAGACAGGAGTAAATGGTAGTGTCATCTGCAGAGATGCCTACTTGGGATCTTATAACATCAGATCAATCATTGAATAAGATCAGGAACAGTGTATGACCCAGAATAGAGCTATGGGGAACCCTGCATTCATAAGGAAGGATCTGGAAGCGTGTCCGTTCAGGACAACCTTAATTTCATGATTTGAAAGGAATGATTGGAATAAATCAAAGTCATCCTGTAATACCGTAGCCCTGAGGCTTGCACAGTTGACCAGCATGGCAAACAGTGTCAAATGCCTTTGAGATATTTAGAGCTACATCTCGAGCCTCGCCATTCTTATCAAGAGTATGATTATATATAGATATTAGTTATGTCTGTGAGCACATTAGTGGTAGACTGGGCAAAGTGGAATCCATATTGTTTGTTAGAGAGTGCATCTTGAGAGGTAAGTAAGAAGAGGAGAAGAAGATGTTTACAGATACTACAACATGATCAGAGTTGTCAAGAGGGCAGAGCTGTATAGTACAAGAGTCAGGGAAAGAACTAAAACAGTGATTGAAAAGAGAGGTGTTTCCATCAGGGTTACTGGGGAAGTTGATCATATGCATGTGAAATTGAGAAGTTATACCAGCAAGTTTAGTGACAGAGTGTTTAAGCCACTGGTATGTAGGCATTAAAGTCTCTGAACATGAATATTTTTGCAAATGGGTGTAGGGAGAAGGCCTGGTTTATATTATCAGAAATACTACCTAACATGCAACAGTCTTGCGGGGGGGGGGAAGAGAGAGAGAGAGAAAAAAAAAAAAAAAAAAAGTATGAGTGGTCTGGAGATTCAAGAGAGGGTTCCCTAGCCAGTGGGAGATGTTCACAAACTCCCAGGCCATGCATGTGGACTTTGGAATCCTTTCTAAGTAGAGGAAGGTAACAGGAAACGAGAAATCAGAGGAAGGGCTAGAAGTGTTGAGGTTAATCTTGCAGAAAGCTAGAATGTTTGGAGACTTTTTGAAAAGGAATGATTCTACACTGCAGAAGTTGGTACGAATACCATGAATGTTGGAGAAGGAAAGGTTAAGGGGGTTTAGATGATTTTTGTTGAGCTGGGTTAGGTTTATATGTTTGGTTGTTTATAGTCATGATGTGTTATATTGGTAAGGAGAAGGTCTAAGGTGGTAGTAGTAGCAGTTGGTCATTTGATGTGACATGCAGAAGGGAAATGGTGTATACTGCAACATAGCGTGGCCTTGGGGCTGCCCACCATGTTCAAACTGAGAAAGGTGATACAGAACAGCAAAATGACAGAAAACACTAAAGTCCTGCTCTACAAAGTTTACACTGAAAACATCTTGTGTATAGCAGTGAAACTTGAACATTGCATACTAACAGGAATGGAAGCCTTGTTTTCCACATACAATCATTTAAAATGTTGGAGCAAGTGTATCAGCAGTTGACATGTGGCAAATGTCAAGTCAACCCTGCTCTGAACTGCAAGTGCAAAAGTGCAGTAAAATCTTATTTTATTTTTAGAAATCGAAGAACCAAATCATTTTTTTTTAAATCTAGGGAATGCACCTAAATTAGACATTAAGAATAATTAAAATAGTGCTTAATTTCACTTTTAAAATGTGTATATTTCCAGATATGTGAGTCTCTAGTATAAAATTGTTTGTTTCTAGTGAATACACCTAAAATTAGATATTAAAAAAATAAAGTAAGTTTTAATCTCAGTTTTAAAATGTGTATATTTTCAATACTGCCAAGTCACTTTTTAGCCACTAGTGTTTGGTGGGTGTTTTACTGTTCTATCTATAAAATTCTTCTAAAGAAGGAAAGTTAATTCATTTTATTTTTACAAATATCTTTATGGAGTTGACTGGTGTACCAGAAAAGAAATACCATATTTTTAAACTATTTTAAAACAAGATTCTGGAGAACTATACCATTTTCTCTAAAATGTGTTGTTCAAAGACACAAATACAGATTGCTTATGCAACGATTTCTTTTGTACTTTACCAATTTGTTAATAAATATGGTAGTTATTTATAATTGACAATTTATTTGAAAGCTTAAAAAATAAACTTTAATCAAAAACATGTGTTGCAGTGTAAAACAATAAATCTAAAGTTCTTTTACCACACATTTATTGGGTATTCAAATATTGATAAAGATTGGTCACTTTGATTTTGCAAAACAAAGTAACGTGTAAAAGTTAGTCTTAAAAAAAAAAAAAAAAAAAAAAAATCATATTTTGTATTTTTGGCTGTTTGAAGTAAAATACCATTTTAACTCTGTAAAAAATAATTCAATGAATAAAAGCACATACAAATTACATATTTAGAAAGATTGTTTTCTTTCCAGCCATATGAATATTTTTTAAGGCCGGACCAGAAATGTACAAGAAATTGCATACTGAATGGACTAAATTGCAAATTTATCAATCTCAAATGAAATCAGATATCAAATGTAAATGCTATCTTTACACTTGAAAATGAATGGCTTCATTAGAAAAGAAAAGGAAAGGAAACCGATACCAAAACAATAACGCCAATATCAAATTCTGACAATGTATATGAATGGAAAATGGGTAGAAAGAAAGCTAAATTTTTTTTTTTTTTTTTAAATAAAAATTTCTGAGCGTCTGATCCCATGCAGTTCTGAACCCATTTTGTACAGTGTTTTGGAATAGATGAAACTAGGCTTTGCTGATTCAAGAAATAAAATTACATATAAATAAAATTAAATCATGAGAAAAAAAAATTCCTCTACAAAGAGAAAAAAAAAAAAAAAAAAAAAAAAAAAAAATAATTTCATTAGGAGAGAAAGAGGAATTGAGCTGGAAGCAGTGGTAGAAGGGAGATAATCATTTCAACAGATCTAAAGAGAAGACCATGAAAATCAGACAGAAAATATTTTCAAATAAAAGCAAGACAGAGTCTGTCTATATTTCCGAGATGAGGTATTATGTACAGTATTTACATTATTCGGACAATTGTCCTCATCTTTGTCGCCATATTTATCATAACGTTACAAGCTCATATCTCCCAGACACTCGAGGATTTCTTCAACAAAATTACTAATGAAGAAGACCAGAGAAGGATCCAAAATGACCTGGATAAATCCTTCAGACATGAATTTGATGTAATCAAGGCTCGCCAAGTGCAAAAATTAAATAGATTGAAAGATCGTTAGGTGACGCACAAGGTCCATCACCCACCAGTGAAAGCAGTAGTCAACATAAGCCAATATCAGCTGAGTGCCTCTGAGGAGTCAGTATTGAATAAGGGTCTCAACTTCGTCACAACCATCAGGTAGGTGCCATACTTGGACATCATTGCCAGAGTCGAGGAGGTGTCCTTGAACTTCCCTCAGGCTCAGGCAGATGAACTAAGATGGAAGGTAAGACAGGCCTTAGAGAGAGCCAAGCTGCCCAGGTCTAACATAACAAAACTGGAGAGGCTGGCGATTGGATCCCTACAGAGGAACGGAAACATCATCATACTACCGGCTGACAAAGGTAATGCGACTGTAGTGATGGACAAATCAGAGTATACAAGAAAACTGGAAGACATCATTAGCAGTGGTAGCTACAGCAAAGTGAAGAAGGATCCTACTATGAAAACGGAACGCAAACTGTCACAGATCCTAATCAAGAACAAGGATCACTTCGCACACAAGACGAATAGGCAGTTATCGCAACGTTACACCAAGCTACCTCACATATATGGTCTCCTTAAGATTCACAAAGACGGTATTCCGCTCAGGCCGATTGTTAGTTGCCAAGGCTCTGTGTGCCACCCTCAGAGTCGCTTCCTTGTAGATATAATTGACCCATTGATTGGAAAGTCTCCTTCATATGTCTGAAACTCCACCCACTTCATGGAAATAATCAAAGATGCTCCCATCCTATCCAACCAGATGGTGAGCTTGGACATGGTGAGTTTGTTCACCAAGGTACCCACGGAGGAGGCACTCTCAGTAGTCAGAGACAAATTGACCTCTGACTCTTCCCTAGAAGAACGGACCAGTATTCCAATAGATAATCTGATGGAGATGTTGACTTTCTGTACACAAACAACACACTTCAGAATGGGATCACACACATATATCGACAGGATGAGGGCTTAGCAATGGGCTTGTCATTATCACCAGCAATGGCGAATATATACATGGAATACTTTGAAGAAATGGCATTAGAATCTATATCTCTAAAGCCTACTATATGGTTAAGGTACATAGATGACACCTTCATACTCTGGCCACACCAGGAAGATGTCCAGGTTCTACTGGACCATGTGAACTCAATAAAATCTTTGATACAATTCACAATGGAGAAAGAGAGTAACAACACACTCCCATTCCTGGATGTACTAATATCTCGAACAGAGCATGGGTTCAAGACATCCGTATACCGTAAACCAACATTCACCAGACAGTACCTCAATTTCAACTCCCACCATCCATACAGCATAAAGAAATGGATCGTCCGTTGCTTACAACACCGAGCAAAAGTCATAAGTGGCGACTCAGAGACGTTGGATAAAGAATTGTTCAATATAAGTAGTACCCTACAACGTAACAACTAATCTGCGTACATGGCAGCAGCCCCCAAAAACTGGGATAGGTGGGTACAAGAGGAGGAGGAGGAGGAGGACAACAACACTCAGAAAACAGTCTGCCTGCCTTATGTGAAGGGGGTTATCAGAGAAAATACAAAGGATCTGCGGTCCATATGACATCAGGACAACCTTCAAAAGCTTGACAACACTTCGCAGATATCTCTCTCAAGTGAGACCCCCCATAGAGGAGAACATGACTAAAGACTGTGTGTATGCTATCCCGTGCAGCTGTGGAAAGGAATATAAAGGAGAGACAGGCCGCCCCCTCAAGGTAAGGCTTCAAGAACACCAGAAAGCTGTAACGCGAGGGGAAGTAGAAAAATCAGGTGTGGTTGACCACATATGGAGAGAGAAGGGAGATCACCGTCCCCTGTGGGATCATGTTGAGATCATAGACAGGGAACACCATTGGAAAATTCGTAAACTTAAGGAATCAGCACATATGCTAGGCCACAAAAATCTTCTGAGCCGACCAAGCATAGAAATAAATACAATATGGGAACCAGTAATAAGGAGTGCCAGAGAAAAGCAATGATAACAAAGTTGCAATATGAGCTCTGGTAAAACCATGCAATGATAACAGCAAAATTGCAATATGAGCACTGGTAAAAATGGTTGCCGAAAACATTAGGTTTATAATACCCAGAAATTCATACCCATCCTCAAGGACACATGACACAGTGGATAAAGGCGTTGGTTAGATCCAGTGACAGATCCAAAGAGTGAGTTCATAACCCGGTTAAGGCAGTGGAGAACTTTCAGAGGGAAAATTAGCAGGAGATAACTGATAACTGACATCCATCAAACATGGCACTAGGAACTAGAACAGTCTACCCCAGTGATTGAAATAAAGGGTTCAGTTCGAAATTCCAACCACCTGAAGAAGGCCGGAGAGTACAACGGCCGAAACGTTGTGACAAATATGGCAACAAAGATAAGGACAATAGTCCGAATAATGTAAATACTGTACAAAAGCAAGACAATATAAACAATATAAATAAAACCCCATATTTTTATCCTACAGAGATGTATATTTAGAGAACAAATAGAGCTGTAACAACTTAACGTGTGTGTGTAGTAATAGGAAAGATTGTTACGGGCAAAATTTATATTAGAGAACACATCTATGACAGAAAACATGTAAACTAAATATGAGTAAGTTTTGAGAGTGTATTCTAATTGATCATACATCTAGAAATATCTATTTGTTAGTTTATGTATATTTTATAGCATTTCAATATCTATTATGATGTCATAAGTAAAAATATTGTGTTCATTTTTGTTTTTGAAATGTGTGCATCTGACAGATTGTAATCAAAGACATCTATGCATTGCTGTACATATAAATAAAAACAAAAACCAGGGATTTCTGGGCTTCTCATATACAGTCTCCAAGCCATAAAGACAACTGGTTCCTTTTATGGTAAATGGATTCTTGTGTAGCTGATTAGATGAACATGGGAATGGCACACTTCTGCAAGTAGGGTATCTGAAAAGATCTTGGATGTTAGTAGATAAAGGATTGTGTGTGTGTGTGTGTGTGTCGGGGGGGGGATAGAGTTCCTTTTTCAGCTGGGCTAACTTTTCCTTTGTTATCAGAATAGCACCTATGCAGACACATTGCCAACAGGCTCCATTACCAGACAACCTTTTTTCTAACCGTTAACACACTAAATTCTTTCTAGAATTCTTCCCTGTGCCATTACATTTTTTTTTGAGGGTGCTTACACACACACACAAAAAAAAAAACAAAAAACAAAAACAAAGAAAAACCTGAAAAAACTACCATTTTAAAATTGTTATAACTTTCTTTGTATTGTGTGTAGAGATTTCATTTTTTGTACACTAATAAAAGAATGAGTAATATTTTGATGTAATGCATTATTTTTGCATGCATGTTTTGACACTGAAAACAGGAAAATTTAAAGACAAAATAAAAAACAAATACATTAACAATTTAACATACTTTAATTTTATTGCTTCTTGTGGAGGTCTGGGTTGCAATAAGAAGCAAAATGACTAAGGTGGCTTTCATTTAATCAAAAAAGTGACAAGCTTCCATGTGTTTACATGAGAAGACACCAGTATTTATTTGGTCTTTCTTTCAACCAGCATATTTATTTGCCTCAATGACAAATGAAGTTATTAGATTGGTGCAAAAATAATGTCATTTTCTCACATATGTTATGTGAGAAAACGACATTTTGCACCAACCTAATATCATTTTGCTATTTAAAAATAGACAAAATAATTTGCCGTCAGAAAGGTCATCAAGTACATTGATGGTTGCCAGTAGTTTCCATAAAATCAGTCAGCCATGGATGATAGTAGCCGCTAGTAGTCAATGATTTCTGCAATGTCACTAGTGTGGTTATCTTCAATCATTTCACCATCAATATCCACTTGAATAAAGCTTTCAAAATCATCATTGGAGTCAGAATCAAAGAAAATCTCCTGAATAAAGGCTTCGGTTAGTGTCTAGAATTCAAAATGGCATTAAAAATGGAAGTTTAGTCTTGTTCCAAAACAGTGGTAGGTGATTTCTAGTTTAAAATACTAGAAATAATCATTGACAAGTGTTTATTTATAGCAACCATCTCAAGGTGACAGAATATGCCTACAGCTGCGAAGGGAGGGAATTCTATGGTGGCAATTTTCCCCTCCAGTGTAGTAAAGGTTAATATTACAGGTCTCGAGATTGACTTTGATGTAGTCCTTGTACTGACCAAATATTTTTTTTTTTTTTTTGAAGACTCCAAATCTACAAAGAATGCATATTGCAGTTCTCAGGTGTGCAGATGAGATGGCCAATCCAATGTAGTTGTCAATTAACAAGCATGGCTTTGACCTTATCCCATCAAAGTAATCTGATGATTCTTTGTAGGCAGGACACAGAAAAAATCATTTAAGAGTTTGTAAATGGCAATAGTATAGGAGCCAGGTTTTGTAGTCACATAATACAATATTTCAGCTAGAAACTGTTACAAAAAACTTGGGTGCATCTGCATTAAAAATGATGGTATTAAATGAACTATATATGTTGTCATCTTCATGTAATTATCACTAGAGCCATGCAAGATGCAGATTGGTTAATCAGCCATCACCTTGTTCATAGCCCCATTTGAGTTCAGTCCCCTAATTTGAAGGCAACAACCAAGAAAATGATTTATCCATTCCTTGCAAACTGGTACTGTCTGTCAAAACCTATTGGAACATGTGCTAAACATCTTAGTACACTCTCTGGAGCTACAAACGCCACTAATCCCTCTGCAATAGAACCTGTAGCAGAAAAGGTAATTGGAACCATCAAGACATGCTACTAAGTAATACTCACTTCTTCAGCTGAAAAACTAAACCCACAACACAAATTTCAGCAACCCAACTGTTCTACAAGAAAATTGGTCTCTGCATCAGGCTCAGCTACAATGATAATTCTGAGTAATGAAAAGCAATTGATACTTGAACAAAGCCTGAGAGAAATTCTTTTGCTGACACAAATGACATCCAAGATTTCTATAACACTGTGATAGCACTGTAAGAACAGTTTCAAAATCCTCAATGTACTGTACAAGACAGCATGAGAATGACAATAATCCAGGATTGTAATGGTATACTGGAATGATGGGTAGAGCCCTACCATGCTATGTTGAACCAAACAAAATTATTTAATGCATCGTTTTGCTTCTATTATCATTTGTCGTCTTGATGATGGCACCATCTTTTGAAGAGGTTCAGGTAACAATAGACAGCTTGAAGCATGAGGCTTGATGGTATCCAAATAGAGTTGCCAAATTATGGTGGTCACCAACTGTACCTAGCTTTACACTCATCTGCAAAGTTTGGATTACTAAATGCATACGCCATAGAGTAGAAGAATAACAACTATCTACAAACAAAAGGTGGTTGAGCACAGTTGTGAAATTTCTCTGCTATTTGTTGATGAGAAATTTTTTCCCTTGATCTCACCAAAGTATTTGACCGTCAACCAAGATATCCTCTGTCTTCCAATGTTTCTGAGCATCAAAGACTTTCATAACGGCATGTCTACCTATGTACTGCATGATACTTTAGAGTTGAAATTCTTCCCCATGAGAGTTGGAGCCAAGCAGGGTCATACAGTCTCTGTTATTTAACATTTTCATGGCATTGTCCAAGACCTATGTGAGCATGAGTGTTATCAACCATTCCCCTCCTGGACTTCAACAATAGATTGATGCCATGAGTGATAATACCAAGAAAATCAAGATCTTGCAACTACAACTGTGTCTCCACAGAATTTCAAGATAGAGAATGTAGATGAGGAACATGACCATAATCATATATCTCTGCCCTTTGCTTGCTAACAGTCATGATCTGACAGATTCAGTGTGGAGTTCAACTTGCTTCCACAGCATTCCATGGAGTCATAATCTGTAACAAATAGCAGTTTTTAGTCTTCACTAAAAAGGAAAAAAAAAAAAAAGTTATTTTGCTTTGACTGAGATAGGACAAATAAGTTTACCCTTTAGTGGCCTTCAATTTGCTTATTACAGGTTGAATTAGCTTGCAGATTGCACCCCTTTTTTAATTTAGACAACTACCTTAATATATTTGGCTGTAACTTGACTGTAGTGATTTATGAATTTCAGCATCAAACACAGGTTTTTAAAAAGATAAACTTTTTTATCATTTCATATCAAGCAAGGCAATAATACCATGCAGATGCAAGGAGTTACTAAGAGTGAAAGAGAATGGGAAGACTTTAATAAAGAGAAAGAACAATAAAAAACAGGGTTCAAGATGACAGAAGATGGTGATTAACACTGAATTTAAATTTTTTAAGATTGCAGATGGTAGGAAAGCAAGAAACCAGAAGAGAGGTGAGAAAAGAAACTTAATAGAACATATTGCATCTAGCTAGTTCTGCAGTGATACTTATTTGCTAATCTAGTAGCACTTAACTTCATGCAGTTTAGTCACTAAAGAGGAAAGATCATTAGAACAATTGCCATGAAAATATTTGTAGAAAAAACAGAGGGAAATCACATCACAGTGGTGAAGAATTGACTGAAGTTAAGATGCCAGGTTAGGATTAATTACATTGCAAGTTTTAGTAGGAGCTCCATATCAGATATGGCAGCAATATTCAGTATACAAATGAATGATAGATTTATAAATGTGCAAGATAGATTCTGATGAGAAAAATTGCCTGGCATAATACAGCAAACCAATCTTACTAGCAGTAGACTCAGCAACTGATTTAATACAATCACTCCATCTCACATCAGTGGAAAATGTAAACCCAAGAAAGTGCAAAGAGCTGCTCTCCTGGAGGTTACCATCAACTATGCTGATGGCAGGCAGAAAAGGTTGTCTATGGTGATTAAACAAAGGGTTTTTTTTTGGAGGCATTAAAACTTACAAGCCATTCCTTGCCCCAGTTAACCACTGATTGGAGGTCATTTTCAAGAGCAGTTGTCAGTTTTACTTGGTCTACTAAGATGGGAGCAAATAGTGGTATCATCAGCATAACTAACTAGTTGGGAACTGATGACATTGGAAAGATTGTGGATGAAGATAAACAATGTAGGTCCAAGGTTAGTACTCAGGGGACACCCTCATTGACCTCAAATGAACTAGAAGCATGTCCATTTGACAACCCCCTTACATGATATGTTAGGAATGATTGGATTAAACCAATTATTTGTCCAGAGACACCATATTCTTTGGGCTTATAGAGAAGGCCAGAATTGATTGATGGGAGGAGTATCTGCTCTTGTTCAGTACACTTTTACAGAGCTTTTAGTACTCTCTAGTATCAAACTTGTGAAAGGTTATACAGTGTCTTATTCTATCAGTGAATAATAACTGAGCACATACTTACACTCATTATAAATGGTTACAATGAGGCATTTGTTATGATTGGACCAGTTGTGTTGTTATGATTGGACCAGTTGTGTTGTTATGATTGGACCTGCTGTGTTGTTATGATTGGACCTGCTGTGTTGTTATGATTGGACCTGCTGTGTTGTTATGATTGGACCTGCTGTGTTGTTATGATTGGACCTGCTGTGTTGTTATGATTGAAAAAGTGATTCCTATGGGTTATAGCAGCTGAACAAACAGGAGAGTACCAAGAAGAAGATTGTGGTTTCACTTGGTATTTTTGTGTTGGACAAAAGCTTTGATGCTAGCTTTCACCTAAGAAGAGACCCCAGTGGCACATTTCTCAAAAGATGATTAAAATATCATTCCGAGGAGCATTGCAAAGAAAATAACCCCCAATGTAAGTGGAAAAATATCTATAGATACTACTGCATGGTCAGAGTTGCCAAGAAGATAGAGTTGCAGAGCATGACATGAGTCTGGATTGGAGGTAAAGAAGTGATCAAGTAGAGAAGCATGTCCATCAGAATTACTAGGGAAGTTTACTATTTGGGTGAAACTAAGACATTTATAATTGACTCATTTGTTCTAGATATAAAAAGATTAAAAGTCAAAGCACTTTTGAGCTGTTATATGATAACCCACTTTCAACTGACAGAAAACAGCATAAATTTAATGTGAGAATGCATAAAAAGCAAGTATATATGATAGTTGTAGGATTAGGTAACATCTTTTGCCAATATACACTTAATTATACTATCCAGAATCATAAGAAGTATCATGCAATCTTTTGCTCTTTATGTCTTGTGTTATTAAATACATTCAGTACAAATAACATCAAACCAAACAGAGCAAGTTATAAAAGAATCTAAGAAACAGGTTTTATTCTATAAACATCAAGTTCTTTTGGATAGGGTCAAAAGAGTCAAGTTGTTTTGTTTAAAAAGCAAGGATATGAGTAAATAGGTTTAAAGTACAAATTAAGTGTTAACACCATAAGGTAAAGCATATTTGTCTTCACATATAAAGCAAAAACATAAGTGAAAATATTTTGTTAACAAATCCTCAAAGTAAATAATACATAGAGAAACAATGATGAAGATAAAATTAAGGTGGATACTGATAAAATAACCTAGGGAGGTGGACAGTACAGGTCCCTTTATTTTCTTTAAAACATTTACTTGATGTTCAGTTGTAATCATCATCATTACTGTTCAGTTTTCTAAGAATCTGTCACCTCATTGATTATTCGATAAATGTTTAGCAGGTTTTTTTTATGACTATATACAATAAAATCCACAAAGTAATATCTTCAAAATGGCCACCTGCTGACTGAAAGGAAACAGAAAATAGTTAAAAGAAAACTTTCAACATTAACAGCTGCTTGGCCTGAAATTAGGAAATTCTGATTGCAAGCTTATATTAGCAGTCACAGTAAGAATGGACAGAGACAGTTTTCATCCACCTGTGAGCATGTTGTAAGCCATGCAACTTTATACACAGATGGGCTGAGTGCTGATATGAAAGATTAGTAGGAATACTTACTGGCTGAAGGGAAAAGACAGCTGAGACACTAATCTGTTTTGACAGAAGTAGAAGCTATTACCTAAATACCCTCCAGACTTTACCAAGTGAATCCCAGAATAAAATAGCCAATATAATGAAAAACAGGATTTGCAGTGTCATTTCCTGCTGTAGTATCAATATCATCTTTTGTTGACCTTGTGAATGTGGTCCCTTCCCAGTTTTTTTGCATACCATATGAATGAGAAGAGAGAGAGAGAGAGACAGAGACTATCTACTGAGTATGTTAACATATATAAAAACCAGAGTAATCAAATGATAAATTAATTTTGTAGCATTTATCACTTGAATTCATGAACTCAACAAGTGTGCTTCTATCTCATCTTTTAAAAAGAAGACAAAGATAACAAATTTTAAAATTATGGCTCATCTGACATGTTGCCAGTTTTTTTTGCTAATGTGTACATATGGTAAAAAGAAAAAACTCAAAGACTAAATTTAAAGTTAGTATTAAGTTAATGAAAATAATGAGCTAGAGTAAACACATTTTACATCTTAGCTTTATATCAACAAGCAAGTATCAAATTGTTCTTAGAATGTTATACAAATCACAGAGCATGTTTAGTTTCTTTAACTTTTGTTCACTCTGTAAGGCAGCTTTTGATATTAATAAATTTCTTAAACCTAATAGATTACAATTTAAAGATTGTGCCTTTAAAATACTGCATTCATTTTATTATTTATCAATGGATAGTGAAGCTATAGATTTATTTAAAGATACATGGCAAACAACCGGGCATAAAATGTTTCCCTTTAAGAGGGAAATGTTTTTAATGGGTAATAAATACAGGGTATAGAGTATTCACCTTGTCTAAAACAGCATTGAGAAAATACTTTCATAAAGTCATTTTATTATCTAAGCCATTGTAATGTTTATATATTTTTTATCACGTAAAATGTTTTCAATCATACACTTGGTAAATGTAATTGCTGATTATGTGCATTGAGAAATTTACATTGTAAATGTAAAAAAGAAAAAAAAAAAAAAATTTCAAAGCAAAATAAATATTTCATTATATAATGGTTTAAAATCTTAAATTTAGTGTCTGAACCAAGGGAAAAATCTTTAAAATCTGAACCATACTCTTGTAATATATATATATATATATATATATAGTTACAGACATAACAAAATTTAGTTAAGGTACAAGTTAAATTCACAGAAGGCATGTATCAACTTCATTGGGGGTGACATATCAGTATTTTTATACAATATTGTTCAGACTGTTGACCTCATCTTTATTGCCACATTCATATTTCAGCCATTGTATGCTCTGGCCTTCTTTAGGTGACATTTGTTGGAATTTCGAACCCTTGAGTCTATGGGGATAGATTGTTCTAATTACACATACTATGCATTTGGATATATCAGTTTTTAGTTAATTCATCTCCAAGTCTTTGTTCTTTCTGCTGTGGCCAGAGATTGAACTTACAACCTTTGGGTCACGTTGTGAATGTGGCAATAAAGACAAGGATAACAGTCTGAACAATGCAAATAGTTACAATACCTCATCTCAGAAATATAGACAGCAGTTTCTTTATCAAATAGTTTTAATACATTTTTTGCAAAAAAAAAAAAAAAAAAAATATTCATATTGTAGTGCTACACTAGCAGATATAATATATTACAAAAAGTGGCAGTAAGACTTATGAATGAAATAAACCTAAACAGGTTCACTTACATGACCAATTGATTTCACAAGGTTAACAAAATTTGTGTGTAATCTAGTAAGTGACATACAAAATCAGATTCACCTAGTTACCACATGATGAGCAATTCCAGCAAGACTTACATTCACACAGCCATCCACTCACTCTTTCAATGCTTATGACACTTGATGTAATTCATAATTAGTAAACAATCCTACATTGAAAATGATGTCATTTGACAGTCAACTACTTTCTAACAGCTTTTGTCTGGCAATGGTAAATGGTCTATAATACCTGAGGGTACTTTGGTTATGTGTAGCTCAGGCAGCTAGCACACACACATTTATGTGGTTTCCATGTAATACAAATACACTTCAACTAGTTTTTGTTCAATTACTGGACTGATTTCAATTAACTAGCATAGTCAAAGCACTTATTATACAGTGTGTGATGAGTAAATTGTCGCCATTTTATATTTTTAATTTTGTGCATATGGAAACATGCTGTACTGCTTGGCATTTGTGCTGGAAGCTCCAATATGAACATTTCAGAGTGTTTGGTGTCAATCTGAGGACAGTGCAGAGGATTCGGAAAGAGCTGGAGGAGTCTAAATGGTGATCACAAAGGTACAGCGGCTTGGAAAACTCACTGATCATTCTCATAAGAACTCCCGAATTTGTTGGTGAGGGCTTTAAACTCAACATGGAGGCCTACATCAAGTAATAAAAATCATTATCTATGGTTGTTTTTGTTTTTTAAAATCTTGTCAACTCACAAAAGTAAGCAGAGACAAACTCATGTTTTAAAATATCTAGTTAAACCTTAAAAACATGTCAGATCGAGAAAATTTAGCAAAACAATTTTGTAAATTATTTTAACAAAATGATAATATTCCATTATTTTGTTACTGCTAACATAATAACAAAATAGTGAACATTTTTACAGCTGACTGTTACTCAAAAAGACAAGCTGTCTTCAGATACAAGTATAAAAGGGAATCTGTTAAAAAAAAAAAAAATCTACTGGTTGACTTCCAAAAGAACCACACATTTGAATTTGTGGTATCAGTTGTCAAGTTTGCCTGTCAACATTCTCACATTCTGTCAGAGCAAGCATTTTTTTTTTTTTAAATAGAAAAGTCTGAGGAAATGATATCCTTATGTCCAACAGCGGCAGTCAAAACTTATAAATATAAGTCTGTCGGTTACACTGCATATTTAACTCCAATAGAATTGAATTCATTCTATGCCACAAAACTGAACAAATCATTTTGTCCTTTATGCTAGATGAAGAGCTGTCAATTTAATTGTAGGTACAGGTTTCTCATAGCATTAATACAAAATTATATACAACCAGAATATAAAAGGACAAAAGGTGGCAACACATTAAAGAGAAAAAATTCATAGCGGTGGGAATTAGGTTCAATTCAGTATTAGAGTATAGTTTAAAAATTATAGTTTAATTCAAATTGTAAATTAAATTCTAAAATGTTTATCAGTGTCATGTATATGCAAATGTGTACTTTATCATTAATATTTTAATGACAAACAATTTGAAATTATATATATTTATAATTATTTTAAAAACTACTTCAATTTCTAATTTTGTCCATATTTTTAAGTAAAATAAATATATCAACATAACAGGTATAACTCTTTGATTTAAAGAAATTACAAATTTTTTTTTCTAAATTTGGCCTAGAGAGAGAGAGAGAGAAAAAAAAAAAAAAGTTGGGGTCCACGGTGAAATTTTTTCTTTGTTGGAAAAACTTAATCTATGTTATATTATCTGATACAAAAAAAAAAAAAAAGAAAAAAAAAAGAAGTTAAATGATAATGTGTGAAAATAAAATTTGGGGGTGGGGACTAGTAACGTGTAGTTTTGAGAGGGTTCAGTTAAAAGAGATTGAAGAGAATGGAGATCAAGTGACAAAGTGTACTGGAAAAAAAATGAGGTACTCAATGATATAAAACCAAGACAAAAGAAAAAATTCTAAATATTAGGATGCACAAATTTGGTGGTTTGTGAGTCCTAAAAGAGAGTAATAAATTTTCCTAAAATAAGGCTCAATGGTGGTTGTGGGAAAAGTCTCCTGCGCACTAACAACTTGCTCGCAGCTTTTGTCCACACTCGGGTCTTGATTATCAGAATATTTTGCAGCCAGTGTTACACGCATACTGAGTCAGTGTATAGGTGTACTAAATTGGCCCGCCACTGTAATGCCAGATTTATACCTTTTAATGCGGCATCCTATTCGGCCAGGTTTTTATGCTGTACATCATTTTTGACAAAAATGAATTATTTTCAATTTAACTAAGTTTCTTTTAGCTTGGTAATGGACATGCACTTTTAGAAAGCATAAAAATCTGCCAATACATTGAAAACCAGATTAATGGCTAGTATGATTTCATGAATATATTTTCATATAATATCCATCCCTTGCTAACAGCTATGTAAATTTCAGTGGATCCTATAAGCATTCTAATCTTATTAAACAACTCACAAGGAAGGACATTTCTGACTATAAAACAGTTGCTAGAACAACATTAGTGCTGTATAAGCTACTTCATTCTTAGGAGAACAAATTTTCTGTGATTATGGAATTGCGGAATCATTAATCTTAAATGGAGTCTGGGTTTTTAATGTAATTTTCAATAATAAATCACAAAATAGTTTTTTTTTTTTTTTTTTTTTTTAAATTCTTTCAAAACTTGTCTGATTTTACTAAATATAACAATGTAGTTATTTCCTTAAAATTTGTTTTTACAAATTTCCAGCTATTTTCCTTATAAAACCTGAAAAATAATTAAGAGCAAAAATGTTTACATAAAAAAGAAAAGTGGGTTGTCGATTTTCTGAGAATATGTTGGTTAGTTTATTTTTAAATATTTTAAAACCTTCCTAAGAAACTGCATATAGCAAAAGTGATGAAAGTCAGGTCATGGCTCAGTCGTGGCAATTGAGGTCTATTGCTAAAGTGGAAATGGAAGACAGACATTAACTGCTGTTGAAATTAGAGAGAGAGAGAGAGACATGAAGATCAAATCAATAAGTTTAATAAATTCATTTTCTTTAAGGCCTCACACAATTTATAAGTAAAAGATTCTAAACAACTTGTTTTATAAATATGAAAGAAAAGTAAATGCTATAACATGCCTACCATACAATTTAAAAAATAAGGAAAGAAAAAATTTTATGAAATGACTGGCTTGTCTAAGCTTACCATCACACAGCGATTCTCCTGGATTAATAATTGCATCATCTTCAGTACTTCACTCTTGCAACCAAATTTAAATTGAACTAAAAAAAAAAAAATGATTATTTTTTCATTTTAAAAAAAAAAAAAAAAATCTAAACCAGTGTATGAATAAGCACCAAATTGCCAAGATGACTCAATAAGTCAATGTAATGAATCAACCTCTAAAGTTGAGTTTACTCCTAAAAAAAAAAAAAAAAAAAAAAAAAAAAAAAAAAAAAAAAGAACAAAAATAAAACAAAACTTGGTATCTCAAATTTATGCTAAGGCCAGAGTAGAGCAATTTCCTGATAACATTTTCTTCTGCATAAAAGTTATTTTGCAAATTCTGTCTCCATAGAGCTGACAATCAAAGATCACATTTAAATCAAAAACTCGTTTGACAAAAAAGTCTTAAGAAAAAAAAAAGTCAGCTCAACTGAAACAGAAGACAATCATAACTTTGTTGAAGAGTAAAGAGGTACATGATTTTGTCCTTGATTTTTTGAAAATGTGCACTTTGACATTCCCCTACACAAAAATGACAAAATAAGGCCATTCATATTAAAACATTGTAAAGGTGGTGGTGTTATTCCAAGTGTCAATTGTGCTAAGCAACTTCATCTACCAAAACTGTTTACTTGTCACTTTGCTGCTCTGAAAGCCAAGCTTGCTAATCACTTGGTCAGCATCATAACAAATGAAAAAACTATTAGGTTGGTGTAAAAATAATATTGTTTTCTCACGTATGTTACTATGTGAGAAAACGACATTTTTGCACCAACCTAATATCATGACCACATCATTTTGAATGTAATTGCAAGCATTCGTGGCGGAGTCATTTCTCATTGATGCTGTAACCTTAGGAGAATGCAATCATCAAACTGTAAGTCAGGCATGAATCCAAGCTGTAACTTATGTGGATATTGCATTTGAAGATATTACCTTTCTAACATATTTTGCAGCCCATTGGAAAAATAGCTCATAAGGTGTCGTCAAATGTTTTTGCTAACAGTTGCCATGTGTTGTGCTTAGTACATATTTTAAATCTTGTTGAAGTATTTTCATATTGGTCAGCATTTGATGTTACCCAGCTCATTACTTTCATCAAGTCAGCAGTTTTTTTTTGTTTTTTTTTTAAAGATCAGTCGGAAAAAATGATACTTAAAATGGCTTGAAGGTTCCTTGCCTAAGGAACAAGTGAAACTACCCCCTGTAACAGCGGCAACTAGATGGCATTTCTAGTTTAATGTGGTCAAATATCACTCATCCTTTTATGAAGGATTCTTTAAACAAGAAAAGAGCCATGGCCTTGCAGTAGATAGGATTCTAGAATTAGTAGATGATAGTTGATTATATCATACCTCTTACCATAATTTGTGCCTAAATCTGCATTTTATAAATGAGAACTGCACTCGTTTAATAACAGCTTTGACAAACTTAAAAGAAACTAAGTCTCTGCTTGCATGTGTTGTATATAACATGGAGGATGTAAAATAGTATTTGCATACTGGTACATCAAACTCAACATTTGGCCTAGAAACTGATTGTCTTCTGTCTGAACTAGAAAACACAGAGGAGGAGAGAGTTATCTCAAATTTCCAAGATTTTTTTAGCACATCTTTTTTGAAACTGAAATACCTGGATACCCACACTGTGTATAACTTTTACAAGGCAACTTGCCTGTTTGATGCTAGACAGCTACTCTATATAGGCCATGATTTAGGCAGTTTTGCAGCCATCAAAGACTTGAAATGTCCTTCTACTCATCTTGAATTCCAAATGTATGTGAATTACCAAGATGGTTTACCAAATCCTTTTAATAACCCATCATCTTGAAATGCAAATAAAAGCAGATTTCCTCTTCTGGAACAGATTGTTAATAAGGTCATATGGATGCCTGTTACCAGCATAGATGCTGAATGTTCATTTTCTCACTATAAACATTTACTCAATAAACAACATGAAAGTCTTACCTCTGAGAACACCAAGCAACTCAGTGTATTATAATAGAGATTTAGAGAAGAGATTTGAAGATTAAATATTTCCCAAATCAAGAAATTAGCAATTTTAAATTTGAGCAGTATTTCAACTTGGGATAAGTTATTTTATTTAAATTTTGAATTAATATGTCTAATTTGTTTTTTGATATTTTGTTACAAATATTCAGTTATTGTTTAATTATGGTTTTGTAAAATTTTAGTCAAAGTGTTTGACTTTATTCAGATATTTATTATTGAGATTAAAGTTATTTGCAGTTGATATTTTAAACGTGATTTTTATATTATGAATCAATAATTATAAAACAATCTAAATCCTTTTACTTAAAAAAAAAACAACAAACAATTTGAAAGTGTTTTTGAACGTGTTCTTAAAGAAGGAAGCTCCGATTAAATGTTTTACTGCAAAAATAATTATGCATTGTAACATTCCATTGTTTTGTCTAGTCATGTTATATTTATTTTTACATATTTATTTTTGGGCTGAGATTTTAACATTTAAAAAAAGATTTGTAAATATTTGCTATATATATTTTTATATGCAATAAAACTTTGTATTATGTTTTTGCTTTCAGTTTTTAATAATAATTATGGCGTATTGTATTGCAGTTTTCTCATAAATACTATAAAATGGAAAAAAAAGAAATTTCCCAAAAGTAAAAATGGAAGAAAACGGAATCAAGGAAAATCGGGGTGCCCTACATTCTCATTTACTCAATATTATATTTAATATTGAAGTTTTTTTTTTTTTTTTTTTTTTTTACAGTGAGGTTCATCCAGTATAAGGCCCGGGAGTCACTCAAAGTAGAGTGTTATAGAATATGAGGCATAGTTAAGTGAATAAGATAACAGCTAAACCTAGACTTGAATAGGTTAAGAGAATTTAGTGATTGGAAAAACATCTGGTGATTTGAGAGAAGCTTCTGCCACAGCTGTTTGAGGTTTCCTATAGCCCCACCGAATTTAAATAAAGTTAATTCAGGTTTACTATGGTAAAAATTTTCTATCCCAAGTAAAAATCAACACAAAAATGGCAAAAGACATTTTACCACAGCTTATTTTCTCTGAAAAAAATGGATTTTCATACTTTTATAGGGGTAAAATATTGAAAAAGACTGTTTTATCATCATCTAAACAAATATCAAGGAAACTTTTGATGTGAACCCCATGAAACTAGGTATTTTCCTAAAGCAAAGGATATATTCTTTCATTTAAAAGTAAAATTGGCTGGTGTAAATGACTCAAATTTTTTATTTCAGGGGGTAAAATGTGAAAAAAAAAATATTGAAAATATTTCATTTTTTCTAGTTCTAAACAAAAACTTTCCCCATTAATGGGAAATTAACCATTTTCTTTGGAAAATCAGATAGCCTAAATCATAATCAAACTATTTCAAGCATAAAAATGAGTTTTGGAGGAAATCAACATTCCTAGGGGTTCAAAATGCAACAAAGTCCATTGGCAATTTTAAATTATATGACTGTTAAAAAAAATTGACACCTGGCCATGGAAATCTTTAGTAAAAGGCAAAAGATTTATCTGCAATTCCTGACCACCAGAAACCAAAAGTAAAATTAAGACAAATTGACTTTGACATGTCTCGGTCAAAGGCCAGCCAGCAATAAACGTCTAGAACAAGTTGTTGTCAGCTTGTAATAAAACCTATGACTCCCAGATAAGAGCAAAGAGTGGAAGAAAAAAAAAAAAAAAAAAAAGAAAAAAAAAAGAAAAAAAGTCAACATTGGTAGGGCTTGATATAAGGTTTTTTTTTTTTTTTTTTTTCAAACCTGTTTGAGCAATTGCTTGATGTGTTTTGTTTTGTTTTTAACACCCCGTGACCCAGTGATGGCAACAACACTTAGACGACATTGTTTTTTTTTCGCCACATGTCTTTCGTATTTCCCACTGCCGGGCCATTTAGCCGTTCCTTTTATTCAATGATGTTCATGCCAAATTAAGGAGAAAGGGATGAAGTGAAAATAAATATTTTTTCATAAAAACGGGGATTTTTCTCAGAAAATCGGGCATAGTTTCTTCAGGCTAGATTAATTAGATTAATTACCAGTGAATAATTCTATGTGCAAACAATAGCCGTCTGGACCCTATAACGTTGCCTGAAAAGGTCCAGAAGTTTACTGATTGATCGAAAACTTGTGCATAATTGTGTTTTTCACGGTCAGTTTCCATTATTTCATCTTGATGTTGTCATTTTTGGACAGCCAAGTCATCAAGGATTCAGAAAAACAGTTTGGCACAGGTTTGCTTTAAGAACTTTACATTCTATGAGGTGTTTAAAATGTTACTGACGAATGCGATTTTTCGCCGAATATTTCGCTTATGTGCCATGTTGGATTTTCCTTTATGACAAAAATAAGTGTTTTAAACAGCTGTGCTGCTTGAATGGAACTTCTCACCAATGGAATACGGTGGTAATAAGGATGGTTTGTTACAATGTGTGTAGCATGGGATGTGCTAGACACAAAGGAACTAAGGAATGTAGATTGTCTGAGCACTTTCTATAAAACTAGCGATAAAGCAGTGAGAGAGGGATTGCAGAGTGGAAAATAATATGTTATTCAGAAGGACGCAGAGATGCTTTTGGACTATTGAGACTGGAAAGTGAGAATTGGGCAGCTCTTGCTCTTGACAGCAGTACTCCATTTTAGGCCTGATCTAGTTCTTGTAAAGATAGAGGATAGCACAAGGTGTTAGGTACTTACTGGAGTAGTACAGCATACATCTTTAGCAATGGTTTGTATGTACAACTTCCACCTGAGGTCTGGGTTGAGTTTGAGGCCCAATAGTCACAGAACCTTCCTGAGGGAATCTTTTCATTCTGAATGGTGGTAGTTCAGTGTCTGATCACTGTAACTTAAATGAGTCTAGTATTCTGACATCGTTCATACAATTCAAGATACCGTTGGTTCAATCCACCATTCTTCTATATTGCACACTTCAAAATGTAAACCAGTCTCTCTTTTCACTGCTTCAGCCCTCTTTTATCAGGCCAACACCGGTTGACCAACCAGTGTTCTTCGCTTTTATTCTCAGTTACCCAGGTAAATAGCCTACTCCAGTCCAACCAATCAGCACACGACTTGCTATTGGTTGAAGGAAGCCAAACTGTACAAAACCCCTCATTACCGGACATACTGTCGGAATAGAGTAATGCCATTTTTTAGGAGTAAAATTGCTGATGCCACGTGCCGCACATTGGAGGTAAGACCCTTATTTTCCTTTGCACCAGATGCAAGCTACTCTGGCTCACTTGCTTTTACAGGATTGTTCACTGTTGCAGTGAACAATCCTGTTGCAGTGAACAATTATAGAATGGAACTAGTTTGGTTTTTGAGGTATTGAATGTAACCAGCCAGTTTTTCTTTCTCCACACTGAGATGTTAGAGCTAGATCAGAAGAGAGATTAGTTGCCAATCACAAGTTTTGGAGGTGCACCCATATATTGTATCACCAGCAGAGATCTCAGATCATTTGTGAATATCTAAGGCAGGTCGTTCATGTAAAGTAAAAAGTGGGTTAGTCTGAAGTAACCCCTGGGGAATCCCTGTATTAATTGCTAGGGCACCAGAGGACTGGTTAACAGCTATTTTCAGGGTCCTTCCTGTTAAGAAGGACCTTATTATTAAGACTCTTCCAGTGATTCCATAGTTAGAAAACTTGAGCAGCAATCCTCTGTGACAAACCTTGTCAAAGGCATTTGAAATACCAAATGCTATGGTCCTTGAGATGTATTTGTTGTCTAGTGCCTTACTGATTCTGTGAATAATGGTAGTTAGGACATCAGCAATGGATCAGGCTGATTGAAACTTGCATTGCATATCACATGGGAGGTTCTTATTTAGGTGCTCAAAAAGCTTCCTAATGACACTGAGGAAACTGATAAGTCTATACTGAGAGAGGGATGAGCACTCTTCAATGTTCTTGAAAACCAGGCAAAAGCTTGACACCTTCCATAGACTTGGGAAGGATATCTCCTTCAAGCAAAAGTTAACAGTGAGATCAGGGATAGTTCTGGGTTGATATTCTTAAGGACAATCATAGGATTTTATTTCAGTCAGTGGCTTTCTTAGAATCAACACTTGATAAGTCTTGAGGTTTCCTGGGCTGTGATGGGGGAAGTTGAGAAGGGGATGTCCCATGTTTTCTAATGTTGAGCTGGAGGCAAAGATTGAGGTGAAGAGCTTTGGCTTATCTGTTGAGAAAGTCATGACCTTGGGGCCATTTATAGTAGTGGGCACAACTATTTTGCCTCTATAATTTGGGTGTGATCTTCCAGAAATTTCTTGCAGTGATTGTGAGTGGTTCTGAATGCAGTAAGAATTAAACCACACCACTCATTGTGATAAATATTGAAGTAGTGGTTATGGTCAGCTATGGATGCAGTGCATTCAGGGGTAAAGCAGGTTTGGTTTTTTCTGGAATATTTCGTGGGGTTTAAAACTCTTCATTCCAGAAAGGATCCATTCTGAGATGAGAGCAGTAGTTTCGGAGGCAGCATGTTTGAAAATTGAGAGAGGTGCTTCTGCCATAAGATCTAAAGCTGCCCCCGTTTACATTTGTGCAACGAAAAATCCTTCTGTGGGGAAACAACTCAAGGGATGCCTTTGGTTTGGCACTAATTTGGACACTGACTAGAGATCTGTTTGACAGGCATGGCAGGAGGAAATTTTGTTAAGCATTTTTCAGGGCAGGATTTGAAAAAGAGGTCAAGATGGTCCCCCTGACGTCCTATCAAGTCAAGGACTCAGGTGAGTTCTTCCATGATCTGAGCTAGTTCATAGGCAATGAAGAAGTCACTGCAATATCGGCTTTCTTCATCGGACTAACCATTGTTAATGGTGAATATGGCAGTCACCAGACATATGAAAGCTAGCCAAGAGAAATTCAGTGAGGATATTATCAATCCTTTCAGATATTCGGTCAAAAATCTGTGTCCTTTGATCCTGAAGATGATAGAGTGACAATGAATTTAGTACTATGGATAATTGCCACCCACAAACACATATGGGATATCAGGGTCTTCAATTTTTTTTTTTGTCCTGTCTTTAATGTAGGCACCGAGCCTTTGGCAAATTAGGTGGTCATGTTTGGCCATTCGGGGTGAGTAACCTTGGACTGTGAGCTTCTGCAGTGAGACAGAGATATTGATAGATGTTTCAGACAGAAACAGGAGCTGGGTTTGGCCACAAGATGATAGAGTTCCACCTATAAAAAGTTGGAATGTACACCACCTCACATTGATGTAGGGATGATATACTTTTTACTTTTTTTTTTATTTCTTTTATAACCAGTGTAAAGAATAACTAACCTACTTTATAGCTGGAATTTGTATTACTGCAGTGCATCATTCTTGGAGTATTTGTGGAGTGGGTTTTAAGTTTAATATTCATTATTTTTCCATTAAAAGAAAAATATAAAGTTTCATTACCTTTTCATAATCATCATCACAATCATACAATAATCAAAAATAAAAGGATGCCATCAAGGTAAAGACTATTTAAAATTCAGGTCATTACTTGTTAAAAATGTCCCAATTCAAATAATTTTTATTAAATAACACACCCATAGATAAAAGTAACATCCATATAAAGAAAACGAGAAATATCAATATTTGTAGTAATAAAATAATTGAAGTTATAAGTTGTTAAGTCACTGAAACTAACTGGTTGCAAATTAGTAGTTGACAATGATAAACCCACAGCAAAAATGAAAATGATTAATAGCAGTGAAGAGTAGGGAAGTATGCAAAACTGTCAGAAGAAACTTCAAATTGCAATGCACTCATGTATAAGTATTAAAAAAAAAGAAAAGAAAAAGAAAAAGGCATCTCTAGTTGATAAAAATATACATATGTGAACCAGTTCAAAATAGAACAGTGTTCAGAATGCAATGGCAGCAGTTAGCTGCAAGCACTCTTGTGTCCCCACTAAATGAAGCTCAAGGTGCAAATTAAGGATTTTTTTTTTTTTATAGTTAAACAATATTTGATCTTTTCACTCCCCAAAAATGGAGAGCATTTATTGGAGATTTCATTTCCTCATAGGAATTACTGATAATTAAAAATATATCTTATAAAGTACAGTGTATGTGTGCATGTGTGTGTCCAGGAAATTCTTTTACTCCCACAGGTCCAATTTCAATGATTCATAGTGTAGTTTAAATTTGAGAGACTGGCCTAAATTCCTTAGTAGGTGCTAATCCAAATTGTATTTGCCATATTGTCTGGTCGTCTTTCATACACTGCATATTTATATTCTCTCAAATCTTGTGGTCACTGTGATTTTGCTCTAATTTGTCAGCATAAAAACAATATGGCTCCCCCACGAGATTCTTTTCATGTATGGACTTCCATAAGGTAAGTTTTTTTTTTTTTAAATTTTTTTTTCAAACTACACATAGCTCATTCAAAAGCTCTAGAAAAGTTAGGGCACAAGCAGTGATTTTTGTTGGGCTTAGATTCAGGGTTGTCAGATTATGTGAGGTTAAAAATATGTATTAATATATCATACCAGACATTATCATTGCTTTCATGGTTCAAGGGGAGTAACTCTTATCTTTATTTTTGTACCCACAAAATTTCAAGCTAGCATATAAATGAATGTAATGAACCTACCTGGAATTGTAACTTCTTTCTTTTTATATGCCACATCTTTTCAGGACATAGGCGATCATGTCTCTCCACCTTCCTCTATAACTTGCAGCTCTCAACAAATTCCTTCCCTAGACCACATTCTGTCATCCACTTAAGTCTGCCAGGTATGTCACATGCTTTTTCTCCTCGTCTCTCTTTCCCTCTATTCCACCCATAAGTATCACATTCTCCAGGCCCTCTTTTTTCATTATGTGTCCCAGAAACTTTAGCTGCCTCTTCCTAATATTAAGTATAAGCCTCCTCCTTGTCTGCAACCTGTCTAAGATCTCATTGTTGCTCAGATGCTCAGTCTATGATATTTTTTATTATACTTCTGTAGAACCACACCTGTCTCCTCAAGTGTCTTCTTCATCTTTGAGGAAATCATCCAACATTCACTGCTGTGAAGAAGGACAGATGTCACATAACAGTTCAGTATTCTTTTCTTTGTTACCAAAGATATCCTCCTGTCTGCCCAGTTTTTGGAATGTGTCCTTGGCCACCTCAATACACCTACAGATCTCAGTGTTGCACTGTCCTCTGTTTAAACTTCCGCGTCTGCTTGATTCTAGTGTTCCTGACCTTCAGATCACATTTTGGGCTCATCCTCTTACTGACGACCATGCACCCTGTATTCTTGTAGTTTATGCTTAGCCCCTTCTTCTCACTCTCTGTCGCTACTTTCTGTAGGAAATTTCATTTCCGTGTTTGCCATCAGTACTGTGTCATCTGTGTACTTTATGTTAAGATTGTGGTTGCCAATGGTAAATCTAGGTAGGGTTTCCAATTCTCTCAGGATTGCCTCACTATATAAGTTGAACAGGTTGGGTGAGAAGATACATCCTCGCCTTACGCCTCTTTCTATTTTTGTGCATTCACTGAACTTGTTCCCTATATGCATGCATGCTGTTTGCTGCCAGTATAGGTTCTTGATTCTGATATTTTTCCCGAATATATTGAGATTGCTGAGCAGTTACATCAGATCCTTGTGACATACTTTGTCAAAGGTATTTGCGTAGTCTATGAAACATAGGTACATAGACTTCTGCATCTGTATCACTCTTTCTCATAAAATCATGAGCGTGAATATTGCGTTCCTTGTTCTGGTGTCTTTAACGAACACACACTGTTCTTGTCCTATCTCTGGCTGATTCTGCTGCGCACTGTTCATTAGAATACAGATGATGAGTTTTGTCATGTGGCTCATTAGGCTTATTGTTCAATGGAATTCCTATTTGTTTGTGCCCGTTTTCTCAGATATAGCTACAATGATAGATCTGCTGAGGTATATCCCCTCTGTTGTAGATTTCCTCTTATTTCAGTGATCTTGTGTATGCCAAAGTCATCTAGCTTGTCGATTTATCATTCCAAGCATCTATCCATTACACCATGAAGGAAGAAAGTAAACCTAATAATGTTTTTGAATTTCCATAATAAATTAAGTAACATAAAAAGTAATTATGAAAACTTATCTCCATAGAATTAATTTTAACATAAGTACAAACAACAAACAAATGTATTAAAATGTTAAATTCTAATTTTAAACAATATCTATTAGTAATTAAATAGTCAACCATTATTCCATTACTGCATTTGATCGAGTCAGCTATGGTTGGGCCTGCTTATCCTATCTATACTTGTTACATGTTAAAAACTATGGACATGCTCCAAGTGAACCTCTGAAGTTACTAACCAAAATGTATAAATTTTGTAAGGATTCTTCAAAGTAAATCGATTACAAGCCCTTCAAATATCTGAAAGAAAAAAAATTTTAAATTTATTTTACTGAAAAAAAAAAAAAAAAAATCATCCAAATCTTTGAAAATTGTCTTAGTTATTTGAGATAAGAAGCTTGAATTACCTTATCACCAACTGGCTAAGGGATTTAATGAAATATATAAAATGCCATCATTTTTCTTTTGAGACAGCAAAAGAATTACATAAATAATTCCTTTTGAACATTTGAAACCATTCCACTGATTTCAAAGGAATTTAAATAAAACTATCAAAGCTTTCAATTTAGGATCTTTTAAATATTGACTATTTGTGTTGCTAACAAGGAATTAATAGCACCTCTTCTACAGAAGTCCACTGCAGACACCTTAGCAAATTAAAGGTAACTGGCACAGGTAACCTAAATGGGAGATAAGGTGAAAATAAAATGTATCTTATCTCTACTCTTCTGAATAGCATGCCAAATAAAAGTCATGGATAACACACAGTATGACAAATCCTTTGAGTATTTACTGCATATATATATTGCAAGTCAAACTACAGCAGATCATGAAGAGTGAGGCACAAATTAAAATTCAGTTAAGTAATATAAACATGACATTTTGTAGGGGAAAAACAATTGCCTAGAGATAAAGTTAACTCAATAGTCTGATTAAAATAGCAATCTAGAGTCATGTATCACAAATTGAAAGAATACATTTGTATTATTTGAAATTTCCTATATAAACATTGTTCATTGTCAGTTTTGGACTTATTTGTTTCATCTTAATTTCACTTGCTATTTGTTCAAACTCTCAGATTATTACTCCACAATTGTTAGTAAGAAGAGGGTATTAGATATAAAGAATTAAACTTCCAGTGATACTCAAACATCCATCCTCAGATAGCTGCCTTGAGGATTAGGCAACAATGGTGAACTAGTTACACAGTCAATCAAATGTAGTCATTGAATATTTCAGTTTATATATTACACATACACATCAGTAGAGGAATGAGTTCTTGGCCTGGCCCAAGAAGCCCTTCCACACAAAACAAGTCAGATTTGGGGAAGTGGGCCAAGCCAAGAACTTTTCAACACTTTCACATACTTATGATTAGTGAATGCGTACTGATGGAATAATAAATATGCATGTACTGAAAACCCAGCACATTGTACCTAGGAATTATATCAACTATCAAAAGTTGTATCAAAGTAAATCTATTGAAGAGAAGGGGAATAGAATCATAAACATTAAGTTTCACTTCAACACAGTCTACAAAAGAGTTCATCGTAAATTCTACGTTACATGTTTTAGTACTGAACAAAATGAAAATTGTGGTTTCCTAGATAGCCAGTCAGAAAAAAAAAAAAAAAAGAAAAAAAAAAAAAAAGAAAAAAAAAAAAAAATAGAAAAAAAAAAAAAAGAAAAAAAAAAAAAAAAAAAAAAAAAAAAAAAGAAAAAAAAAAAAAAAAAGAAAAAAAAAAAAAAAAATTTTTTTCATCTGATCTGATCTGATTTGATTTAATGTTTTTTTTGTAATATAGAAGAGCAGCTACAAAAATGTTTGAATTCTGGAAAATAAGGATGCAAGTTCAGTATCATAATGAAAACATTTTTTGTTTATTTGAAGTGATTTTCTGCATTAAGAATTACATGTGAGTAAACAAAAAAAGAATGGAAGGACCCTTCATGCTGAAAGTTGTTATCTACTATCTATATTTCTATACTATCTATATTGTCTGTGTGTGTCTGTCGTGGGTGTTGTTACCTCGCCCAGGCCGCATTTCTCACCCGATTTCAATGCGGTTTTCACCACAAGTTTGCTGCCGTAAGGACATGACGGAGCCCAATTTTTGAGTTTGAACTCGGGTTGAAAAAACAATTGATAATTGAAAAAATCTGCTTACAGAAGGAATGATGGCATTTCAACCAAATTTGACACCCTTTTAGAGTCTACCATTAGAAGTGTTGTCCAGAAGTTTCATGACCACGGACCCCTAAACAGCGCAGAAAATTGATAAAAGCCAAAAACTGATACGCCCAGATGGCGCCTGAACTGCATGTGGGTTTTTAGTGAAAAGCGAATGGATTTATGAGGAGGCAATTAGGAGTCATCATGTGAAGTTTCAACTCTGAGCACCCACCAAACAGAGTGCAAATTGACAATCCGTCAACCCGTAAAAATGTTTTTCCTGTTGGGTATTTCCTAAATGCAGATTAATTTACGGTCACGCTATGCGCGGGAAGACACAGGTCAGTGGGTGCAGTGGAGTGGAAGAAAACATTTGATCTTCAAATTCTAGAATGGGCGCAGGGCCATTGAAATTCGGCTTTTTTATTCCTGCTACCAGGTCTGACTGAGCCACAAATGACATATTCGACTTTGTCAACACTTTTGCTTTAATCGTCGCATCTTACCAAAATAAGCACTTCCTTTATTCGCGTCTTTACTGAAAAAAAAACACGCATACGTGCTGAGTGAAAATGGTTCCGCCCTCAGCAGTCCATTTTCCAATTCTTTAAACCTTTTCCGCTAGCCTAGGCCGCATCCCAGATGAGGAGTTTTTGTGCTAAAACAGCAGGGCATCCTCCCAATCCATTTCAAAGATAATGCTGGCAGATGGTTAGCAGCTTTTCGTTATCACACAAACCAAACAAGCAAACACTTCATTGCAGCTCCTTGCATTCTCATCGCCAGCATCACGTGCGTTAGAGCCAAGCTACATATGCAGCAAACAGCTTGACCCCATTTACGGCAAAGACCTTGCACTTGCCATATAATGCACGCGTGCATGAATGCGTGCTAGAATCTTCCATTTTGCGTGAGCTCATTCATTGGTCTAAGTAATGGCCATTGTCCAGGCTACACCAATCAATGACAAGTCATGCTCCCTTTAAATACCTTCAGCGCAGCTGCATCCGCACTTACGTCTTGATTTGATCACCATTAACGCATCTGTCCTTGGATTAATTGACAACTTCCTGCTACCGCAAGTTACCTATTTGCTTAAACGTTTGCATTACTGATTTTATCTCCGCGTGCTGCCTCTACTGCGCAGCCCAGTCCATCTTAGCGTTTCATACCTATTTCTACCTTTTCGTAGTTCAATTTTTGCTATTAGACAGTTAACTGCTGTTGCAATTTACTTATTCACTCAATCGTTTGCCCAACCTATTTTACCTCCACCTTACAGTTTTCACTGTAAGTTGAAGTGTACTGACTTTACTACGCGACCCAGTACACCTCAGTATTTCATGCCTATTTGCTTAAATGTTTGCATTACCCATTTTATCTCCACGTGCTGCCTTTACTGCACAGCCCGGTCCATCATAGCGTTCCATACCTATTTCTACCTTTTCGTAGTTCAGTTTTGCTATTAGACAGTTAACTGCAGTCGCAATTTACTTCTCTTCTGTCTTTACTATGCGGCCCAGTACACCTCAAAATTTCACTACTTTAAAACCTTCAATGCTTCAACATTTTGGTTGCATAACCTCTTCCTACAGCGACGTTTTCGTGCTTCCAGAAAGCACGGCCCATACCTGCATTTTTAGTTTCAGCTTCAGCATCAACTTCTATTCGCATTCTTATACAGCATTTCTACAACCCTTCAAATGGCTCCTACATGACGAACATCCGCACGTTAGCAACACATGCAGAACAGGCGAGTGCGGAGGAGCACATAATAACTCTGGTTACAGATGATCATATAGCGTCTATTTCAAACTCTGCTTTTCACTCTTCTGTGTGCCGTGGCGTTGTCCAACCTGGCAGCTCTGCAAAAGCTGCAAAAACACCCAGGCGAGGCAACCTTAGCAGGTGTTCTAAAAAAAAAAAAAAAAAAAAAAAAAGCCTCGCCGGCTAAGGGAAGTGGAAGCAGGATTCCATTGAGTGTGCCTCTTTGGGGGAGAAGCGGCTGGCGTCTCTTTCAGCCTCTGCAGCAAAGAGAAAGCCGGAGGAGGAAACTGATGTAGAGGCCTCTTTGAGGCTTTCCAGCCAACTCAACGGAGAAAGTATGTTTTGTCACATGAAACGCTTGGTGAGCGTAACTACTGTTTGTACTGCAAATCAGTTTACACATATTTGTTGAAAAGTAAGAGGAAACTACCTAAATGCTTGCAAGACAACAAAAAAGTGCACCGAAAAGCTATTCGCAATGCAGCTGATGCTGCTGCAACTTCCATTCGTCGATACCAGTAGACCACGGCTGAGAAAACTGCACGCAACGCAGCAAAACTGCAGCACCGTCCATTTGACGGTCCCAGGAATCCATGGCTGGGAAAACCACACGCCATGCAGTCGACACTGCTGCAAAGGCGTCAGAAAGTTCCGCGCAAAAGCGCACAAGGCGGCAACGCGATGCAATTTCAACTTCCACTGCTAGAGCTGTAGAAGGACCTACTGAAAGGCTTGAAAGGTTGCAGACTGTTAACCAACGCCGCCATGCAGAGTGAGAGCTCAGTAGCTCACCAAATCAGATTTGGTTTAAGCTGTTCAACTATGAGCCAGTTTTGAAGCTTTCCGGGTGCAAAGACCTCCAAATAGGATACTTGTCAGTTGTCTGTGGGCATTGCAATGCCAAAAAATCGCCTGGGGAGTCTGAAGGTTTGTGTTGTTCATACGGTAAGGTACAGTTGCCACCTTTTCAAGAGCTACCTGCTGCGTTGAAAGCTGTTAGAGGGTCCCGGTCCAGACTCCAAACATTTCCTTGCAAAAATCAGACAGTACATTTGTGCCTTCCACAAAGTCGGTTGGAATCCCACCTTCAAGGTTCAAGGTCAGCTTTACCACCGGATTGGGTCTCTTTTGCCGGAAACTGCTACTGATTCGGCATTTCTACAAATATACTTCATAGCTGACTAAAATCAACAGGCAGATGCCCGCATGGGCATTATTCCCGAGAACGATACAGGCCAGGACAATCATCCTTGCAGGGATATCATAATGAGTCTCCAACAAAAGCTCCACGAGACAAACAGCTATGTCCACAGTTTTAAGTATGCTCTCGAAAATAACACTTCTTCTGATTTCATTATTACAATCGATGCTGACAAACGGCCTTCGGGGAGAGCACAAATGTCGTTACAATGTTCCCGCAAGTAACAAAGTTTCGGTCATTGTCAGCTGTGATCAGCACAACAGACGTGACATTGTTATCGAATCGCGCGGCAGTGGGCGCTGAAGAATCAGTGAAACGCACGGGTCCTACGATGCACTGCAATACCCACTTCTCTTCTTTTATGGAGAAGATGGGTACCACTTTGGCATCCTGCAAAATGGGTCCCCCTTAAAAACAGGGTCCTGCAAGGCTTTCTACGCCTACCTACTGATGGCACATGAGGGTGCATTCAATCATCTTCATTGAAGCCGACAACTTTTCCATCAATTCATAGTAGACATGGCTGCTAAGATGGAATCCGAAAGACTGTTACATCAGATTGAATCAGACCAAGTTGCGCTGTGACTCTTACATTCACCTCTGTGATACTTTATGAAATGACGCTGATTCATGCAATATAGGCAAGATGTGAATACTACCTGCAACGGTCACAGGCAGTCCATGATACATGCACGTGAGGATGCAAGACGCGATGACATATGTTCGTAAGTACAGCCGACCAGACCTATTCATAACTTTCACGTGTAACTTATGCCAGGGCAATCGGCCTACGACCGTCCAGACCTCATTGCACGCATTTACCATCTGGAGTTGGGAAAGTTAATGGATGTGATTACAAAGGGCCAGGTTTTGGGGGCTGTTTGCTATGGCATACACACTATTGATTGGCAGAAACGCGACCTGCCTCATGCACATATACTAATTTGGCTGTGCGACAAGATTGAGGCCACAGAAATCAATCATCTTATTTCTGCTGAAATTTCTGATCTGTCAGCTGACCCTGAATTGTACGAAATAGTGACAACCAACATGATTCATGGTCCCTGCGGGTCGCATTACAATTACACCAGCTGTCACAACAGCGACGGCTAATGCACCCGGCATACGCACGAGATTTCATGAGCAAAACCATTACAGGGAGCGATGGTTATCCACTGTACTGGCGAAGGAGTCCCGCTGAGGGAGGATTTACAACCGTGGTAAAGGGCCACCAAGTGGATAACAGATGGGTAGTGCCATACTGTCCCCTGATAACAAAAGCGTTCAATGTGCACATCAATGTCGAATATTGCCATTCAGTTCACTCCATCAAGTATGCATGCAAGTACATCAACAAAGGGAGTGATGCCGCAATGTTTGGTATTAGGTAGGATGGTTTCGTAGACGAAATGCAGGACTTCCTTGCAGGGCGCGTCATTAGCAGCACAGAGGGCCCTTGGCACATATTCAGCTTCCCCATCCACGAACGCTTCCCAGCAATCGTCCAGCTTGCTGTGCACCTAGAAAACGACGAACTTTGTTATTTTTCTGCGGATACAGCAATGGATGTGTCTGCGCGTACCTTTGACAATGCTTACAGCGTTCTTCAAACTTTGTCGACAGGACGAGTTTGCTAGGACTCTACTGTACCCAGACGTGCCTTCATACTACGTGTGGACAAAAAAAGAACACCTTGGCTCGGCGGAAGTGCGGGCCAATGTCAAGGGCTACACTCAGAAGGGTATTCACGGTTCCCCCATCGCGACAGTAATGTTTTACTTGCGACTCCTTTTGCACAAAGTTAGTGGTCCAACGAGCTACAATAACTTACGGACGGTTAATGGAGTTTTATGTGACACTAATCGTGAGGCCTGTTTCCGTCTCGGCCTTTTAGAAAACAACAGCCAGTGGGATGCCACAATGGCTGAGGGAGCTCTTAAAAATGCCCTCTGCTTTGCGCCACCTATTCATCACAATCTTACAAATTGTGTCATACTGGAGACTGATTTTTTATTTGGGACTCAAACTTTGTAAAAAAAAAAAAAAAAAAAAAAAAAAAAAAAAAAAAAATGATTAACTCACAGGTGATACGGATTTTGGGGTTTTTAAGTTGAATGTCTTGCCTGCACTACGCAGTGATTTATTTAATACTAACTTTTCAGTTCATGAGTTTTGAATATAAAAATGCCAACATTTTTCAGAACATGATCTCTGAACAATGTTTCTACACCCAAATGCTTTACCATTACCAGTGAAAGATTTTACAGTAAATTTAAAAGTTGAAATTTTATACATTGAGTACAAGATAATCAAACCTTTATATTAGGTTGGTGCAAAAATAACGTCATTTTCTCACATAGGTTACTGTGAGAAAACGACATTATTTTTGCACCAACCTAATAAATTCATACAATAAAATCAGTTTAGTAAGTGACCATGATTTTCATGATGCCAACGAACACTTGCTGTCACTTTCGTAATGCTCATAGTGGAGACTTTGTAATTGCAAATGCAACTATAGTATGCAATTAAACAATGCTGGTGTCAGATGTCTTCGAACAGCACAAGCATTAATAGTACTTGCTCGATAATACTCGCTCAAAAGTAACCACTCTATAGTGATATGTATAGAGAAATAGCATAGTGATCAGAGTAGGGGATAGCAATCTGTATAGTAATGGAAGATGGACTAGAAATGACAATCGTTTAGATGTCATGCTACTTTCTACTTATTAATTTCCTCTATGATCACTCGGTCTACTTAATGGGATCAGCTGTATTTGCTCACTGGAAATCTATGTTCAAACTCAAGTGTTGGCAGCAACTTTTATTCCTATACAACACCTTCCCTTTGAGAGGACTTCCTCTAGAGTTTATATTTCTTCAGCTTCGGTTCAATATTCAAATGTTTTGTTACTGTTCTTTTTCTTTTACTGTGCCTCCTTGGTTCACTAATTTCTGGTGGTGTGGGTATGTCAAACATGTCATACAATATGTCCATTGGTACCTCTTTTCGTGGACTCACTAAAATCAGTGAATCTCCATTTTAACTGATTAAAGTGTCGCTTATGTTCCCACCTTTGTCCCTGTACCATGTATGTCATTTTGCCAATCCATTTTTTTTTTTATAATGCCATCTTCCCAGAAAAAAAAAAAAAATATATTTATATTATTTTGATTCCTTGATGTTCTTAATCTTCCGTTCTGGTAGTAATTTGTTAAATACAAACTTAATCTTCCTGACAAACATCAACTCTGCAGGCAACATTCCAGACATGGTGTTTGGATTTGATGTTATTCTGTAAATACTCAGAAATTGTAGCATTTCTTCATCTGACTCCTCTCCCTCTGACTTTTTTAGTGCCTTTTTAAAAGTATCGACAAACTGTTCCTCTTGTCAGTTTGAGCTTGAATGATAAAGGGGGAGTTATATGTTCAATTGCTAATGATTTGCAAATAAACTTAAATTCATTAGACGTGAATGGAGTCCAATTATCTGAAACGATAGAATCAGGTACACAAAGCCTTGCAAAAATCTTGTGTAGGAAATTCATTGTTATCACAGTAGTTTAACATTTCTGGCCATTTAGTGTAACTATCAACTACCATTAAATAGTATGCTCTAGTTAACAGTCCTGCAAAGTTTATATGTATTCTAGACAATAGCATATCAGTTCTCAGCAAAGATTGAACTTTGATAGGCGGTGACTTGCTGCCAGAGCACAACCTCTGCGCAATTTCAAATTTTTGATATCTTGATCTAGTTTTGGCCAATAAGTATAACACCTCATTAAGGATTTTATTCTAGAAATTCCTGGATGTCCTATGTGAAATTGCTTTAGCATATGTTTTTGCAATGATGCTGGTATCAGAATTCTTTCTATGTATATAAGTACATCATTACATAATGAAAATGCATTATTTCCAGTAATATATTTTTTCTTTAAATCTGAATTGATTCTTCATTTTCATCATAAAGTCATCTTTTTCCGACTTAACTCTTATTTCCTCATTATACACAGTTCTCTGACAGTATGGTATAATACATTATTAATTTCATGTTCGGCCCCTATTGCCACAATTACCCTATCTTCAAGTGGTTCACAGAATCTTGGTATTAATCTAGATAATCTGTCTGCATGACTTAATTTTTTGAATGGTAGAAATTCCATTTTATAATTCTAGTTCAATAGGATAGTTTCCCAGCACTGCAGTCTAGTCACTGTATGTGTGGGAACACCCTTTTTTGATCTACATGTGGACAATAATGGATGATAGCCGGTCTGTAGCATGAATTCTCTACCATGTATGAATTAGGGAAACTTTTTCAAGACAAATATACTTCCTTTTCAATCTGGCTGTAGCTTTTTTTTTCAGCTGCAATCAATGATCTTGAAGCATGAGCTATTGGTTTAGTTGTTTCGTCCTCATATTTGTGTAGTATCACTGCTCCACTACCTGAATCACTTGCATCTGATGCAACCACAATCTAATTTAGGGTCAAAATGAGCTAGTGACAAATCTGATGTTAAAATTTTTTTGATCTCTTTGAAAGCACTTTAGCATTTTTCTGTCCAATCCTATTTCACATCTTTCTTTAGCAGGTTATTCAAAGGTGCTCTTAATTTGTGCATGTTTGAGATATATGATAGTAATTAGCAAACCCTAAAAATGCGTGCAACTTTGTTACATTTGTTGGAATGGGCATGTCCTTTATTGTGGTTGCTCTTGAAGAATCAGGTTGTCTATCGTTTTCGTCAATAATTTGTCTTAGATATTTAAGTCTGGATATACATAATTTGCACTTTCCTTCACTAATCTTAAAACCATATTCTTCGATTCTCTCAAATACTTTTTTTTTTTTTTTTTTTTTTTTACATCTCCTGTATGCTGCTTTCGGGTCTTACTTTTAATAAGTACATCATCCAAAAATGAGCATAATCCAAATTGGCAAGCATGGTATCCATTATAGGTCAGTGTTACATTATCTTTTAACTCAAACTTTTGCTTTTATGCATGTCCCGAAAACTTCTGGAAAAATTTTTCAATTCATTCTTTAATTTTTCTGTTGCCATATTAGTACTGGTTGTAACAACATTTACCTTGTCGCAAAAAGAGTTAATTGGAAGGTCCCAAGGATCAAATAATGCTATCCAGTCTGTTCCAAACAAATTAGCAGTATTCTTTAATACAAACACCACTGTTTTTTTTTTTTTTGTTTTTCCAACAAAAGAAACATTACAGCTGAATTCACCTGAAAAGTTCAATCTTTTTTCCTGAGACTCCTTACACAACTTTATCAGAACTCAATAAACTGGTTCACCCATTTTTCCCCATGTCTGTTCATTTATAATAGTGATATCAGATCCTGTATCTAGTTGCAATTTTATTTTTACATCATTAATTTTCACAAAAATAAATTTCCTCTTGAAATGTCTTGTTAATTTCCCCTTTTAGGCTTCTTATTGTTACTCCATGTATTTATCATGTTCACACACGTTTTCTTTCTTCCAGTTTTTTTTTTTTTATATCTGCAACACATACTTTTGTGTCCTAATCTCCCACATTTGTAACATTTTTTGTTCTTGAAAAAACAATCACTTTTAAAATGCTTACCTTCACAACCATAACAAGTATTAGGTATTGAAGGGGGGTATCTTTTTTTCCATTCTGTTAGGAGTTGAAAAACGTTTTTAGGTTTTTCTCTTAGATGGCATGTACTTGTGAATTGTCTTTTTCCTTAATCCTTGCAGTATACAGTTTCAAATTCATGATACGTTGGCATTCTTTTGCTATTTTCTGGAGAGTTAATTTGGAATCCATTTCTAATTCAGCAAGTATCCTGGATCTTATCTCCATGTCCTTATTAGAAGGTAAATTCTGTATGAGTATAAGGCATTTAAATAAATTCGGAGTTAATTCATTTAACTTGAATTTTTCACATTCTTGATTCATGACTTCTGCATAAGCGACAAAATCTTCATTGTCAGACTTTTACTAAGCTAAGACATTGCCATCGTGTATTAAATAATGAACTATCACCAAAAATTTTTAATAGTATTAGAACAGTCTCATCAAAATTTATCTCTCCTTAATAATAAACAAACTTTCTTTTCAGCATTTCTATGTGAACAATCCTGTTTGAAGATCCCTTCATATCTTCTATAAGCTGGAAAAGTTATCCCTTTGTCTGGATTGTATACAAATTTGCTGATTCAATTAGCAACAGTATCTGGAGTGAATGAATCTGAAGTTTTTCCTTCCATGGTTTTGGTAAACAACTCAAAAAAAACTTCTGTTGTAGTTGCAATTGCTGTTCAGTTTGTTTTTGGGTCAGGTGCATAAAAGCATGATATACTCATACAAATGAGTTTTATTTCTGATGAGGAGTTACTTCTTGAGATAAAGGACCAGAAATAATTGCCAAATTGATTTGCCTATTAGACTTGTATATAGTTTTTGTGTGTGTGTGTGTGTGTGTGTGCTTCCAACCAATTCTGATGTATTAATATTTGTCTAAGGAAGAAAACTGCTCAGTTATATGGAAAGCTTTGGCAATTTTTTCTCATTTACTTTTAATGATCTTAAAATATTTTTAGTAATTATTTTTTTTGCTTTGAAATTTTTCTGAAGTTATGATATACTCTTATTAGAATATAGATTCTTCAGAGAGCTTTCTCATTTTTCCCACCTCTTAAAGAAATTGGATTTACTGAATTATGAATAACTGAATGTATATCATTATCTAAATATTTTTTCAGGATTATCGATCTTTTAATAGATTTGATTTTGTATAAATGAAACCTAAAAATTCAATTTTTTTTTTTAAAACTTTATAATCTCTGAACCCTCGAGAAAGCAATATAGAATTGAGTGATATATATCAGAAACAACATGAGCAAAGCTCAAATTTCTTTGGAATTCAATATTGAAACACATTTAATTATACTTTGACTCTGCAGTAGGTCAATCCTTTTTACTCCATTGTTATTATAATAATAGAAACAACCATTTGACCTTTTATTTCTCGATTTTATGTTTTATTGAATATTTTTCTTTATACAAGAACTTGATACTGATTTGTTACTCTGATGCTAACATTTCTTTACAATTTCTAATATATACTGGAATGATAGCTTTACTAATTTAGTAATGCAGTAATTTGTTGTTTAAAAATTAAGTCTTTAGCATATCTAGAACTGACTGTTATTTTAAAGTTATGGAAATCTGAATAAAATCATAGCTACTTCTTCGCCATATCCTGACCACATATTTTAAAATGCTACATCACCCTGATAAGTAAATGGGCTAAAATCTGTTATGGTTAGTTGAGGAAATACAGCTAGTATCCGTTTTCTAACTTTGAATACCATATAATTTAATTCTGATTGGAAAAAATCATTGATTCATGATGAATTCATTAAGATTTTGACAAAATTAAAATCAGACTTGCTATAAAATTGGTTGAGAATATGCCTGATTTTGCCGCAAATTGCACTTTTTTGGTCAAATATATCACAAACAGATAAGATTCATATACTAAAGTATAAGTTTAGTTTGAAAAATAAGTTTTAGTTTGAAAAATTTGGGTTAAGCCCATTTAGAATCTTTTCAGTTCGCCATGTGATTCTTAGCCTTTTTTTCTTTAATACTGGGCCAAAGTTTATTTCAGAGACTGTAAATTTATCTAATTGGTAAATTGTGTGCATGCTAGAATTAAAATTTAGGCTCCAAATGGATGTAATATTACTATTTTGGGGTTACAGACAGGATATTAGCTATGAATTGCATCAGAATATTAGGCTGGTGCAAAAATAATGTCGTTTTCTCACATATGTGAGAAAACGACATTATTTTTGCACCAACCTAATACTATCAAAATACATGTAAACATTATCTTTGTCGATTTTCACCCAAAATTGGTTTGATTTTATTCAAAATGCAGCAATTTTCTTGCCTTAATTCATCAGATTTGCCTTACAGAATTGGGTTTCAGATTAAATATGGTGCTGCTCATCATGAGATCTGTTATTGACAGAGTGATGAATTGAGATCAGGTAATCAAGTGCCATGTCAACATATATAGACAATTTCAGCAATGAAAAACTGGTTTCTGCATCACATGTGAGGCAGCACTTATCTGATTACAGTCTTGTAAGGATCAAGAGCGATTGGAAGACTGAGCCAAAGTCCTGGGCCAGCAGGTCTTTTTGGGGGAGGGGGAGGGGAAAGGACAGCATCCTTCAATGGAAATGGAGAGGTGAAGTCCCAGATGTTCCACAGATTGTCACCTTTTCCCTATTGGGTCACCGAGGTAAGTCTCCGCTACAATTAAGTAAAAGCAATATGTCCAACTTTAGAATGTACAGTAGGAGGTATCTCCATTAAGTTTGCAATGTGATGGAATCCTCTTTACAGCTTCCTTTCAATAATTCTATCAACAGTATATTTTACAAATGGAAAACTCAACAGTAAAATAATGTAGAAATTTTGGTTTACTTGCACAATGAAGGTTGGGCAATCGACAATATTTGTGCCTTAGAAATATACTATCTATATTTCTCATATTGTTTGTCTGTGTGTCTGTCGTGGGCGTTTTTACCTCACCCAGGCCGCATTTCTCACCCGATTTCGATGCGGTTTTCACCACAAGTTTGCAAATGGTTGCCGTAAGGACATGATGGAGCCCGATTTTTGAGTTTGGACACAGGTTCAAAAAAAAAAAAAAAAAAAAAAAAAAAAAATCGATAATCGAAAAAAAATCAGCTTACAGAAGGAATGGTCGCATTTCAACCAAATTTGACACCCTTTTAGAGTCAACCATTAGTGTTGTCCAGAAGTTTCATGACCACGGATCCCTAAACAGTGCGGAAAATCAATAAAACCCCAAAACAGATACGCTCAAGTTGCGCCTGTACCACATGTCGGTTTTTAGCGAAAACTGACTGCATTTATGAGGAGGCCAATTTGAGTCAACATGTGAAGTTTCAACTCTAAGCAAACCACAAAGAGTGCAAATCGACAATCGGTCAGCCCTTAAAAATATTTTTCCAGTTGGGTATTTCCTAAATGGAGAGTATTAGGTTGGTGCAAAAATAATGTCGTTTTCTCACATATGTTACTATGTGAGAAAACAACATTATTTTTTGCACCAACCTAATATTTTAAGGTCACGCAATGCGCGGGAAGAAGCAGGTCAGTGCGTGCAGTGGAGTGGAAGAAAACATTTGACATATTCTGGAATGAGTGCAGGGCCATTAAAATTCAGCTTTTTTATCCCTGCTACCAGGTCCAACTTTGAGCCACAAATGACATATTTGACTGTCAACACCTTTGCTTTAATCGTCGCATCTTATCAAAATAAGCACTTTCTTTTATTCATGTCCTTACTGAAAAAAACCCACATACATGCCGAGTGAAAATGGTTCCGCCCTCAGCAGTCCATTTTCCAATTCTTTAAACCTTTTCTGCTAGCCTAGGGCACATCCCAGACATGACGAGGATTTTTTGCACTAAAACAGCAGGTCTTCCTCCCAATCCATTTCAAAGCTAATGCCGGTAAACAGTGGCTTTTCATTGTCGCACAAACCAAACGAGTAAATGCTTCATGGCAACACCTTGCATTCTCATCGCCTGCATCACGTGCGTTAGTGCCAAGATACATTTGCAGCAGGCAGCTTGACCCAGTTTACGGCCAAGCCTTGCGCTTGCCAAATCATGCGTGCGTGAATGCGCGCCAGCATCTTCCATGAGCTCATTCATTGGTCCAAGTAATAGCCATTGTCTAGGCTACACCAATCAATGACAAGTCACGCTCCCTTTAAATACCTTAAGCGCGGCTGCATCCGCACTCACGTCTTGATATGATTGCCATCTGTCCTTGGATTAATTGAGAGCTTCCTGCTACTGCAAGTTACCTATTTACTTAAACGTTTGCATTACCCATTTTATCTCCCAGTGCTGCCTTTACTGCGCAGCCCAGTCCATCTTAGTCTTCCATAACTATTTCTACCTTTTCGTAATTCAGTTTCGTTATTAGACAGTTAACTGCTGTCGTAAGTTACTTCTCTTCTGCCTTTACTACGCGGCCCAGTACACCTCAGTGTTTCACATTTTAACCTTCAACGTTTTGTTTGCATAACCTCTTCCTACAGCGACGTTTTCTTGCTGCCAGAAAGCACGGCCCATAGCTAGGAGAAGCTTTTTCCATACCGCTCCACTGCATTTTTAGTTTCCGTATACAACGAGGTTGCACCGCTTCAGCATCAAATTCTATTCGCATTCTTACACAGCATTTCTACAACCCTTCAAATGGCTCCTACACGACAAACATCCGCACGTCAGCAACTGAAGAACCCTAATACTGTTAACGTTACACATGCAGAACAGGCGACTGCAGAGGAGCACATTAACTCCGGTATGATCATATAGCGTCTACTTCAAACTCTGCTTTGCACTCTTCTGTGTGCCGTGGCGAGGAACAACCTGGCAGCACTACAAAGACTGCAAAAACACCCAGGCGACGCAACCTTAGCAGGCATTCTAAAAGGCCTCACCGGCTAAGGGGAAACGGGAGTGCGCCTCCTTGGGGGAGAAGCGGCTGGCATCTACATAAACCTCTGCTTTGCACTCTTCTGAATGCTGTGGCGATGATCCAAAGCGAAAGCTGCGGTAACGTCCATTCGACGGTCCCAGGAATCCATGGCTGAGAAAACCACATGCCATTTAGCCGATGCCGCAACTTCTGCTGCAAGGGCGTCGGAAAGTTCTGCACAAATGCGCACAAGGCGGCAACGTGATGCAATTTCAACTTCCGCTGCTAGAGCTGTAGAATGACCTACTGAAAGGCTTGAAAGGTTGCAGACTTAACCAGCGCCGCCATGCAAAGCCCATCAAAGTAGTTTTGGTTTAAGCTGGCGTTCAACTATGAGACAGTTTTGAGGCTTTCCAGTCGCAAAGACCTCCAAATAGGAACCACGTCAGTTGTCTGTGGGCATTGCAATGCCAAAAAATGGCCTGGAGAGTCTGCAGGTTTGTGTTGTTCAGACGGTAAGGTACAATTGCTACCTTTTCATGAGCTACCTGCTCCGTTGAAAGCTCTGTTGGAGGGTTCCAGTCCAAACTCCAAACATTTTCCTCACAAAAATCAGACAGTGGAAAGGAAAAATGGAATGGAGTTTGCTGAGGATGGGCTTTTTGTGAGGGTGAATAAAGGAACACATCGCACCTGCCGACATGAGAGCAGTCTGCGTAAAATTGGCCGTATGAGAAGCACTGTTCCTCTAAGTGTAGACCAGTGACAGACAGTGTTTGTCCTTGGGCCTTATTGTCATAACAAAACAGGGCTCGAATGGGAATTGGGATCTTCTGAAACTGAAGTGTACATCGGCATCGGATGGATACAAATGTATCTTTGGGATAAGCACTTGCTCCCTTTTACCGCATTACTGAAGCATTGCACTCATCGCCAACTAATGTATAGTTAGAAGCATCAATTGTCTCTCCTCACATCCCTATACCATATGTACAGAAATGAATGTCCCCGACCAGATTACGGGCCCTTTCAAAAATGCGTGTGAGACCCCTTCGTGCAGTAAAAAATTAACGTCAAATGTCGATTCAACTTCCAACATTTACGGCGTCAATTCGTAACGGAGACAGATTTTCAATTTGAACTCAGGCTTTCAAAAAAATTGGTAAATCGGCTGGTACTCCGGTATTTGGGCGGATTACATTCTAATATTTCGGTGCCTTGCATAGAATGCCGTGTGATCCTGTCGTGACTCAAAAATCGATACAAAACTGTGTTGACCATGCCCTCAGCAGTCCATTTCCCACCTCTTTAAACTTTGTTCTTTCTCTCAGGCCGCATCCCAGATCAGATTTTTCAATTTACGTCATTGTGTTATGCTGGAGCCCGATTTTTTATTTGGGACTCAAACTTTGTAAAAAAAAAAAAAAAAAAAAAAAAAAAAAAAAACGATTACCTCACAGGTGATACGGATTTTGGGGGTTTTAAGTTGAATGTCTCACCTACACTACGTGGCCCAGTACATCCAAACTTTTCACCTCATTTTGTACTCTGTTCAGTTGACTTTGCGTTTTTAAACACTTTTGAGCACTTTCTATTAGGTTGGTGTAAAAATAATGACCTAATAATGTTTTTTGACGTTAAAAAATGTCAAAAAATAACATTATTACGTCGTTATTTTTGCACCAACCTAATATTTGAACATAAAATCGGATCAATGTATGGTTTCCAAAGTACCTGTTTAACAAAACAAATGCAACAACAACCCCGCCCAAGTAGTATGACCAGTCTCAATATTTCAGGAAACTGGGTTGGGTTTGAAAAAGTATTTGTTGTTAACATTCTTTTTTCATTCGTTTTTTTCCAGTTACAAGTCCTTTTTTTTAAAGTTGATCGTTTTGTGTTCATTTTGTTTAGTTCTTTTTTCGTAAAATGTTTAGTATTGAGCTTAGAAAAAATTTGCAGGGTGAGATAGACAAGAAGTAAGGCATGTAGCAACATCAGCATGACAAAGGGCACTCCTTTAAAGGCAAGGAAGGGCAAAAATATTTTAAGTCAAGTGATAGTGATTGCTGCAGGAGTCTTACGATTTTTGAATCAAGCACGGGCAACGCCGGGCCATGCTGCTAGTTTTTTTTTATATAGAAACCACAAAGACAAAGTGTACAACATACCTCAAAGAAATAATTTAAGAGAGAGATTATTGTGTATTAACACAAATTTAACTTCATTAAACAGAATCAATTGATAAAGAAATTATAGAATGGGCAAGTTATTTGGCAGTGAATTTGTAAAAATAACTGCTATGAAAAATTAATGTCGCTTATTCAGTTTTAGGATAAAAATTTGCATTCAGGTTTCAGTAGCCATTAACTGGTGGATTGAAATTATATAGAGGTCAACATTTTATACATAACAAAATGGAAAAATATGTTTAACTTTGGATTTGTTGATTAAAAAAAAAAAAAAAAAAAAAAAAAAAAAAAAAAAGATTGTTCATTTTGATATGTTGTAGATCTTATAATAATTATAAGATCTTGAAAATTTTACGTGAAAATTCCTAACCATTCAAGATGTCAAGCTGAAATTTTGCTGAATCAGCATTTTATGTTGACAGACATTTCTAAACTAAAGGATCTCATAAAAACCCTTATATCTTCTGATCCACTGGCCAGAAATGAATGAAATTTAATATTTTTTATAGATGTTTAGTCAAAGAATCCAAATATCCCTTTAGAACTTTACAGGGGGTAACCAAAAAGTAGATATTGGTTTTCTGGTGGGGTGGGGTGGATTTTTTTTTTAGGCATCTGACCAGACAGAAAAATTGAGAAATATCTTCAGCCCCTAAAAGCAGCAAAATTGAACACTAGACTATTTGGTTAAGAGTTAAATCCCAATAAGTTTCATTAAATCTCTTAGTTACTAGTTCTAGATCTCTTAATAGTTTGTCAAAAATTCCGATACATGGTAATTTTGCAATTATGATTTAATAGTGACTTATTCTGCTAAAGGTGATGAAGTCCATAGGTAATAAAACATTGGGAAAATATTACATTTTTATGGTGTTTGAATATGCATTGCAAAAAGAACTAACCAGAAAGTAAAATTTACCATATTGCATCAACATTTCTCTGATCAAGATTTAAACTTAGAGAGGAAGAGAAACAAAGGTCTAAATTTATAATTATTTTTTTAAGCAGAGTGCAAGATAAATCATTTTATATATATATATATATATATATATATATATATAAACTTCCTTGAAATAGCTATATATTTATCAGTAGATTCTAATTGCAACAGCATAGACTTTATAACATCAAATTATAAAATTGGCAATATAAATTTTAAATTTACTTTGTAGATAAAACTATGAATCATTCTCCTAGTTCTATGATAGTCATCATTTTGCATCCTGAAATTGTAGCTGAAGTTGAAAGATTTCATAATGTGTTATTAGAAACCCAGCATGTCTTCATGCCTTACCCAGGAAAAAAGAATTTGCTGGTCCATGAGGATGTAGAAACTATATTTTTAAATCAGTTTGTGCAGTGTCAATTTCAAGAACTAGACCAACCCACCAAAAACTATCATAAATGCACACCACATAGTCCATTGTTTTAATGGAAGTTTCTAAGAGGCTTAGTGGCATAAAATATTAAATTTCTTTATGGTTTGATCACAACTAAATCTTTTGTAGATTGTAGTAATGCCATCTCCAAAGTGATGAAAAGACCTTGTTTGAGGGACTGTGTGCTCATCAGCAAATCTAGACAATTTTTTTTTCTTGTAGTTTTTAATTCTTTAATAAATAGCAAAAAAAAAAAAAAAAAAAAAAAAAAGAAAAAAAAAAGAAGATATTTTTTTATATTTCTTGACAGAGATGAAACAAATCCTCAACAGTCAGAATTTGATTTCTTGCAGTTTGCTTGAACTTTTCATTTGCAGCAAGTCATTTAGTAGTGTCACCAATGCCATTGCACATAGACTTTCTATGACTTGTTACAAAAAACCTCCATTCAGCATCCAGGGCAGAATCATTTTTATGGAAACAAATTCGGGAGGTTTTATAGTTTTTGTACTGGCTTTGAACACCCATCAGAAAAATACATTACAGAATTAACTCTTCAAAGATATTCTTCAATATAGAATATTATAAATTTTTGAACACAGTAAATAAACAAATGCCATATCATGATTTGATAAAATACAAAATGACAAACTCACCAGTTTTGTAATAAATATATGCTGGGTGAAAGGAACATTACCCCTTTTTCCAATGGTAACTGAATTTCATCTTGCACTGAAAATGTGTTATTTTCTGCAAAGTCAATAAGGATAATGTATCATGGCTCTGTAAGGGTTTCCTTTAACTGTTTAAGGCATTCACTGCTTTAGAAATGAAAGAATGTTTAGTGAGGTCATGGATTTGATTCATTGAAAATCCTTGGATATCAAATGAAGGACAAGTTTTGCATGATCTGTTGATTCACACTGAAGCTGATTTCTTTCCCATCAAGCTCTTTCAATTGGTATTTTAAATGGGCTATGAGAGTTTCAATTCTGGATTAATTACTGCATCTATGCAGCATTTCTTGTACTACAAACATAATTTAATCAAGTCTTTATATGTCTCATCCCACTTGATTGCATCAACTAAAAGCTTTGTATTTTGGTGATATGTACATACACAAACATTAGGAGTTCCAGATGCATCAGCTAAAACAATACTTTGGTTGCAAGACACAGAATTTAGAAAATCCAATTTGGTAATCAGGATGATGTAATTTGAACTGTTATAGGGATTTCCCAATTATATTTGGTAACAAAAATAATATGACGCCGGCAAGAAGAAAGGAACACAAACAGATGAAAATGTTTGAAAAAAAAAAAAAAAAAAAAAAAAAAAACTTGTATTGTAGGAAAAGAGAGGAAAGTTTAATTGCAAACAGTCGGGTTTGCGGAACTTATCTGAAAGATGCATCCTTTTAACAGTTTTATATTTCCTGTATAGTTTTGGCTGGGTTGAAGAAAATAGAGTCTTGACTTCTGTGCTTCAGTTTCTATCTAAATCCACACAAGTGTCCTGGTGTTTAGATGACGGAGAGTGCAGATGGGGAACGTGTTGTCTCTGAGGGTTCCCACAAGCAAAAGAGGAAGAGAGCTTGTAAAAACCGCTCTTGTGGGGGTTTGGTGAAAATCTAAAACGGTAGTGTGTGATTGGTTGTTTTTTTATCCAATCACAGGGCACCCAGTTAGCAACTCCGTAATAATTTCAATACTGTTTACAGAGTTCTTTCAAATTTAAAAAGTATTAATCTTTTTTGCTTACGAGTGTTCTTCGAAATACTTTCTTGTCTGGCATAAGTTGTGAAAACTGATCATCTTCATAAAAGTTTTTCACCATGATAATGGTCACCTCTGGTAGGAATTTACTTAATGTTGCTGTAGGTAAAGCCAAGATGCTTTGTTCATTGTTTAATGTGCAAGCTTTTTGGACTGCATAATTAGGAATTTCTAAATATTTAGCAATTTTTTTTTACCAAGATTTGGGTGTAATTGTTAAAGTTTGTACCTTTTCAGGGTACTTAGCATATTTCAACTTCTTTCATTGCTCTGGTCAGAGTATTAAGGTCTTTCATAGTATTTCTTGCTTTTAGAGAGGTTTGTCATTTTTTTTACTTAATGCTGAGGAAAGTAGACTATAGATGTCTACAATTTTTGTTTTCACATTTCCTACTTTTTGCTTTGCTTTTTCCTTGGTACGGTTGAACACTTAAAAGGTGACTCAACTAATGATACAAATGTAGTATTAAGTTCTTTTTTTGTGAAGGAGTTAATTTGTCATTTAATTCTTGTACAAGGTTACTCTCTATTGATGCATCAAAAGTTTCTTTTTCTGAAGACCCCATGTCATTGGCTTGATAACATTTTCTGTATTAATTCAATCAAGTTAAACCATTAGGTTCAAACTTTTAGGTAGGTGCCAAAGAGACACAGAACACCTAAAGAATAAAACTTTTTTCAAAGTATGCTTTACTTTCATTTTTCAAATTGCAAAACTTTTTTTTTTTTAGGGAACTTTATAAAAAAAAAAAAAAAATTTCAACAATTTCCTTGAGCTAAAATAACTGAAAAAGATTAAAAATTTTTTTTTTTTTGCATTAAATTTAAATATACACATTGGTTTCATATACTTTGCTTAGCCACAAGCTAAACCTTTTTATAACATGTCAAGATTAGGCATAATCATTCTAAAAAATATTTCTGGCACAAGTCCATACTTTCCAAGTCATTTATCTCAATTTTGACTAACTAGACAAATCAATAATATAAGACAACTTGAATTTCCAAAGGAACCCTAACAAAAGACTATAGTGGGACACTAGAGACAAAAGTAATTTTAGAAACATCCATATTTATCTGTTCTAGGATAAAGGTTTTTTTCTGTTAAATAGTTATGTTTTAAAAAAATAAATTTGTGTGCAAAGGACATAACTCCAAACATAAGTGGTTAAAAAAAAAAAAAAAAAAAAAAGAAAAATTAAACAAAATCACCTTTTGATTTTTTTCTGATAAGCAAATGGGTTGCAGCAGTTTATAGCATTTTTCTTTAACTTCTTTATGTAGTAGTTACTGTGCTCATTATATACATTTTTATACAAGAACTTGCCACAAGAAATTTATCTGAGCCCAATTACAAAGTCTGGACTAATTCAAGCCTAATGTTTGTTTTTGAATCATTAAATGTAAATTATATCATTTTTAAGATATGTTTACTTACTTTAGAATAAATTTACAAAGCTCACTGCTTGAAATTTGATAAATTCAGCTTTTTTTATTTCCAGATCTTCAGTGTAGACATTTATTTAGCAGAATAAATCAATATTAGATCACAATTGCGAAGTTACCATGGATCAGAATTTTTGAGAAAAAAAAAAACTATTAAGAGGTCTAGAATTAATAGCTTTGAGAGACAGTTAATAAAACTTATTGGGATTTATTCCCTAAATACTCTAGTTTTCAAATGTTATGCCACCTTTTGCTACTTTTAGCAGTTAAAGGTGATATTTCTCAATCCCCTCGCCCCTCAACCACCAACTGAAAACTGCCAATACCTACTTTGGTTACTCCCTGAAAAATTCTAAAAGAGATATTTGGATTCTTTGACTAAAAATCTATAAGAGTCTCAGATTTCATTAATTTCTGGCAAGTGGATCAAGATAAGGGTTTTTGTGAGATCGTTGAATTTGAAAAATGTCCATTGATGGAAAATACTGATTCAGCAAAGTTTCAACTCGTGACATCTTGATTGGTTTGGAATTTTTATGTAAAATTTTCCGGATTCTCTAATGACTAAGATCTACAACATACCAAAATGAACAATCTATTTTTGGGGGTTACGTTGATTGGTTGAATTAACATGGAATGAATCAATTATTTATTTTTTGTATTTTGACAGGTGTAAATTTGTATCAGTTGACAATTTTTTTTTTTTTTTTTTAAGCATTTCACCCCAAGCAAGGCAGAAAGCCACTAGGACGCAAGGGGTTACAGAAAATTTGGAGCAAGATCAGATAGGAGTGATAGAAGAAAGGATGAGGAGAAGGATAGTGGATAGATCAAGGCAACTGGAGATGTTGATTGACATTACATTTGAATAGCTGGAGATTATAGCCATCAGGGAAACTGGAATAGGGAACGGAGTTCCACAGGCGAGAGGCGCGAGACATGAAGCTATTGGAGTAGAAGAGACAGTTACATTTAGGAGTTTCGACAGTGAAGGGGTGAGAGCGGGATGCCAGTCTCGTAGGGCGCTTGAACTCATGAAGTCTGGGAACCAGCGAATGCACCTCCTCAGAGCAATTGCCATGAAAGTATTTGTAAAACAGACAGAGAGAGGTAACGGCGCGTCTGTGAGAAAGTGACTGTAGAGAAGATGCCAGAGCAGGGCCAATTATATTGCATATCCGCCTCTGGAGCCTATCAAAAACCCAGAGGCAAACAGAAGGGGCTCCAGCCATATATGGCAGCAATACTCCATGCAAGGGCGAATTGCTGATTTGTATATCTGGAGGATTGATTCCAGAGAGAAAAAAAAATTTCCTAGGAGCTAACTTTCCTTGCAGTAGACGAAGCAATTGACTCAATGTAATTGTTCCATCTCAGGTCAGCTGTCAACGTGAGACCGAGCAGCCGCAGAGAGTTGCTCTAAATATTAAACACTTGTTGCCGATCAAACTAAATAATAATAACAATAAAAAGGCTGTAATCATTTTACATCATTTTAAATCTGTAAAAATAAGGAATAAGATTACTTACATTATTCGGATTATTGTCCACATCTTTGTCGCCATATTTATTACGTTTCGGCCACACTGTACAATCCAGCCTTCTTCCGGTAGTTGAAATGTCGAACTGAACCCTTTATTTCGCTCACTGGGGTAGACTGTTTTAGTTCCATGTGCCATGTTTAATGGATATCAGTTATCTCCTGTTAATTCCGCTCTCCAAGTTCTTCACCGCCTTAACTAGGTATTGAACTCACACTCTTTGGGTCTAACTAATGTCTTTATCCACTGTGCCATGTGCCTGTGTATGAATTTCTGGGTATTATAAACCTAATGTCTTCAGCAACTGATTTTTACAAGTGCTCATATTGCAATTTTTTCTGTTATTACATGTTTTTACCAGAGCAATTTTCATTGTTATCACTTTTCTCTGGCACTTGTTACTGGTTCCCATATCGTATTCATTTCTATGCTTGGTCGGCTTCAAGAACACCAGAAAGCCGTAACACGAGGGGAAGTGGAAAAATCAGGCATGGCTGACCACATATGAAGAGAGAAGGGAGATCACTGCCCTCTGTGGGATCAGGTTGAGATCATAGACAAAGAACACCATTGAAAAATTTGTAAACTTAAGGAATCCGCACATATGCTAGGCCACAAAAATCTCCTGAGCTGACCAAGCATAGAAATTAATACAATATGGGAACCAGTAATAAGGAGTACCAGAGAAAAGTGATAACAACAACGAAAATTGCAATATGATCTCTGGTAAAAACATGCAATGATAACAGCAAAAATTGCAATATGAGCACTGGTAGAGAACTTTCAGAGGAAAATTAACAGGTGATAACTGACATCCATTAAACATGGCACGTGGAAGTAGAAAAGTCTACCCCAGTGAGTGAAATAAAGGGTTCAGTTTGACATTCTAACCACTTGAAGAAGGCTGGAGCATACAACAGCCAAAACGTAATAAATGTGGCGACAAAGATGTGGACAATAGTCTGAATAATGTAAATAATGTACATAATATCTCATCTCTGAAATATAGACAAATACTGAAGGATCAGTACGGACCCGATATAGTGAAAATATGGAGACAAATTGAAAAATCCTACCAGAAACTGGCACGAATATCGAACCATCAGACATTCCTACACTGTTGCAGAGATCTACAACTCATCACTTCAGGCTTGGCACCAAGACTTCCAGTCAATTGAAGGAGAGCCTATCTGGTCGCAGAAAAAGTGGAACACCACTTGTCCAAGAAAGAATCCAGTACAATCGTTGAATAAAACAGAGACAAGCTCATATTTCCCAGAGGCTCGAGGATTTCTTCAACTGAATTACTAATTACCAGAGAAGGATCCAAAATGACCTGGATAAATCCTTCAGACATGAATTCGATATAGTCAAGGATCGCCAAGTACAAAAATTAAACAGATTAAAAGATCAGAAGGTGACGCACAAGGTCCATCACCCACTAGTGAAAGCAGTAATCAATATCAGCAGAGTGCCTCTGAGGAGTCAGTATTGAATAAGGGTCTCAACTTTGCCACAACCATCA